>JAJLRJ010000001.1:51739671-51969671 GCA_024195265.1 Dendrophyllia cribrosa
TAATTATGTTGTAAAGGTTAATAGGGTTAAACAGCATCATTCTCTTTACTCAGGGCCATGATCGTGGTGTGAACTGGGTTGCTTTTCATCCTACAATGCCACTGATTGTATCTGGAGCTGATGACAGACAAGTCAAGCTGTGGAGAATGAATGGTAACCAATACTACTGATCTTCATGTGGTACAAGGGCTGTGCTCTAGCAATTTGCTACTTACATTACTTTCTGCATAAAGCTTACAGTGTAAGTGTCAAGCAGTGTCCCTTAGGGCTCCCTGCGATTTGTCTGAGAGCACAGCCTTGGGTACATTTTGTAGTTTGTAGTTCACCTGTACATTTGTGACCCTCCACAGGATTTCATGTACTAAGGTGATGACACGCACACGGTACGTTAGCACGCTGTGACACGACACGCTAATCGTGTCAAGGGTTCTGATATGCGCATATTTAAAAAGGAAAACAAAGGTTACCGTGTTCCGTGTTAGTCACTATTGTTCTACCTGCTTAACACGCAAAAGCTTTGTTTTCTTAACACGGTAAAGCTTTGTTTTCTTGACACGGTAAAGCTTTGTTATCTTGACACGGTAAAGTTTTCTTTCCTTGACATAGTAAAGCTCTGACACGGTACACTGCTTTGGCTTCCCCGGCATGCTAAATAATTTTTCTCGTAGTAATATCACGATAATCGCTGGCAGCCGATATGACAGAAGTGAAATTCAGTTTGACAACGTGTTGATTTTCTAACAAAAACTACAGTCAACCAGTGAGCATAATGAAGATCAGTGGTCTGATTGAAACATGTTCGTTTTGGCTATTCGTACGGCACCCGTACGCGGACTTCGATTTGCTATTCGTACGGGAGTCCAAAACTTTTGACAATTTTCGATGTTATTCTTCACTTTTGTTGGTCCACAATATTATATGTTTTACGAAGCGCTTCTGGCAAGCGATGTTGATTTGGCTCAGACTAATTTACTGAGTCACTGTATACTACGCGAGCGACTCATTTCGTGACACTTGGAAATTTTTCGCGCCAAAGAATACTCCCGTACGGCCAACTTCGATTTGTTTTCGTACGGAAGTCCAAACTTTTCGACAATTTTCGATTTTATTTCTCACTTCTGTTGGTCCACAATATTAAATGTTTGTTTAGTTTTACGAAGCGCTTCTGTTAAGCGATGTTGATTTGGCTCAGACTAATTTACTGAGTGTCTGTATACTACGCGAGCGACTCATTTTGTGACATAATTTTTTCGCGTCAAAGAATACTCCCGTACGGCCAACTTCGATTTGTTATTCGTACGAAAGTCCAAAACTTTCTACAATTTTCGATATTATCTTCACTTTTGTTGGTCCACAATATTAAATGTTTGTTTTGTTTTACGAAGCGCTTCTGTTAAGCGATGTTGATTTGGCTCAGACTAATTTACTGAGTGTCTGTATACTACGCGAGCGACTCATTTCGTGACATAATTTTTTCGCGTCAAAGAATACTCCCGTACGGCCAACTTCGATTTGTTATTCGTACGAAAGTCCAAAACTTTCTACAATTTTCGATATTATCTTCACTTTTGTTGCGGACAAGCTAGATGTTTTATGAAATTGTTGCGTTGCGACGCGTTGTCGACCCGAAAGGTTCAAATTACAGAAAGCTCAAATTACGTTTGATGTATGCAAATTAAATAATGCGTGATTTTCACCTGCGAACGACAGGTATGTTTACAATAGCCTCTGTTTTCTACGCAAAGAAACCTGCTTTCCCGGGCCTGCTTTCAAAGTATGCGACGGCAAACGGCAGGCAACAAGCTTGTATTTGTTTTAGTTTCATTCAAGATTTATTTTAGAAACAACAGGCCGAACGTCCGTCGAAAGTTTCGATCACAAAAGCGCGACTATTTCACACAGGACTCAGGGCCGCTTTTTTACGTGAATTAAACTCCTTTACACGTGGTTGTTTTTTCCACAGTTATTGGATTTTAACGGTGGCTTCGGCGATTGTAAACAGTTAAGTAAGGAAAGGTTACTGAAAGATATTATTGGAAAGCGACAATTAGGATCACTTTCTACAGCCATAAACAGCTTCAAACTCGATCACTATGAAGCCATTATCTAGAAAGAACCGTCCAAAATGTCCAACCTCGGGAAACTCTGAGGGCAGGCAACACTTGGTAATCACACTCCAACCTTCTCTCTGAAACTTAAAAAAAAATCCTTTTGCACGCAGAGTGCATTCACGCACGGTAAGTGTGTTTTTGCACGGTAAGTGTGCGTTCGCACGGTAATCGTGTGTTGTTCGCACGGTAGTTTTTGTTGTCGAATGCTGACACGGTTCATTATTTACCTCATTTGTTTCTTTTGTATTGCGTAAAACAAAATAAAATTTTAATGAGGCTGAAGTGCACGGCACGGTTATCGTGTTAAATTTCTATCTTTTGTTTTACCGTGCTAACGTACCGTGTGCGTGTCATCACCTTAGTACATGGAATCCTGTGGAGGGTCACATTTGATCGCAGAAAAAATTGGGTCCTACTGTAATATTGTTGTGATTATGGAATCATATTTAAAATAAACAAGATCAACAGTAGAAATTTAAAATATTTTGATTGATTTCTGACAATGTTGTGCCTCAAAGTGAACAATAAGTGGTCTCTGTGTATGCCAGGCCTACTTTTCCAGTTAACAGCTTAGCTATGATCAAAATACCTCTTCAGTGATGAAAGACCTTGACCAGCCATCATTTCTGCCTCCAGCTTCATCTTGGACCTCAACTTAACCCTTTTACTCCCAGGCATGAAGAGTAGTGTTAACTTTTGAGTCTGTGGTTGAAATCCTATGGTGTGACCATTCAAATGAAACCTCTTTAGCAGTACTTTTGCATGGTACCATCAGATTTTCAATATTTTACAAAATGAAATTTGGGATTTTTCTTGAATTTTGTTCTTCGATGCTTTTCAGATTCAAAAGCTTGGGAAGTCGACACATGTCGAGGTCACTACAACAATGTATCGTGTGTGATGTTTCACCCCAGGCAGGAGCTAATTCTCAGTAAGTGTGGAGAATGATTAATTTTTTTGTACTGTAAACAAAACTCAGTTCACTACTAAGTATAAAAAAGTTTATTTTAATGAAAACTTGTTACCGTAAAAATACTGGCAGATAAGCTGTACTCGCAAATAAGCCACACCCAAGGTTTGAAGCTCACATTTTTTTAAAACGAAAGTTAAAAAAAGTTACACGAGAATTTAGTTTTATCGACTGAGTCGATAAGGTAAATTGACCACCGTAAAAAGATTCAAATAGCCCTTCGTCGGAGCGAATCAAGGAATTGTGGGTAGTGTGTGGTTTTATATAGTAAGCGGTGGAGCTACACTATTGGTGGAAATTTGGTGACGTGAAAAACAAATGTAAATTAGTTGAATGAAAACCGTTCGTTGATTCCGTGGGGTTTGAGACTGCCGATTTGAAAGATGATTTTTTGTTCTAGGTTTTTACGGCTTTCTGTGTTACCCTGGTGTAGGGAAAGGCCGCAGATTGTCATGTGTTGCTTAGAATGGTTAGCAAGATTAAAATGGCGCGCGACTGGTTTGGATGCGTCTCTGTCATTTTTTTCAACGTCTCGAAGATGTTCACGAAAACGGTCGCCCAGTCTCCTCCCTGTTTCGCCAATGTATATCTTTTTGCAAAAAGTACATGTTATGCAGTAGATAACATTTACGGAGGTGCATGTAAAGCGATCAGTGATTTTAATAGATCGTTTGGGTCCTGTTATTTTGTCCGCGTTGTGAATGAAAGGACAAGTGTTACATCGTGTGCGTGTGCATTTAAAAGTTCCCGGTTCATTGTCAGATTTCAGTGCGCTCGTAACTAGAAAATTGCCTATGTTTTTGTCACGTTTGAATGAAATTAGTGGGGGTTGTGAAAAAATTCTGCCAGTCTCGGGGTCGTTTTGGAGTAATTTGAAATTTTGACTGTGTTGTTGTGTGGGTGGAAAGTGAGTGTGAATGGAATTCTCTCGTTCTCTTCCTTTTTTGGCGTTTGTAGTGCTGATTGTCTGTCGATCTGTTGTGCACGTTGTTGGCCCATATTAACAACGGAGTCAGGGTACCCACGTTTCTTGAAAAACTGGCACATTTCTTCTGATTTGTTGGAGAAATCAGAGTCATCACTACATAGACGTCGAAGTCTGAGAAATTGAGAATATGGAATGGCGTTTTTAACGTGCGATGGATGTGAGGATGAATGTAACAGATAACTGTGGGAATCTGTAGGTTTGTAATGCACACTTGTGGATAAACTGTTGCCGTTGATTGAAATATTAATGTCAAGAAAAGCGACTGAGGTTTCGGAAATTTCCCAGGTATATTTTAGAGCTGGATGAAAAGTATTGACAGAAGTTATGAGTTAAGTTAAGTTAAAAAAAGTTAGTCAGGGAATAAGCTCTATGGAACATAAGCTAAACCTTGGTTTTATCCATTGAATCATTCTGCATAAAAAGCAAATCATACTTTCAATCGCAACTGCACTCTTTCTAGGCCACAACAAACTTGGTAACAGGCTTATCTGCTGGTTTTAACAGTAATTTTTATTAAAAATAGAAACCCAGAAAGTTATGCTCTTAACAAACCATATAATTTTAATCATCTTGGGATATAAATAGTTTCTTTATAATCGCATTTGAAGAACACAATTCTAATTTCATGTTGTTTGTTCTGTGCCTTGCAGGCAGAAAAATGTGAGATTTTTTGGTGTCCGAACTGCTTTTTTCAGGGGCTTATTTCTGCCTGAAATTCCTTTGAATGCGTCTTCATAATCCCTGATTACTGCTAATATTATTGTTATTTTTGGCTTTGTTCAGGTAACTCAGAAGACAAGAGTATCAGAGTATGGGATATGTCAAAGAGGTAAGATTAAACATGTCTTAAAAAACAACAGACATTTGTGGTACAATAAATTGCTACAATATCAAACCTTTCATCAATAGTTGATTAGTGAAATAATTTTCCTGTCTAAAGATGTATCTTTCAACTTCAACGCTTAGCCTATGTTTTTTAAATGCTTTTATGTATATTGCAGTCAAAGAGTCATTAATAAGTTTGTCTTTTCTTATGGTGTGCAACTTATTATTTCAGAACGGGTGTCCAGACCTTTAGAAGAGAACATGACAGGTTTTGGGTAGCTGCTGCTCACCCCACACTCAATCTGTTTGCTGCTGGTATGTTTAACTTAGTCTTTTTACTGCACATTTATTAATATGTGGACATTAGAAGTGCGCAACCCAACTACAGTCATCTCTTTCAAAGCAGACACACCCCTTAGGTGGACACCCCTGTAAGGCATTGTAATTTTATCGTTTTTGTTTCTTTTTAGGTCATGATAGTGGAATGATTGTCTTCAAATTAGAACGAGAGAGGCCAGCCTATGCCGTCCACGGAAACACTTTGTATTATGCTAAGGTGTGTTGAATATCTCGAAACACCTTTTAAAGGATCAAATTGTTCTCATCACCCTTTACAAAATTATGTCAATATAGAGTGCGACTTTCTTATCTGTGTACAAAACAATTTACAGGACCGATACCTGAGAATGTACGAGTTTGGAACCTCCAAAGATGTACCTGTGATGCAGTTTAGAAGGAATTCCTCCAGGACACCCGTGTACAGCATGTCTTACAATCCTGCGGAAAACTGTGTTCTACTTTGCACAGTAAGTAATCTATGCCATTGGGACATTCCACTTTTTAGCCGCACCCTCCCAAAAGAAGGACGTGTTTTGCAAAGAAGGGTTCGGATTTTTTCTTCAAAGAAGCCGACAAAATTTGGAGCCTTCGGATTTTTTTTTCAAAGGTGCCGATAAAAAATCAACCCTTCGGATTTCACTTTTCAAAGGGCGCCAACAATAAATTGAGGGTTCGGATTCCTGCCATCTTAAGGGGGGGTGCGGATAGAAAATGGAATGTCCCATTACACCCCTAGCTACATGTAGGTGCTGCCTTGTTCTTTAGTCATATACTTTATATAACTATGCTGGGGTCAATTTAATACAACTTTTACACTTGTAATTTACAAGTGTAGCTATTTGAAACAACAGCTATCTTTTAAATTACACTTGTAAAAGTTTTATTAAATTGACCCCTGGTTGCCTGAGACAAATTTCTACAAGGTTTAAAGTCTCACTTTCTCTGGCTGATTATTAGCTCCCATCAAGAGTTTATTATGCATTTACACTTGTAGAAGTTTAAGAGAATTTGAAAACGTACATAAAATGCCCATGTACAACCTTACATTTGGCTTAAGTTAACAGAAACTTTCAAACTTTTCCTGATAGTATTTGCATTAGTTTGTGCATGTAAGCATAGGCTTCGCTGTATAACTTTGCAAACTCTTACTGTACATGTTTATATTAAAATATTGTTTTGACTTTGAATTAGAATGCAAGTAATCCAGAGAACTGTGTTTATGAGTTGCATGCGGTTCCCAAGGAAATTGACAGCAGCAACCCAGAAGGTATGGATTAATCTATAAACAAGTAGTATGCTTGTGTGAACTCCATTTGTTATTTGTTTCAATACTCTCTAATATGGGAAAAATTCCTTCAGATACTTACATGCAATTCAGTGTTCTGTTTATATGGAGGAGAATGTTGCATTGGCAGCCTTATTTTTGATGTCTTTAAGTAAAGGACAAGAGAAACTTAAAAGGGACTTACTATATTTACTCGAATGTGCTGCGGTGCTTATTAAAATTTTCAAGTTGTCTATGCGGCGCTTATTCGGGGGGCAGCGCTTATTTAAAATTTGTCATTTTCGTAAAAAACACAGTACTACTTGTTTGTTCATAGTAATCTTTCTGTGTCTTTGTTTTGTTAAAAATCGATAACAAGAGCATAGGAAATCTAAGAATGATTTGGTGGCGGTGCTTGATCAGGGGTGGTGCTTATTCGTGTAAATATGGTAATTAAAGCAACTGACAAACTGCTTGTAATGTTCAAGCTAAATCGCTTATCACCATTTAAATACATTTTAAAATTTAAAATTAAAATTGAAATCAAATTTCAGTTTTCATTTTTGTCCACATCTTAAATTGTGCAAGTATGATGTATATTTTTAAGTTTAATTAATTTTGGTGCCACCTACCGGTAATAGTGTTTTAGTGCTGGAACGGTTGAAACTACTGAATGCAGTTTTTCTTCTCACCAGATCGAGCTTGCTAGCAAACAGTTTCTTTCTTAACAGGGTGTTTGAATGACCATTTTGCTTCTGTGTTCACTTGTTTTCAGTGTCTGAGGGCAAGCGAGCATCGGGATTGACAGCAGTTTGGGTGGCTCGCAATCGATTTGCTGTGTTAGACAGGACACACAATGTAAGAATTTTTTGATTAATTTGATTATTGGTATTGTATTGGTTCCCTAGTTTCTTGTTGCTTGTTTTCAATGAACCATCCCATGATCAGGATTCACAAAGTGGAATTTGTTCTTGACCAGTGTTCCAGATAAGAGAGGGGTCTCAGGTAAAAAACTTGACAAGGCTGGCTTCCTGACCTGACAAATCAAATGTCTAACTTAAGAAGATTTAGAGAGACCCACAACTGGTTGACCCCTCAAAATTATTCATTGACTCCCTGCCTTTGAAAGTTAACTGGAATACTGCTTGACACAAAACAGTTATTTAGCCAGAGTTACTAAAACATGTAATTATCAAATTGACGAACAGAGGGTTTAAAAATTACAGGGGTAAGTGCTTTGAAAAATTAGCAGCGCCACAATTCAAGAAACTTTAAACTATTGAAAAACAAACAATACCACGAGAAATAACTGCTCAGTAGCTTTCATTTGAATGGTCACTCCATAGGATTTCATCCACAGATACAAAAGTTAGAACCACCTAATGAAGCTTAATAAACCGCACCACAGGAAAGTACATTACTGCCCAGTACCTTTCATTTGAATGGTCACTCTTCAGAATTTCATTCACAGTCTTACAACATGTTGATTTAAGCCTTGAGTGTGGAATTAATTAAGGGTCATTTCATTTTGTTTCTCCCTACGTAGCTGTTGATCAAGAATCTGAAGAATGAAGTAACCAAGAAAGTTCAGACTCCTCCTTGTGAGATGATATTTTATGCTGGTACTGGCAGCCTGCTGTTAAGAGATGCTGACTCTGTTACCCTGTTTGATGTGCAACAGAAGAGGTTTGTAAAACTGTGCACTAGAGATCTAGACCTATGACTTCTGTCCATAGTCTTATTTTACAAGCCATGAAATTATGTTAAACATCTGCTGCTGGCAGATAAACCACATGCAGGGTTTGAAAGCTCAAATTTTAGGGGGGGGGAAATCAAAGGTGGCACTTGAGAAAAGTTGATTACTGAACATAAACTCACACTGTGTCCATAGTTCAAATGGGAAAACCATTTTTTATTCACAATGATACATGTACAATTTTCTTTGCAGGACGTTGGCATCTGTCAAAGTGAACAAGGTGCGATATGTGGTGTGGTCTGCAGACATGGCTTATGTGGCTTTATTAGGAAAACATGGTAAGTCTTAATATTGGAACCTCTTTTTATCATATATACTGTAAATAACGTCATTATACTGTGCTGCACTGTACTGTACTGTACTGTATTGTGAGAAGCTAGTTAGTAGACTTTGCTTACAGGGCACAAAATTGCGCCTGATACAGTCGCCACATTGGCGACCACAACCCTTTGCTTCATCCTACTGTTATGTATTGTGCAATTAAATCAGTGCAAATGACGAGGTTTGTAGCAAAACTGTCACAAACCCTGCAAAATGAAATGTCAGCAACCGCCATCTTGAATATTTCAGAGGCTACGTTGTTTATTGTACATTCAAATGTCCCTTTTGCTAACAATGCATATTGCAGGCTCAGAACATTCCGCGTTGCTCGTGCTCTCATTTGTCTATGTCAATATTTTTAGTTTTCATTTTTGGAAAAAAGAATGGCTACTAACTTTTTGGACTTGGCGACCACTTTGAAATATTTAGGAGCCAATTGTCTCTTTGAGAAAAAAGTTAATTTCATGCCCTGGCTTACAGTGTGACCACAAAAAACAAGAACAATGGAAAAATATGTCTGGAGTGATTCCTGTGTTAGGGCCTATCAGATTTGTGAAACAGCAGATGCAATGCTGACAATTGTAAACTGTTAGGCTGAGTCATGAAACATGTCTGGCCTATTTAGAAGGTTGAAACAAGTTTCTATGGTTTACTTTTTGTTTGCAGTTGTTGCAATCTGTAACCGGAAAATGGAATGCCTGTGTACCATCCATGAGAATATCCGTGTGAAGAGTGGAGCTTGGGAGGAAAATGGAGTGTTCGTCTACACTACAAGCAACCACATCAAATATGCACTTACTAATGGGTGAGCTTGCACATATTACGTTTGTTCAACAGACCCTTTAACCCTTAAGGCAGATGCCATTTTTTTTCAAATTGATAAATACAAACTCTGCCCCCATGTATGATATACCATTTGAAAGCTATTTCATTTAATTATATCAGCATTTATAAAGGAAGTTATGGCTTTCATAGAAATGAGTTTATAGTGAGTCTGCATGGTTGAGCCTCAGATTTTTGGCAGTGACTTTCATTGCTGATCTTTATTAGTAATGAGGTTGACTCATTGTATATCGCTCTCTGTGTATGTATAACTTTAGTTGTATTGGATTAGTGGATTTTGATCCCTCATTCTGTAGAAACTGGTTATTTTTAGAGGTCTGTTTTGTTACTGATCTCATGTTGTGCTTTTTCCCACACTTCTAAAAAAATCAAAATCCACTAATCATAAACAACGACTGACGGTGAATCTGCAATACACCCTGTACATTGAATGTTACAAAACAAGCCAACCTCATTGTCTAACGAAGACTGCTCTAAGTGGCAGAGAACAACCACCTGACTTTTCATTGTTTTTATTTATAAATTTTAGGCTTCTTTAATTTATAAATAATAAGTGATTGATGTGGGTTGCATTTCAGTGATCACGGAATCATCCGCACACTTGACCTTCCTATCTACATCACAAGAGTCAAGGTGAGATTTGCTGCAGAAAGCGTAAAGGGAGTTTTGAGTTATTATCAATGCTAGTATTAAGCTTATTAAGAAGAAAAGAAATGCGAGTCACCGGCGTTTCCAGTTTGATTGTGATAAGCTGGTTCAAGTTTCTTGGCTCGCTAGATAAATGAGAGTCTATACTTACCTGGTTTGTTTTGTCACAACATACTGGGTCTTCTGACTTCAACATAAAATTATGATAATAATAATAATGTATGAAAAGCTTTTGTTTTGAAAGTCTTGCTAAGCTATCGCATTTGACTCCAAAACACCAAAAATAAGAATTTATGTTGTTCATACTATTTATTTTGCTGTAAAAGGCTCTCTTGATTCAAGAAAATTCAGAAAAGGCCATTGTTATTTGAAATAAATTGCCCTATAAGGCATGCAAATCATAAAACTTCTTATAACACATAATGTGTGCTAATGGATGTGTCTCAGAGGAAATAAAAAATGAAAATGAACTACATGAAAATGAAGGTTTTGAAAGGACTTAAAAGGACATGTCCTTCTAAGTAAGGCAAATTATTTCCAGCGCTGAACTGGTATTACTGTTATTGAGTAATGGATGATGACCTTATTTTCTGGACTTCTGCAGGGAAGCAGCGTGTACTGTCTTGATCGGGACTGCAAAACTAGAGTTCTTGGAATTGATCCTACAGAGTTTAAATTCAAACTGGCTCTGATTAATCGCAAGTATGATGAGGTAAGTGTATACTTTAGCTATCTTATTGGAGAGATATTCCTAGCAAATTTCATTTGTAGTAAGGCATCAGATGAATATGACCAATGGTATGGTATTTACATGTGCTTGTGTCTGTTGATTTAGGTTCTTCACATGGTGCGAAATGCAAAGCTTGTTGGGCAGTCTATTATATCGTACCTACAGAAGAAAGGTTATCCAGAGGTGGGTAATTTTCTTACTTTTTTGGTTAGTATTTTTAAGTGGGGTGTGGGTCCCTGTGATATCCAAGAGCTTCCTATACTGACTCATCTGCAGCAACCCAAGGGCGGTTAGTTGGGGTGGGATGAAGTACCGTAAATGGTTAATGTTGTAGGTTAAAATTATTTTAGGTTAAATTATTTCAAACTAGGTTAATTTTTATTTTCCTTTGTCTGAGATTATGTTAATGAATCAGGGACAAAGGAAAATAAAAATTAACATAGTTTGAAATAATTTTTAACCAAAAACAATAATTGTTTTTAACCTACAACATAAACACCCGACAAAAATCGGCATGACAAAAGTTTTCAAGAATGGGCAAACAAGCCCCTGTGAAATGGTCTGATGAGGCTCAGTTCCCAGGGGCTCATTTTGTCAGTTCTTGAAAACTTTGTTGCACCAATTATACCTGGTTACCCTGACTAACATGGGTGTCCGAACATTATACTGACTGAAATGCCCCCATGGCTGGTAAATTCTGACCACCAAGTCATGAGCCCCAGTGCAGGTTCAAAGTGTTCAGAGAACCCCAAAACACTAGCCAAGACAAAATGATGTACTTGACTCTGAGAGCACAATAATTTGTGGCACATGCACACATGTCCTAAGTCAAATATTGAAATATGTGAATTAATGCTGGTTGTCCTGTAATTGTTCTCCATCCAGGTTGCCTTGCATTTTGTTAAAGATGAGAAAACAAGGTTTGGATTGGCCTTGGAATGCGGTAACATTGAGGTAGGCAGATAAGTATTTTTTATTTCACTGCATGTTCAGTAGAATCTTGATTAAAAGAACCTTAACTTATATTTCTTAAACGAATACAGGTTCTTTTGCATCACTTTATTGTGGTTTTGTGTTTTCTTTTACAGTCCATGTTAACAGGACTCAACTGTATTTATATATATCATAATATGACATTTTTCAACAGGTTGCCTTGGAAGCAGCTCGGGGTCTTGATGATAAGGTCTGTTGGGAGAGACTAGGAGCTGCTGCACTGACACAGGGAAACCATCAGGTAATGAATTGGCAAACTCTAGAACAGAGTAAATAGCTGTATCATAAAATCAAAATTCAGGAAACATTCCAAATTTAGTGAAAGCAGACACTACCTTAATTAAATAAATAAATAAATCACTTTATTTAAGTGTCATAGTATTTAGCACACAAATACTAATTGGGGACACTTTCCAGATCTAATTGGAATTTGGAAGTGTTGGTTTTTGAGGAGAGGGGAAAACCGGAGTACCCGGAGAAAAAACCTCTTGGAGCAAGGAGAGAACCAACAACAAACTCAACCCACATATGGCGCCAGGGCCGGGAATCGAACCCAGGCCACATTGGTGGGAGGCGAGTGCTGTTGCCACTGGGCCACCCCTGCTCCCACATTACAACTGCATTACTTCTCAAGTTTTTACCCTGGCTGTGAAAGAGTTTTCTAGTAAATCATGCTCTTAATTGTAAAGTTCAAATTGGTTGTTCATAGTGTACTTGAGGTACACTGCACATGTGTGTACTTGGCAAGCAAATTTCTTTAAAGGTGAATTGACTGTTCTAAATATTATTTTTGTCATTCCACACTTTCATTCTAGAAAATCATTACCAAAAGTACTATTCCACATGAAGTTAAAACATTATTTTATTAGTTATTATAATAGATTAGGGCTGTAAAATTCAATGCGAGTCACCGGCGTTTCCAGTTTGATTTTGATAAGCTGGTTCAAGTTTCTTGGCTTGCTAGATAAATGGGAGTCTTTACTCACCCGGTTTGTTTTGTTATAACATACTGGGTCTTCTGGCTTCAACATTTGTTTATTTTATATGATAGCGGTTTTTAATCGATTGTTGTAAAACTAAAACCAAGTAATCACAACAGACACAGACAATTGAATGAAGCAATCAGAACTCGAAACAAGTACATAGAAACACAGAAACACCTGTGCAAGCAAGTTGGGATTGTTGTTGTTTTTACTTTGGATTGGTTGAGAAAGTGGAGTAAGGTGTAATGCTAAGGCATAGTAAAGCAAAACCAAAGCAAATACAACTAACTTTCAATTTATTTGGACACCACTCTTAAGCATCAATTACTTTGAACAATGTCTTTATTTAATTTGTTTTGTTCATATGCATTTTTTGTTAGGTGGTAGAAATGGCGTACCAAAGGACAAAGAACTTTGACAAGTTGTCCTTCCTGTATCTCATCACTGGAAACCTTGAAAAACTCAGCAAGATGACAAAGATTGGTATGTGATCATATTTTCTACTCTTTTCATACCACTCATTGTCTCTTGGAGTTTAGTACAGTGTAAAGTCAATACTCTCTTCAACTGTTGCTATTGTCACAGAATATACTGGCCCTATTGTAGAAAGGTGACCATTATAGATTGGGAATGGGTTGGTCGTCAAACAAATAACATTGCTGTTGTCCAGTGTTGACCATTAGTGAAAATTCAGCTGTTTTTATTAGCAGTTGATCAAGTTGCCTAGTATTCAATGTCGAACAATGCTTGTTTTGTGGAGCTTTACTTTGAACCCACCAGACATTAATTAACGACCATTAAATTGTGTGCAGGGCTCCCAAAATTTTTAAGCGGGGGTCTCACGACTCTTTTTCCTCAAAACATAATGCTAATACTGAAAGTATGATAATTTATATATTTTTAGAAATTCCTTACAATTTCTTCAGTTTTCCCCATAACTGTATTTATTATCAAGAGAATAAAAGCAAATTTAATGTCTTTTGTTTGTTTCTTCAGCTGAAATCCGCAAGGACATGAGCGGGCAGTACCACAATGCCCTGTACACTGGTGATGTGGAGGAACGAATCAAGATATTAAAAAGTCTTGGGCAAGGTACTAACAAATGAAATTTTTTATCAGGTTCAAGAAGGCGAGTAGTAGAAATAATCAAAGGCTCCTAAGAGCCAATATGTGAAGATGAAACAACTTTCGGACCATCCCCTCTCCTACTTGCTTTGCTTCCACTGGACCCCCCCCCCCCCCCCCCCCCCCCCCCCCTCCCACCCTCTGCATCCAACTCCCCACCCTCCCCTCCCTCCAATGCCATCTCCATGGATAAAGCAGGTGATTGCATTTGGAATAGGCAAAATTTATGTGAAAGCCTTATGGACTGGTCAGCGGAATTACCAAGAAAGGTTTA
Source organism: Dendrophyllia cribrosa (assembly GCA_024195265.1). NCBI lineage: Eukaryota > Metazoa > Cnidaria > Anthozoa > Scleractinia > Dendrophylliidae > Dendrophyllia > Dendrophyllia cribrosa. Next base: position 51,753,842 of record JAJLRJ010000001.1, read on the forward strand.
CAGCCAATAGGTGGTTTTCATGTTATGTCACAGCGGTCATGTTGGTGCACACCTACAAAATAATTTTAATGAACTTCTATTGTTATGTGCACCAACATGGCCACCATGACCTTTGTCATTTGAGTCCCACTGACAGGACTGAAGGTCACGTGAGTGAGTGGAAGGAAGGAGTGAAAATTTCTCCCTATCTGCTATAACTTGTTTAATGCTTTGTCCATCGATGAGTTAAAAACAACAAAAATATCTGAACATCAAAGGGTACAACTTCTTCAAGTCAAGTCAATTTTCAGTACAGTCGAACCTCTACAGATGCCTCCACAATATGGACACCTCTCTATTATGGACTACTGTCCCTTTGGTGGCCATGTTAACAAGGTTCAACTGTACCATGCAAAAGAAAAATATAATTATATGCAAGCTCAAAACTTGTAAGTTTTTCATAAGTACTGGTATGTGGTAAGGAAGTCTAACAAAAAAACATTTGGCTTTTTTATTACGCTTCATCCCTATAGGGACTGTAACTTTGTGATGGTCTCCAGGCTGTTATATCTAATACCTTGACTTAATCAAAATCCTTTCCTTCTTTGTTGTTGTTTGAAGGGTCATTGGCCTATTTGACCGCAGCTACACACGGCTTAGCAGAGGAATGCGAGGAGATCAAAGAAACATTTGGTCTTGACCCAGAGACAGTGAGTGAAGTTTATATATTTGGATTATGGTATTCTTTAGTTAAAAAATATATTTGAACTGTGTCGTTTTTGCTAGTTTATAGATGACTGCAGATCAGTGTTTTTCTTAACCTGTATGAAATTATTAGCCTTCTCAAAATGTCTCATAGTAGTAGGCAACATACATGTAAATAGAGTAAAAGGCAGAATGAAGCAAGTGCAAAGGGTTCTTGGGGAAAATAAGTGAACTAAGCGACAAATAAATGCCTGTAGGCGACAAAATTGCCGGCTGTCAGAACATTTTGAGAGCGCTGATTACTAAAAATTTGTTACTGTTCTGAGTTGTGTTTTTTCTGCAAACAATGACCAGAGAAGGTTCTGAGATATGATGACAATTTTGTCACACATGGGTAGCTGTGCCAAGCCAATGACTGCAGCCTGACCTTTATTGTAAACTCAAAAATCTGTACACATATAACAAGAAGCTGTACACAGCTTGAACTCGTGGCCTCTTTAACCCATTGCAGTATTGATTCCCGAATGTTTTGAGTACTTTTACAGAGAAACATAAGCTTAAAATTATGTTGAAAAAGTAAGACTTCGCTAAATGAAATGGCAAGTTATATAAAACAAAATTTACCAGAACTAAAATCCCACAGCAATAAGTGGCGAACACAATATCAAACAATCCTATCCATCCATGAACGCCTTGCACTGTCTTGAAAACTTGTACGCTGTAATTCATCCTTCTGCTTCTCAAGTCAACACAGAAAACATAAATTTGCATGCACTAACAGAGCTGGATTTGTAACTCGTTGGCTACGCCATGAATAATAACATTAAAAAACAGGGATGCTAATAAAATTACAAGGTTGTACATTATATTTGCACAGCATGCAAAACTGAAATCTTAGGGTGGGTGGGTGGGTGGGAAGGTCAGTAATGGCAGATGCAACAAAAGCAACTGCCCGCCGTTCAGGTCGATGTGTGAGAAAAACATTTTCCAACCATTTTGTTTCACTCCAGCGGAAAATTACCCTTCCATAGTCTCTGTCAAAATGTAACCCTTTTGCTTTTGATTAAGATTTTCTCGAAAAACAAACAAACAAAAAACTTACATTTTTTGTCAACTCACAGCTTCCTCCAGTGAACCCAAGTGCCAAGCTGTTACAGCCCCCACTGCCAATTCTACAGAATGAAGGCAACTGGCCTCTACTTACTGTTGCTAAGACCTTCTTTGAAGGAGCCATGGCTGCAAAAGGTGAGATACACCCCCCCACCCCTCCCCATACATACACATTGCTTGACAGTTTACAAAAAATAAAAAAATTATTTATTAATTAGAGACTTATATAGCGCACAAATCACAATGTCTCATGGCACTTTTACATACACTTATGAGAATGAGATCGGACGTCAGCTTATGAAGGCGCCTCAGGCAGCCGCTATCAGTCCATTGTTGATCTCATCTCCCCCACCCCATCCATGAACAATGTATGGCACTGAGGGTGGTCACAGCCAGAGTTTTGTTAGGTCCTCAGTGGTTCTTTTACGTCCCCATCGGAGACGGGACCGCCATTTATACATAGTTATCCGAGCCACGTGAAGGTCTAACCATTTGCAGATGTCATTGCAAAGGCAGCACCTTCGTCCTCAGTTATTTTAAGACCCTGAGTGTTGGTCCGGCCGGGATTTGATCCTGTGACCTCCCGCTCTGCAGAATGGCACTCTTTGAACTGAGCTAACCAGGAGGCCATCCACAGGCAAATAAATTCAATTTGATCAAAGTTGGGCATTTGCTACACATACTTAAGAAATGGAAAAAATTTAATGCTTTGATGACACGAGTGGTAGTTTGGGAAAATAACATTGCATGCAGATATTTTTAACCATGGCCACTTGTTGTAGCGTACAATGTAGCAGTGATTCTGTACGGCATTATTATAGCTCCAACTCAAGAAGTTTCTGATCCTTGTTTCTTGGTCCTTAAAGGGGCATTGTCATGGTGATGTTGACCACCTTTGCTTATAAAACATGCTTGTAGAACATAAAGAGGAAAATATCAGAGACTCCTTTAAGGGAAAACAAACCAATTTTTAAACAATTTTTCTAAGTCACAAGAGAAGAACTTGAATGAATGAATGAATGGCTAATTTTATCAAGTTGCATTCCATGACCATCCTGGTCATTTTAGGTCTCTGTCAATACAAAAATTAATGTGTGTTTTGGCTCTCCATAGTGACACTTATATATGTGACATTGTCCTTTTAAAAGTTAAAGCTAACTTTATCTCTAATTGACAGGTGGCTCTGGAGCTGCTGCAATGGTGGCTGCAGACATTGACGAGGGTGCAGGAGAGGGATGGGGAGAAGATGCCGCACTTGTGATTGATGAAGGTACAACTCATTTTGGAGACTGATTTGTTCAGTGTACTCTGCCTTTTGTTCATCTTGTTATAGTAATTGTTTAACTTTTTTCATACAGATGGCGGATTTGGTGAAGAAGGATTGGATGGTGACATTATGGGTGACGAAGAGGGTGGTGGCTGGGATGTTGGAGATGAAGATCTTGTACTCCCTCCTGACTTGGTAAGTCATTTCTAAAAATAAATTCTAAAATTCCTTTAACATCAATCAGAGTGCCTACAGTGTATGTTAATGACACATTTACAAGTACAAACACAAGGCTCTGTATGATAGTTTAGTAGTTACATCACTGCTACTTCCTTGTTCTGTTACATTATGCAGCTCGCTACCTCAAAGCTTAATGACAACCTTCTTGTGTTTTTAACTATGACATTGTCTGCTGTATGCAGGGACTTGCTATCAGAACTTTCTTGGTATCACATCACTCTGGCCCATTGGCGCATTGTGCTCAATATTTTTGTATACTTTTATTTCCCTGTCAGGATGTTGGCCTAGCCACAGGTGCCGGAGATGAGGGCTACTTTGTCCCACCAGTCAAGGGCACCAGCCAGTCTCAGGTGAATGCACATTCACTGCTTTGTTGATCACTGTTAACAACTTCATTGCTAATTGGAGGTTGGGTGCCTGTGACATCCGGGAGGTTCCGTTGTTTGCAGCCAACTCCTAGATGGATACTGCTCCCATGGCTAGCAAATCCTGGCAACCCAGCCATGAGCCCCCATGCAAATGAAAACAGGCATTTGTCACACTGATAAGACAGTGGAAAAGAGGCAGGGAGAAGAGGGGGTGGGAACAGAGGCCTATAAGGTGCTAAAACCACAAATGCATTGAGAGAGCACTTGGAATCCTGGAATGGATACCGCTGCCTGCAGGGAACACTGGTGCTCTTTGTTGTTCCATGTAACTCCATTAAATTGGATTTAACTACATTAAAATGTGATATTTTGTTGTTGAACTCTCAGAAATGTTATTGTCTTTTGTATATGCAGGTTTGGTGTACCAACTCCCAGCTTGCTGTCGACCATGTATTGGCAGGCTCCTTTGAGAGTGCCATGAGGGTGGGTGTTTTCCATTGTTTATTTAGATGACAAGAGTTAGTACAGCTTAGATGAACTAGAAACATGTGCCAGAACTGAATGTCAGACATGAATAATTTATGTGTGACATTCAATTCTGGCACATGTTTCAAGTTATTATGATGTGTCTGCATTATCTTTTACTAGGCATCCATTCAGAAATTAGGTGCCCACGTATGTTAAGAGTTACCAAAAAATCTTGATAGCAGAATTTAGTGTTAAACCAAATTGGTCATCCAAAAGGTGGCTGGACTTTCTTCCAGCTTGTTTGCAATTACCTTGCTTAGGTTTTTTTTTTTAATTTGGGACAGATTGAAGCTGAACAAGATTTAGTCTTTTGTTAGACACATTTCTTAATAAAATTGATCAATTATTGATCAATCAAAAATGCATGATAAGGTTTAATTATTGGATATCACTGACAATAACACGCGAGTCGCCACAGTCGTTTCCAGTTTGATTGTGATAAGCTGGTTCAAGTTCCTAGGCTCGCTAGATAAATGGGAGTCTTACTCACCTGGTTTGTTCTGTTATAACATGCTGGGTCTTCTGACTTCAACATCTGTAACTTTTGTGGAGGTGGCCGTTAGTAGAGGTTCAACTTTAAACGTAATGTGCTAGGTGTTCCACCTTCCTATGGCTGTGAAACATTTGTGCCTTAATGAATTATTTGCATTCCATTTGCACAGCTTCTTCATGACCAAGTGGGTGTGATGGTATTTGAGCCTTACAAGCCACTGTTTATGCTGGCATTTGCTCGTGGAAGAACAGCTCTACCAGCCACCCCTGGAGGCCCACCTCTGTTAGGACACCCACACAGAAACTGGTAAGCTGCTGACATTGTAGACCAGTCTTGCTTTGACTTTTTTTAAAAACACAACCTTTAACGTACCAGGGCTGGTTGCATACAAGTTGGTCACATGACCTGTTCTTGAGTCAGGCTTAACCACAGGCTTCCCAAGCTACATACGTGGTGTATGCGACAGCTTGTGTATACAGAGAAATGTATGGGAAAATCACGGATTCTCTAAAATTGGGTAAATAACTATCTATTTTGAAATAAAGTTTACCTACCTCAAATGTGTCGCTTACTTGTGTCTTGTACTGAATTTGAAGCCATTCCGACGCCATTTAGCGAAGTTATTCGAAGTCGTTGTCTCTCCTTCTAAAAAGAAGGAAAGGCAGACCACTGCATCGATCGCTGGCCAGAGGTCACTCCACAAATCGCTCTCTCCTCAAAAGGAAAAGTCCCGAATCGCAATAAAACCAACAGTTTCATAGAGCCCAATAAATTTCACTCCACATACGTGCGCTTCGGCGGTCGAAAGACTCGTAAAGAACGAGATATTTTGCTTTAAATTCGCCTATTCGGCTTTCCAGATATGCTTGTGATGGACCTGGCGCCAACGGTCGTTGCTCAACGACAAGTATCTGGTTTCATCCTCAACTCTGATTGGTCCATTTGAACCAAGTCACGCGCTGACAACACGACCCTCCACCGGAGGGAAAGGTACATTTGTCACAAATCAAGTGTCACACTAGGGCTCCCAAGGGATGTTTTCTGAAAGCTGTATTGTTCGCAATAGCCAATTACAGCCATGTTTACATATTCAAATTTGTATTGAGTAGTTTTCCCTTAGCATAACAGTTGAAATTCACTTAACTCCATCGTTGTGTTGGCTCGATATGTTTTCTTAAATATGTCTTCGGCTTTGCGGGAGAAGAATGATCGTGACTTGCCACAGAACTCTCTAAACGTAAACAGAACAAGAGGGTCGCCTGTGTCTGAAAAAGACGATGCACTTTATGCGAAATGGAAGCTTTGGCTGATTTCTCATTACCAGTTTAAGTACGAATCGACAACGGCCATCAGAAGAATAGTTGAACATTCGACGAGCGTCGATCAAAAACTACATTTTGTATGATTGCGGCTTCAGCCCATTTTGGATGCAAATGCGTGCAGAGAACTAATGCGATGGAGCGAACTTATTGTGATAATTCAAGGAAATTTTTCGAATAAAGTTGAGTGAAACTCTTGAATGCTCGCGAATATCTTGCTTTATTTTGCACGTGGAGGAGTCAGATTTATCTTTACATATGTAAACATGGCTGTGATTGGCTATTGCGAACAATACAGCTTTCAGAAAACATCCCTTGGGAGCCCTAGTGTGACACTTGATTCGTGACAAATGTACCTTTCCCTCCGGTGGAGGGTCGTGTTGTCAGCGCGTGACTTGGTTCAAATGGACCAATCAGAGTTGAGGATGAAACCAGATACTTGTCGTTGAGCAACGACCGTTGGCGCCAGGTCCATCACAAGCATATCTGGAAAGCCGAATAGGCGAATTTAAAGCAAAATATCTCGTTCTTTACGAGTCTTTCGACCGCCGAAGCGCACGTATGTGGAGTGAAATTTATTGGGCTCTATGAAACTGTTGGTTTTATTGCGATTCGGGACTTTTCCTTTTGAGGAGAGAGCGATTTGTGGAGTGACCTCTGGCCAGCGATCGATGCAGTGGTCTGCCTTTCCTTCTTTTTAGAAGGAGAGACAACGACTTCGAATAACTTCGCTAAATGGCGTCGGAATGGCTTCAAATTCAGTACAAGACACAAGTAAGCGAAACATTTGAGGTAGGTAAACTTTATTTCAAAATAGATAGTTATTTACCCAATTTTAGAGAATCCGTGATTTTCCCATACATTTCTCTGTATACACAAGCTGTCGCATACACCACGTATGTAGCTTGGGAAGCCTGTGGCTTAACTGGTCTCAACTTCTGTCAGACGTATGCACAATGTTGAAGTGGGACATAAGCACTCTTTAAAATGCGCAACTTTCACGTGCTTAAGTCACACCAGCGCTTGAATTTCTAATTATCATACTAGGGCAGGGCTCGAAATTAAAAAAATTCTCAATCGCAATTTGCGAGTAATTCCTTAAATTTAGTCGCAAGTTCAAAAATTTTAGTCGCAAAAAAAAAAAACTAACTACTACTACTACTACTACTACCGAACCAGAAATGAGAAACGAGAAATTTCTGAAAAAGTCGGAAAAAGTGCACCCATGATACACTTCTTGGAAATCGCGTTAATGCAGCATGTCGACGATTAAGTCACGCAACATTCAACGTGAATTTCGCAGGATTTTTCGGATAAAATTACAACTACCAGTTACAAGTAAGACACAAGACTGTTGAACATAATTCCTTTATTAGCTAGGCCGTAAAACAGTCGCAAAATCGTGACTAATAGACAAATTTTAGTCGTAAAAGCGAAATCTTTAGTCGCAAATGCGTCCGATACAGGCGCAATTTCGAGCCCTGTAGGGGCTTCCTACAGGCTGTTTTCAAAACATGGCAAATAGATGGCCAAAGTGAAAGAGTGAAATTGGCTACATGGTTACCTTTAAGCAACAAAATCCAACTGTTCTGGTATATAAAATCAACAGTATCACTAACACTAACAGGAATTTAAATAATGTGATTTGGGGAATTAAACAGGCTTCTGTTGGAATTACAACCACTTTATACCTGTTCCCTATTTATTCTTGAATAATCCAGAGAAGAATATGATTCAAAACATTCAGCAAATGTTGATGCAGGTGTTTGATTGTTGGTTTGTGTAGGAGAGATGCTGGAGCCAAAGGTGGCCTTCCTGCAGTGGGCTTGAAGCTTAACATGCTTGTGCAGCGATTACAGGTAACTTTCAATTTCAATGTGCAAGATTCTAACCCCTTCTTTTCTGGTGTCAGTTTGTCTGATCTTTCATACTCAGACCTTACCACCGATTTCACTACAGTGTGTCCAGATGTTTTTTTTTTCAATATAATTTGCCCATGATCAGAATATGGTGAAGCAAATTGAGCCATGGAATAACTTCACAGTAACTTCAATAACTTCCTTTAAATCAACATCTACAAAGGATCTGTCTTATCATAGGTGAATCACAATTGAAAAATGCGGCCCTGCAAAGTACATGTACACACAGTATTGAAATTTGCTGTGTTGTGGCTTAATTTTTGTTGTTGTTGTTTGGTCATTTTTCTTTGTTTTAGATCATGGCAACTGATGATTCTGAGTCAAAGAAGAATAAAACCTTAACTGACCAGTGTGAAATTTTCAAACCAATAAAAAATGTAAACCACGACAGTTGTTCCCTTTATTATGTGATCCTATTAAAATATTGAAACTTGAGAAAAGTTTGAAGTTTGTCACAAATGTTCAGTGTAAAATTAAACTCCATTGTTGATTATTTTAACAGGCTGCATATCAGCTGACGACAGGGGGTAAGTTTCAGGAAGCAGTTCATAAGCTCCATGCAATTTTATTGAACATTACACTTCTGGTTGTGGACAGCAAACAGGAGGTCAGTGAAGCTCAGCAGCTGTTAGGAATCTGCCGTGAATATATTGTTGGGCTGCAAATGGAATCTAAAAGAAAGGAACTACCCAAGGTGAGCTAGGACCTTCACATTCTATTCGGCTAACCCTTTACCTTCCAAGAGTACCAAGGATCAAAATTCAAGAAAAATCCCAAGTTTCATTTTTATAAAAAACAAATGGTACCATGCAAAAGTACTGCCATAGAGGTTTCATTTGAATGGTCACATCATGGGATTTCGTCCACACACTCAAAAGTTAAAACTGAACTATAATTATGTTTCCATAATTGACTCTGGGAGTGAAAGGGGTAAGAGTTAATATTTTGTCAACTGAAGGAAATGTGGCTGAGTTGGGATGAAACACAACATGGCCTTTGTAGAGAGGTGGCCATCAGTGGAGTTCCTCTCTAGACCTGGTCTGATGGTAACAATATCCCTTATCCCAGTTATCTCGTGGTAGTGCAGTACTACATTTGTGTAACATACATTTATTATATTTTTTTACCACAGTCCACTCTTGAAGAGCAGAAGAGAATATGTGAGGTTAGCTCCTATAGATCCTAGTACAACTGTGGGACTATTCTAACAATTGTCATTCTTGTTAAGCAGAAACATTACACATAGAGGATCAATTTCTAATAGAATACTATTCTGTCTTTTCTGACTGAGCAACAATGTTTCAAAACAATACAATTCTGCTTGACCTACTGTACATCCCATTTATTCATTTCATTTTGCTTTTGTTTTTATATTCTTGCCATTGATTCGGTGACATACCGGTAATAGGTTCCAAAAAAGATGACTGCCATCTTTTTCCAGTATTCCTGTTCTGGGACATTTTCAAGAAAATGTGCCATGTAACATTTTCAAAAGGATAATGTGATCCAAGATTGTTGGAGGGATCACCATCTCACCATGTGTGTGTTAATTGTATTGCAGATGGCTGCTTATTTCACCCATTGTAATCTTCAGCCAGTCCATCAGATTCTTACTCTCAGGACTGCTGTAAATCTGTTCTTCAAGGTGAGAATCTACCGTTACATGTACTATTAATATAAAATATTGTTTTGAGTGGTTTTCAATATTATTAAATGTCAAAAGTAATTTAGTGATTGCTTTGGTTTTTGCATTTTCAAAATACCAATGAAAGTGGCAATTCTGTTTTCATATTAAGTTTCTATTTTCCCTTTACAGCTGAAGAACTTCAAGACAGCTGCCTCCTTTGCCCGTCGTTTGTTGGAACTTGGACCACGCCCTGACGTGTCCACTCAGGTTCGTGGATATACAAAGTTTACTAGTGCTATAATGAGTTGCTTTCTCGCATAATTCTTAGCAATTTGCTAATGTACAAATTTTGGAACAGTTTTTCGTCACTGTAATGTTAATGTACATGTAGCTGTGGTTTTTGCCTGTCTGCAATGGAGTACATAATGTTACTGAAACAACTCATTTACTTTACATATAATACTAAATAGTGAAACAATTTTAAGTGGTATTTGCTTTATCTGAAACAACTTGCATTCTGTACTAAAAACGTGAAATATTTTTAAGTGGTGTTCGCTACATCTTGATGTCATAGAAGATTAATTATTAGGCTAAATGACATGTACTTGAAGAATAATTAATTTTATTAAGTCTTGCATATCTCTCCAAAATATCAGAGTTTAACATTCAACAGAAGCTCGTAGAAATACATAACTTTTTCTTGGTTAAAACCCTTAGATTTAAATAGATATTAACTGGCAGGGTTGTTTGTTGTTCTTAGATTCGCAAGATTCTTCAAGCCTGTGACAAGAATCCAACTGATGCCCATGTACTTCAGTATGATGAACACAACCCTTTCACCATCTGTGGAGCCTCTTACAAGCCTCTCTACAGGTGTGTACACTAAATTTCTAACTTACCAAAAGGCAAGTAGAGCATTGCGTTTAATTCTCCAACATGCCTTTTCACTTGCAACACAAGCATAGTCACTAGCAAGTCTTGGGAACAGCTACAGGCATAGAAAACTCCCAGGGTTGTCACCACCTCCCCCCCCCCCCCCCCCCCCCCCCCCCCCTTCTCTCCCTTCATAAATTTCCTACCTCCTTTACCCATAGGGTTCACACCCCATGTCCATGTTCATAGACTTCCTGCCCCATTTTCCCCCAGGGTTCCCACCCCCCGTACCCCTTCAAGGACTTCCTGCCTCCCCCTTTCCCTAGGGCTCCTACTACCCTGCCCTCCTTCATAGACTACTGCCCTTTCTGCCTCCTTTTCTTTCGTCATACATAGTCTGCTAGTTTTTGCTCTTTTTACCTTGCTAAGACATAAATTGAACAGTTGCTGTTACCATTGGTGCTTTAAATTTGGGCAGTTGTAGTTGTAACATTTGTCCTTAACAAATTCACATCATTTTGCATCCTTTCATAAGAAATTCAATATATAAAACCTTTAGTTGCTAATTGTATAAAGTCCTACAAAATGCTCACTTTCTTTTATTTTGTTTATTCAGGGGCAAGCCTCAGGAGAAGTGTCCTCTCTGTCAAGCTTCATATTTGCCTGAATATAAAGGAACGATTTGTACTGTTTGTAAGGTTGCCGAGGTTGGAAAAGATGCTATTGGCCTTAGAGTCAGTCCATTGCAGTTCAGATGAAGTCCTTCAGAAAAGCTTAGGGTCAATACTTTTAATTGCTAGGAGAGACGCTTAATGTGATGTTGTAAGGAAAGATCTATGATCGAGCATAGAAATGGTATGAGAGCTGCTCCTCTTCCTAACAACCAACTACCTTCCACAATTGACAAACTTGTAACACTGTAAAGATCATTATTTGCTACAGGTAGTTGAATTGTGTGGTAAGTTCTAAGAAGGAGCATTCCTTAAATAACAGAATTTGCTTCTCCTTTCTGTGGGGTGGGGAAAAACAATACATGCTAACAAAATGAAAAAAAAAAACTGCTAATATGAACCAGCTTTTGCAAACCGAAAATGGGACTGGTAGAGCAAAATCATTATTATTATTAACAGTGTCTACCAGTCTTGTTCTCGACTTTAGCTCATTACTTTTCATTATTTTGCAGTTTTCATAAAAAAATGTAACCATTCAGGAACAAATAGAAATATACTCTTGATTACTGCAATAATCATAATGTGTTTAAAGTAACTGTTTAAGTGTGTATTAAAATAAATGATCATTAATAAAAAAAAATGTTGCTCAATGTGTTAGATGTAAGCTTTGTCATGGAAAAGCATTGACAAAATTACATCAACAATCTTATATTTTCTATGGTCGTCTAACAAAATTCTAAGTGGCACAGACTTCCTTAGTCAGCCATGTACCCTGTTGATGCCATCAAAACAACCTTTAAGCTTGTTTAAATGTTAGTGTTGACAAGATATTGTAATAAGTACATAAGCTGCAGATACAACTAGTGAAGTTGTGTTACTTTATTGGGTAGCATCAGTGTATGACAAATTGTTATAGAAATAGTTAATATTACGATGAAGTCTGTAAAGCGTTACTTAGGACATTGCCGTTCTCAATAAAGACAAATTTTGTTGGAAAATTTTGTGGTACATTTTTTGGCATTTAGGGTACTTGTGTTTTAAAATGACAAGGAGCCAGATGTGATTTTTAACTTGTGAATATGTTAGTGTTGAATGAGTTACCTTTTGGGTAGAAAATTCACTTGATGATTGATTGGCTGTAAACATTGACTTGAGCCTGTGATATGTAATAGTCACCTGTGTTACCCATGGGGACAACATTGGTAGAGCAAAATGCCAAGGACAGGGGAGGGTTTGAAGATGTGTAGAATCTTATTTAAAGCGTCGTGTATACACAAGGTGGCTCGTAGGGGCCTTTGATTTGTTAGTTTCCATAATTATTTGGCCTGGTATATTTGTGAGTTGTGGCAGTTTTTTTCTGCTCAGGGGTGGGGGAGTAAAAATTTGATACCATTAACAATAAACAATGTACTCATTTTTCTTCCATGTACAAAATGAAATGGCATTTGAACCACTGGTTGCACCACTACTGACAACCTCGTCCCCAGGATATCTCTTCTTCCCATCCCCTGGAGCAGGGGGCGGGAAGAGGAGGACCCTCAGGGTACGAGGTTGCACTACTGTTAGTATAATGTCTACTTACTGTAAAAAATATCAGCTCATGTGCTGACAACTAATTTTAAGTTTTTATATTTTCAAAAATAACATCTATGTTTGTACAATTAATCAAACAATATGTTTGTGAAACCTCACTGTAATGTGCATAAATTAGTAATTTGACTGAGTGGTAATTTCAGATTGGTTGAGCTTGTAGTGAGGAAAATTTGAAATTACAGGCACAATTACTCCTGAATAGACCTCTTTAGCTTGTATGTTTTGTTTTCCCAATGTAGGTCATGTGATGTTCTCAAGGGAATTTGTCCTTTGTCTTTTCATAAACATATGCACATGAAGAAAACAAAATTTAAAAGAACAAGAGGCTCCAAGCAGCCTATACTCATGCGCATGCGTAAGAAAGTTTTATGATAGACATGGAGAAGAGTTACTCCGTTCATTCAGTCATCGTTCCTGCAAACCACGTTTACTATTGAATGTTTTGTAAATGAAGGCTGTACCACAATGAAGCCAGTGATTCTTCTAAGTGTTATATATACCTAACGTAAACATTAGTTATGTAAGTAGGGTTGTAGGAGACGCTGTCGTGACACTTCAGTAACGCTGTTTTACCAGAAGTGAGAGTAGCCGGAAGTCACTAAACAGGAAGTGTAAATGGCAAAGCAATGAACCGGGAGAGCACAATTTAAAATATGCGTGCATAAATTTGCATGCAAAATCGTGACAAAAAAAAGAAAAATGGAGGCCATTTTATAACTCATGCCGCTACGCGCATGAGTAAATAGTCGTCTCGGGTAACATCACATGATCTACATTGGAAAAACAAAACATACAAGCTAAAGAGGTCTATTGTATGACACAAATTCAAATTACTAATTCATGACATATTTAATAATTAGTTGATGCAGACCTTTTTGTACTCAAATCATCAAGAATGTTTCCTATCAGTTTGACACCAAGAGCTGAGGGACACAGCAAACAAGAACCCATTTACCAGTAGGTGTATTCCTGAGATTTTGGCAAAAAGTGTCAACAAAGACTCTCCAATCTAATTTATGTTGATACAATAAGCTATAATTGGTAATAACCTTATGTATGTTTACGTTGACACCCCCTTTCAAAGTGCAAGCCTGTGACAATCTTATTAATGTATTCTCAAAGGGACAAAGTTGAAAAGAATACCCCCACAAAAACAATGTGAACTTGTCAAAGGTTTGCAAGGAATTTCATACAAACGAGGCTTGGCATGAATTTTGAGCTGGTGACGTCATCATGCAAAAGGCCTATTGGACCTCATGCTATACAATTCAGAATTAACAATGCTTTTACTTTTAAACCATTCTGGCCAATGTGTTTGGCCAACTTTAAAATTACTTTGGTCCGCAATTACTACTCCATATTTGTATTCTACTTAGTTCATTGACCATTGTTTCCATAAAAGAAAAAAATCCCAATTATCTTGGGCATGGTCATTAAACTATTAATATGTTGTCATTTTAAATGTTTACCTTTATAAAGTGGAAGCTTACAATTCCAAGAAGTGTTTGGACAAAATGTTGTCAATACACCCAACATAACATTGCAATGCATGCATTACTGCGCCTTTCAATAACGTGCGGAATTTGAAATTCAAATCTCCACCAACGGTTGCGTTATTCCCTGCCGTCAATCATAATTAATACGAAAGCCAACGGACCATGTAAAAAAGAAACAAACAAAATCAATCAAAATCTACCAATCATAATGCACGGACGTGACCTTTTGAACTCATTAAAGTGAAGATCTGTTTCCTGAGAGGTAAGCTAAGATGATTGACGGCAGTGTAAAACGCAACCGTTGGTGGAAATTTGAATTTCAAATTCCGCATGTTATTGAAAGGCGCAGTAACGTTTTTTTATAACTTTGTTTTTAATATAACTTATTTAAACTTTGATGCCATTTCTTCAAGTTTAGTCATTAATTCATTTTTGTCATCATTGGAAGCTTTGCTCCATGCCAGTGGTAAATGCATTGTTGTTGCTTTTCTATCCTGGTAGAAAGAGCCGCTGGTCTCTTTAGTCACATCGGCAATAGCCAGCCATATGATTGTATCAGCTCCCTGCTCAGAACTGCGCAGACGATCCTTCATTTTTTGATGGAAGCCTGGCATCGATGACCTCACTGCTGGGGTATCAGCCCAACCTACAAAATGAGAAACAGTTGTCAGAAAGCATGGAACAAAATATAACAATACAAGATGCCTTATATATTGTATATATTTTGCATACCCTAGATAGGATTACAGTGCTCCAAGCCTTAGTAAGAGTGATTTCACAAAATCCATGAGATAAAACAGTTATCGAAAAAAATAATAGTCAGAAGTAAGCAATAAAGAAAACAATGGAATTGGTGTTCAATATAGGTTTGATTACCAGCCGTTCAATTGCTAGCTGTGGTTATATTATAGCATGGATCATATGCAGTTAGGATGAAAATTACAGTGCGATTATGTGTGGTTTGTAGGGTGGAATTGGAACTGGTTGTACCATATTTTCTTGATTAAGCACTGGGCCCCAAATAAATGCTGGGCTCAAATAAACGCCAGGTCGACAAGGAAAAAAAAAGACGTGAAATGTAATCATGAAAAATGATGAAAAATTACCCCTATTTATTATTCGACTGTGATGTCATTTTACCTTATAAGGGAAAGAGAACACGCAAAATATCCGAGCGTATTACACAGTAGATTGCCGTATTACACCTTAGCATCCCGGTTTCAAGACACAAGCTATTATAAATAAAATAATTTCAGTCGAATAATAAATCCCTTATTCGATGGTTTAACAGATAATACGTGCGGACATTTTACTCATTGCTCGCATTGATGTCCGCAACAGAGAGGTGTCTGAAAGAAGAGGTTTGACTGTACATGTAATAAATCTTACCAGGATGCATGGAAGAAAAGAAGATTTCCTTGTGCTTCTCTGCCCATTTTTCAGTCATGATAACCTGTTGTCGTTTGTTCTGCGCATATGCCATGGTGCCATCAAATGGGTTCATCTTCTCGAACTGCATATCTTTTGTATCTAGCTTCATCACAAGCATACCCCCTGTAATAAATTGACAAATACCAATTTGTCTCTGATCAGCAGCAAAATAACCATTCAAAATATTTTTTGTCCATGTTCTTCTTTAAGGTACAGGTCATTTGAGGTTATGGTGCCTTTTGGGACTGATTGAAATTTCACTTACATAATTTCCATGTTGCCATAATTATTGCCAAAAATGCGGCCACATTCAGCAAGGATAACAAGGATGGAAGTGGATAATCTACCCACCCACCCCAAGGAGAGACTTGCATATGAAAATGATGGAGTGATAGTCAGAACATTTAAAGGACCCGCGTTAAGGTGCCAAAGTCTATATGAGCACTTAAGGAGGCTCGAAAGGGTTTTCAGCTTTGTGCGCACGCGACGTGCACTCGTCATGCTTTGACGCATACGTCAGCTGATTTTCCTATCAAAAAGTAGTGCGCGCAGCTCACCGGAAATAAAAATACTGCGTAAAATCGCGCGAACCGGAAATAAATCATGCATAAAATATTCCTCTTCATCTCAAAACTTTGCTCGGTGACCTAGGTTGAAATTTTTCATGCAAGTAGCATTCAACTTTATCTAACATTTGAGACATTTTGGAAAAAAACTGTACAGTGGAATTTTTTTAAATCTTTAAAAGGCCTTTTTCGATTTATCTCGATTTCCACAATACAGATTTTTTTCAAATTTACACAGGAGGTGAGGAATATTGCAAACTTTTAAAAACGCTTATAAAAAACATAGGTCACCGAGTTAGTTTTAAAGATAGATTTAAAAAACTTACTTTTGAGGGGTATCTCTTTGGAGGGTTATAGTTACCATGACAACAGATATGACGTCATAAATGGTCTTGAAGGAAACTTTAACAACCATGTCATAAGCTTATCTACAATTTGTTTCAGAGACTAAAACCATAAAATTTTAATGTGTAATTGTTTTGACATGTACATAAGCGGTAAGAAACCCTTTCGAGCCTCCTTAACACAGGCTTGACCGTAATTTCGGCAAAGTGATTACGTAATCAATGTCGACGTGAAGTAAAGAGCTGCTTCATACTGCTGCGTATACAAAAGCACATGCAGTTTTTTCCGACAGAAGAAAGAGATTTGCCCGTCTGTACACAGGATAAACACAAGTGCAACGATGTCTTAACAGAACTTTTAATACAAACCAGAGGAAACTGTAACAACTCTTGGCGATTCCTGCTTCAGGAGAAAGGGAATAAGACCACAAGTCAAGATATACGTTCCCAAAGTGTTGGTTGCGAAGTTCTTTTCCAAGCCATCTTCGTCGACTTCTCTTGTATTCACCATGCAACCAGCGTTGTTTATAAGCACATGAAGAGGTTCATTTGAAGATGAAAACTTCTCTACGAATTCCCAAACCTTTCTTGGCTGAGACATGTCCAAAATATGAAGATTCACTTTGTTGTTACCCGAAATTTCAGTGATTTCTTTTCTTGCCTCTTCGCCCCTCGTTTCACTTCGACAGACCATGTGTAACGTAGCTCCTTTCTTCGCTAAGCATATGGCTGTGTCTTTTCCAATACCACTGTTAGCTCCTGTGATCATGAACGTCCGAGACGAAAGATCGACATCCAAGGCTTTGGGATCGAACGACTTCTCGGCCGCAAGGTAGCCATTTTTAGTGTATTCACGAAATCCTTTGGCAAACCAAACTAAATTCCTATAAAACGTCATCTCTCCGATTCTCCCTCGTTTAACTTTAAGGTACTATTTACGCCGAGTTACGCCAGGGAAGGATGTCTGTG
Organism: Dendrophyllia cribrosa; assembly: GCA_024195265.1. Lineage (NCBI taxonomy): Eukaryota > Metazoa > Cnidaria > Anthozoa > Scleractinia > Dendrophylliidae > Dendrophyllia > Dendrophyllia cribrosa. Next base: position 51,771,340 of record JAJLRJ010000001.1, read on the forward strand.
GAGCAAAGACTAGGAATATTTACAGTCTTCACATTGCTAAAAGAGGCTTGGCTGCTTTGTTTATTAGCGTGACATAATTGGATAGACCTAATGCAAGGCAATGTGTTACATTTCTTGCGATCCCGGGCGCAGCGTTTCTCGTGTATTTGTCGCAGTCTGAGACAGACCGTCATGTTGTCACTCAATAGACAAATTCGGCTAACGTATTGTTGTACCCAATTCAAACCTTCTGGGAATAGGATCCTTTGTTCACAGTATTTCCATATAATTTCCATGTCAATGCTTAATTGATATGGAAATATGACGAACAAAGAGTTCTATTAAATCCCAAAAGGTTTGAATTGGGTACAACAACGCGTTAGCCGAATTTGTCTATCGGAGAGAGAGACAGATTAAGAGGCGTCCGTGAGATCATAGTTAATAGGGTGAGATACAGACATGATAGAAACAAGCCTGTTTTCCCTTTTTTTTTTTACTTCGCGTTCCCCACTACCTCAGAGCCTGGAACAGGCTAGATAGAAGCGGAATCATTCAGCTTGAAAACAGGAAGTCAGGTAGAAGACAGAAGAAAGTTATACAATAAGCGCTTTTGATCATTTTAATGTTAAAAGGCGCTATATTAAGTGAATAAATTATTATTATTATTATTATCACAATCAGACGGTTAGATGTAAGACAGGCACTGATTGACAGTCTGCCAGACCAATTGACAGACATAATCAAAGGGCTCTAAGAGCCATCTCGTGAATACGAAACATGCAACGTAAGGTTACGTGTAAGTCCACAAATCGGTTTTAATTTTCCATACTGAGTTTGAAGTCAAAGAATTAAAGAGTAAAACAGATTTAAAACGACCAAAACATCTTAGCGTGACATAAATATGCATTGTGTGAAACGAGACTGTTTAGGTCCAACACTGGAGAATTAAAAACAGTTTACTACAGCAATCATCTTTTAACACATACAGTGGAACCTCGAACGAAGTGCCAAGGGACTGGGGAAATTGGTTCGTCGTATCGAAAACCTCGTTATAACGAATTTGCGGAAAAACAACCAAAATGTTCGTTATATCGAGGTATAGTTAATAATTGTTTTGTCTCGGTGTTACGTATTTCCGGGTCTGAACAGATAACATGTACACTGTACATATAACTACGGCATTGGAAAACTGTACAGGTTATACCATTGCCCTATAGCACACACAGATGGTCTGTTCCGCATTCATCTTTTGTCGCGCGTTGACATTTATTCGTTATATCGGGGTAGCTTTTACGTTTGGGCTGCCGGATTATGTTCGTTATAACGAGGATTTCGTTATATCGATGTTCGTTACATCGAGGTTCTGTTCCATATATTTTACTTGTAGTTTTGCCGGATTGAACAATATCTTTCGTTATACCTAGGACTTCTTTATATAGAGGTTCGTTAAATCGAGGTTCCATTGTAATACACTGGGAAATTAAAAAGTTTACAGATGATGGAACGAGTGAAAATTTGCATATCTGTTCCCGAGTACTATATTTTGTTCAACGCTTCGCGCATTCACGAGATAAAAACAGATTAACAGACAGATGGGATGCCCTGTAAACCAGATAGTCAACTGTAAAGAAAGGAAAGTAGTCAGGCTAACACAACCAACTCTTTCCTTCCTCTATTTTCAGATCACTATCGCTTTGTAGCTGAAAGGTGCGACTACCTTTATAGTCTTTATAAGGAAATGTTTGAAGGCATCATTCCAGTCCTAATGAAAACTTTGGACTTGAAGCCGGGACATGTGGTCGCTGACATCGGCAGTGGAACAGGCTTCCATTGCAGCAAAATTATTGAAATTGTCAGGGCTAAGCAATCCGATTTGGTGTGTAGATCCCAGTGTAGAAATGCAAGAAGTCGCTTGACAAAAGAAAAGGGCTTTATCCTGTGCAAAAAACGGCCGAGGAATATTTTTTGGATCGTCACATCAGCGAGAGCTTTGATAGAGTGGTATCTGTTACAAGCGCGCACCATTTTGTTAACCCCGACGCTGTTTATAAGGGCACATTTCGTTCTTTGCGTCCCGGAGGGATTTTCGTACAATTAAACACCACAAAATGCGGCCATCCAATGTTCAAAAGTGCGGCAAAGCTCGTTAGCGAAAGTATTGAGAGAGAAAGGGAAACTCAAGTTTCTTTTCTGCGCGCAATCAATTCAGATTCAAAATTCTCACATGAAGAATTCTCGTTTCCACTGGGTGTAACGAAATCCAAATTGTACGAAATGTTTCGATGCCGCTATATGAGCATAATGGAACATTTTAGCGATGATCAAATAGAAAAGGGAATAAGGGAGTTCGAGAATGGGGTGTTTAAAGATGTGGGAGATGATGAGCTAATCAACTATGACCGTTCTCTTGTCATATTAAAAGCACAAAAAGTCATGTCAGTAACCTTATGATTTAGCAATTTTACTGAAAAAAGAAAACACTAACAGTAATGATGTAATTTATCACAAAGACCTACAAGGGTCAAAATAATTAGAACTAATCAATAAAGTTGTAAACGTATTTAAAGTAGTTGCTAGTGCTCAAAACGGAAGGGAAAAAGTAGCTCAGTCGTACCACAAAGCCTTTAGCTGTATAATTCTTCCAGACACTTAAAATCAGATTATTTCCTCCCCGTGTCAGACCAGTTTTACTGTACACGGCTCCAATTTTTGAGTCTGTAGATGTTGTACCGCATGCAACCTGGGTGGCATGTGCTCAACTTATCAGTCTATGGATGAAATTTTGAAACATGACCATTAACCAAAGTCATTGAGCAGTAAGTTAATACGAATTCGTGGATGAAATTGTTTTAACGCGTGACAATTCAGAGTTCTGTTTGGTTTTTAAAGTACTGTATATTGTTTTGCACTTTTTTGTGAATTTTGCGGACTGTATAACTTCTTCAGTATTCACAAACCAAATCACCAACGTCTTTTTTAATAGAGCAGTTTTCATTTGAGCGTCGTAAAACCCAAAGTAATTACTGTGACCAATCACAGTAGACGTAAACAATCCAATGAACCAATCAGAGCTCGAAGCAATTACATGTCGGCGGCGCCAAGCGCGGGAAAACGCGTGCGAGCAAGTCACGATTGGTTTTGGTTTTACTTCTGATTGGTCGAGAAAGTGGCGCGAGAGTTTTTAGCCAATCACAAAGCGTAGCAATGAAAAACCAAAGCAATTGTGTAATTACTTTCGATACTCAACTCTATACTGCCAATTATACTAGTTCCCTTCACAGATCTTACTTGGTAATTGTCACGCCACAGAAGACCTGTACACGAGTAACCAAAATAACATATGAATACGAAATAAACTACACCACACCGAGCTATACACAGCTTAATCGTATCAATAACAAAATTCTCGATTGTGATTGGTCATCCGCGCGCCTATTTCTCACGTAATTGGCGCGCGGTCACGTGGGTGTCCAATTACAGCTATCCAATTACAACTTTTTGTAATTGGATAGCTGTAATTGGACACCTACGTTGCGCGCGCGCCAATCAGTTGTATTTGAATGGGCTCGTTTTTGCTGTTTTCCTTTCACTTTCAAACTGACAGAAAATATCCAAGACGTTTTTAGTACAAGAGTCGACATAGCTTCTTAATCTCGAATTTGGTTATTGATGCGATTAATTAGTAATTGAACTTCGTGTCGTACAATTCAGGGGTAATCGTGCTCGTAATTTCAAATCGTCCTCGCGCTTCGCGCTCGGCCAATTTGAAATTACTCGCCCGATTACTCCCTGAATTATACTCCACTCAGTCCAATTACTATTACGTATCAACCTGCCGTACGAAGTAAAGGTAGTCGAAGCATACACACTGCAGCCTCAATTAAACTCATTGATATACTACAAAATTGCATGTTTTTCTGTACGGCCGCGCTACGTTTCTCCATACATTAATACGTTACTACGGTATTAGACTAGCCTTTTAGACGTTTCTCCGGTACGTTGGTACATTCATACGATATATTTGCTTTGTCTTCCCGACGTTTCTCCGTACCTTCGTAGGGTATTAATCTTTGTAGAATTTGGAACGGCCTATTAATAAGTCCTGGCTAAATGCCTGTTCATACGTACGGTCGATTAGCCTTTTCGCTATGTCAACTTACACAGGACGAAATAACGACTTTAAGTGCAAGTAAAGGTTCATTAAAGAAAACTTAAAGAACAATTTCGACTATCTTTAAAGTGCCTATGAAATGAATTTTTTTTCTTCGTTTTTCATTAGTTTATTATGTCCAAAGAACGAAAACAATAATCATTTCCCGAGGAAAAGAAAGAAAATCGGTTTTTTAGCCCCTCGAAGATGCGTCACTTCGGTTGAAAAGTGGCTCAAATTTTTGGAGAGCCTGGGGGCGAGTGGGCGTGCGTGATGACGTAAATTACGTAAATAGTATGACACATTGAATTTAGTTTTATCGACTGAGTCGATAAGGTAAATTGACCACCGTAAAAAGATTCAAATAGCTGACGTTTCGAGCGCTAGCCCTTCGTCGGAGCGAATCAAGGAATTGTGGGTAGTGTGTGGTTTTATATAGTAAGCGGTGGAGCTACGCTATTGGTGGAAATTTGGTGACGTGAAAAACAAATGTAGATTAGTTGAATGAAAAGCGTTCGTTGATTCCGTGGGGTTTGAAAGTGCCGATTTGAAAGATGATTTTTTGTTCTAGGTTTTTACGGCTTTCTGTGTTACCCTGGTGTAGGGAAAGGCCGCAGATTGTCATGTGTTGTTTAGAATGGTTAGTAAGATTAAAATGGCGCGCGACTGGTTTGGATGCGTCTTTGTCATTTTTTTCAACGTCTCGGAGATGTTCACGAAAACGGTCGCCCAGTCTCCTCCCTGTTTCGCCAATGTATATCTTTTTGCAAAAAGTACATGTTATGCAGTAGATAACATTTACGGAGGTGCATGTAAAACGATCAGTGATTTTAATAGATCGTTTGGGTCCTGTTATTTTGTCCGCGTTGTGAATGAAAGGACAAGTGTTACATCGTGTGCGTGTGCATTTGAAAGTTCCCGGTACATCGTCAGATTTCAGTGCGCTCGTAACTAGAAAGTTGCCTATGTTTTTGTCACGTTTGAATGAAATTAGTGGGGGTTGTGAAAAAATTCTGCCAGTTTCGGGGTCGTTTTGGAGTAATTTGAAATTTTTTAAAATGATGCTTTTGACTGTGTTGTTGTGTGGGTGGAAAGTGAGGGTGAATGGAATTCTCTCGTTCTCTTCCTTCTGTGGCGTTTGTAGTGCTGATTGTCTGTCGATCTGTTGTGCACGTTGTTGGCCCGTATTAACAACAGAGTCAGGGTACCCACGTTTCTTGAAAAACTGGCACATTTCTTCTGATTTGTTGGAAAAATCAGAGTCATCACTACATAGACGTCGAAGTCTGAGAAATTGAGAATACGGAATGGCGTTTTTAACGTGCGATGGATGTGAGGATGAATGTAACAGATAACTGTGGGAATCTGTAGGTTTGTAGTGCACACTTGTGGATAAACTGTTACCGTTGATTGAAATATTAATGTCAAGAAAAGCGACTGAGGTTTCGGAAATTTCCCAGGTATATTTTAGAGCTGGATGAAAAGTATTGACAGAAGTTATGAATTGATTAAGTTCCTCTTTACTGGAAGAGGTAGCGCCAATGCAATCATCGATGTAGCGGCCGTAGAGTTCGGGTTTGGTTCCGTGGTACTGATTAAAAAAGATATACATTGGCGAAACAGGGAGGAGACTGGGCGACCGTTTTCGTGAACATCTCCGAGACGTTGAAAAAAATGACAAAGACGCATCCAAACCAGTCGCGCGCCATTTTAATCTTACTAACCATTCTAAACAACACATGACAATCTGCGGCCTTTCCCTACACCAGGGTAACACAGAAAGCCGTAAAAACCTAGAACAAAAAATAATCTTTCAAATCGGCACTCTCAAACCCCACGGAATCAACGAACGCTTTTCATTCAACTAATCTACATTTGTTTTTCACGTCACCAAATTTCCACCAATAGCGTAGCTCCACCGCTTACTATATAAAACCACACACTACCCACAATTCCTTGATTCGCTCCGACGAAGGGCTAGCGCTCGAAACGTCAGCTATTTGAATCTTTTTACGGTGGTCAATTTACCTTATCGACTCAGTCGATAAAACTAAATTCTCGTGTTTCATCCCCCCACCGACGCAGCACCACAGTTTCTCTAGAAACTAACCCCATTCGTATGACACATTGGTTTGTTTACGCTATAATTCCCTTGGAATCCTTTAGCGTGATGGTCATTTTGCCAACGTTTTTGGCTATACAAATGTCAGACAGCGCCTAATTTGTTTCTTTACAGTCCTCTGAAGGTGAAGAGGATCAGTTTAGTGTTATAAAGAAGGACAGGCTAAACACGACTCCCACTCGTCGCAAAAAGTATTTTAAAAGCCTAAAGTGTAAAGCTTTCCCAGTAAGACTTCAGAGAGGATCGCGCCTTTAGATCACAGTTGAGAACTTGTTCTTTTCGATGATATAAACCTTTTGATCTCGGCGGATTATCTCTCAGATTGATAGGAGGATTCATGCTGTCCAGAGCCGTTAGAATTATTTTATTTCTTTATGCCGTTATTCGGTGCTAGCTCTACTGGCATACATTGTGGTTTCTTTGGCTCACTTTTGTTGCAAGATAAATACTTATCGGCTAAAGTTTGTTATCGCTTCGAAAGTGCTAGGATCGTTTAATTTCTCAGGCCGTGATTTAATGTCTAAAGTCTGCGGCGTGCAAGACTTAAGAGAAAGTGTTTCCGGTATCACGGATGTGGACGTCTTAGATCCGACTCAAAAAGCCGTAGTCTATAATTCCACTGCAGTGAAATCATGAATTCTTGCAATAATTTTTAGCTCCTAAGTTAGTTCTGTAGTTGAGTAGTGTGTCTCAACCTGAATCCTCCTATCAATCTGAGAGATAATCCGCCGAGATCAAAAGGTTTATATCATCGAAAAGAACAAGTTCTCAACTGTGATCTAAAGGCGCGATCCTCTCTGAAGTCTTACTGGGAAAGCTTTACACTTTAGGCTTTTAAAATACTTTTTGCGACGAGTGGGAGTCGTGTTTAGCCTGTCCTTCTTTATAACACTATAATGCGAAGGATATGTCTTGGCGGCTTGCTAGTTGAAAGTTTCTAAATTATACTGATATGTTATGCATATCCGAGGTGGTGTTTTTCAGGCGGCTTGCTGAATTGAATGTGAATGGTGTATTTTTAGCGGCAAGGTGCCTTGATAGCGTATTTTTTTATTTATTTATTCAAAATGTTTGAACTCAAGTATATACGTAATAATTATGCTTCTTAGTTCAGTGTCTTGCCAGCGATTGATCGTTTCTGGAAATTTTAACCACTTGGCGGCTTGTAAGTGAGTTCAAAGTATCGTGTTTACATTTATGTCTGATTTATATTTCATTGTATAAAAATTGATCTGATCGAACACGCAATGATTCAGCGATGTGTTTTGTTTCGAATAGCATTTGTACGTGTAGATTTTTGATAGATGTTCCGTAGAATAGACGCCTTCCAGTGAACACTTGCGCAGCACTTTGAATTTTATAATTCGGAATACCGTATAAACATTTATATTACTCGCCAGTCAGTGCCGATCGAGTCAGTATATTTTTGTAGGCCTCACTGACTTCGATGGCTCTCCAGTCGAGCCGAGGCTTGAAGGAACTTCCAAACAGGATATGGATTGGAAAAATTATGCTTGATTAAACGGCCTCACCGGCCGGAATGTTATTTTCTTTTGCAAAATAATATTAATCTTAACAATAAGCGCTTTCATTGAAAACAACATCGCTTGACGTACCCTTTCCGATGTCGACGAACAAATTTCGTGTATTTCGCCGGCCTATTTTCCTCTGGAGCAAAATAAAGCTTTGTTACACCCTCTGTTATCGAAGAATTCTAATATCTCGTATGTTTGAGGCCGCTCGCCACATAATATTGGTCCACCTCTAGCGAAGTCTCTTGTCAGCGCTCTTGTTACTTGGGCGGAGCGACCAAGTATTAAAATGCAGTTTGGTCGTCGACAAATGTGCAGTATTGCGCAACTCTGGGGATGGCGGGATTGTTCAAACCTTCACCGCGGTCACACGTCCGAGGCGTTTTTCGTTTTATTTGGTGGGATTCATTTAGTATTAAGTGGAAACGTGAGCAAGGATGTATAAAATAATTAGTTTATGTAACTATCTTTTCATCTTTCCGGCTCAAAATAACGAGCTTCTTTTCCATCGTTGAAAACTGATCAAAACGCTTCGTGCCTGAGCACAATTGTGTTGGCAAATGGCGCCAACAGTTCTGCGGTTCATAGTTTTCAAACGCTTAGAACTTTTTTTAGTAAACTTTCAAAACGTTTAGTGAGTTGAAAGTGTATTGTCAATATATGAAACTTTTAATAAACAGTGAAAATGACAACCTTAACTTTGAAGTACTTTGGTTAACTTTTGCAAATTTCTCTCGTTTAACCGCGGTGGAGTACACCTGTTGTTTGTTGATGCGAGGCGAACGTCACAAAGTGCGAGTCGTGTTTTCTCTGTTGCATCTAACAGTTTCATATTCAATATGCGTAAAGAAATTACTCAAGAAGACACTGCGAAAGTATTTGACACTCGCTATTAATTCTACGATACCTTCATGACGGAAACCCGCTAAAACATGTTCAAACGAACATGAAGAAGATAATTTAGACGAATACATACCTAGCGCTTATTTAATAAGAAGTGAACAGGGGACAGCGAAGGAAGAAATATAAGCGTGGTAGGAATCCCAATTAATTTCACTTCTTTCGGTTGTTTGCCTTTCATTAATTTTTATTTCGTGAAGTTGAAGGAACAGAACAGCCAACTGAAACTTTGGGTGCAAAAATTCACCGCCGAGAGAAGATGTAAACAATGCACGCGTTGTCTTGCGAGACGTTACTTGCGAGTTTTGCTTCCGCTAGTGAATGTTTCTCGGGCGAAAATAACCTTAAAGCGATCACTTTTTCATTTAATATTCTTTTTTGTGTTTCGGATACAGAGGAATAAAAACTGGATATATTTTCGTGTGACTGATTGCGAGATGTTTTATGAAACAGCTGCGTTATGCGTTACTGGAAAGGTTTCAAATTACTTTCACATTATGCAAATTGCAACATTTTTACCTCAACTGCAAAAATATGTTTCAAAGGGCTAAATTTGTTTCTCTCCTCCTAAATTATCACTTCTGTCGTTAACTTTGATTAAAGTTATAAGTTTCATTCAAACTTTATTATAATAACGGCGGGAATACTTCCAGCAAAACTTTCAATTGTAAAAGTTGTTTTGATCTCGGGTCCGGACCAGGCAATTACATCATGGCTTCGAAAGGCCACTGCATTCACTTCAAAAGTGTCAGAAACACAGACCAGCTAGTTACAAGATTTAGCTAAAACCAATAACAACCATCGGGAAACTCTGACATACGGCCTTTTTTTCAACGGTAAGTACAAAGTAGGCATCGATTTGTATTTTTCAGCATGTACTCGTCTTTTGACACAATTGACACGCTACTTTAATAATTTACGTGCGATCTCGCACGCTATTAAAGTGTACTGTGTCTTCTTGTTTTGACGGTTAACGCGCTTCTTTGTTAGACTGCTCACACTATCCGAATATACTCCCTATCATCAAACCGTGAAATAACGTGCATGCAGATTCCCAAGACAATTATTCTCCAATATGCCTAATACAACGACGCCCAAGTATACGCTTCCACAGCGTCTTGTTCTCTATATTCCCGCAGCAGTTTGTACAACTATTTACGTCACAGTGTAATATGACACTGGTTTTGGCCGCGCACAAATTGGAGCCACTTTTTAGCGCCAACAACCTAACTTTGAGACCATAAAAAAAGCATTTCGCATCGTCCCTAACACTTTAAACCATTTATTCCAAGGTCTAAAAAGGTGAAACTTTCGATACATCAAAAAATAAATTTCATTTCATAGGCACTTTAAGTGCACCGTAAATTACTTAAATAAGCCTTTACTTGACAACACTTAAAGCTAGTAATGAACAATTTAAGTTGCCTTTAAGGGTCTTTAAGTTGTTGAAAAGTTGAATTAAAGATAACGTAAAGGTTCTTAAACACATATTAAAGATACTTACTTACTTTAATACATTTAAGAGCATTTACGTCTCAACTTAAAGATTTTCGATACCTTTAAGTAAAATTTAATTTTCTCTTAAAGATTAGTAAATTCATTATTTCGTCCTGTGAATTATAAATTGTCTGGATCTTCTCTCGCTTTTTCAAGGAGTATCTAACACGGACATAATCTAGGATCTTAGGGCCTGTTTACAATGAGGTAGAGTAGTGCTAGGGTTACCCTAGCAAACGGGTTTCCTTTGCACATGCACGTTTTCCTCTTTTTAACGCGTTGTGTTTATAAGGCCGCTAGGGTTACCGTGCCTGCGTGCTATGGGCCCTAGCTGGCGGGACAAGTTTTTTCCTTGTCGCCTTACCGAGACAACTTTTTCTGGTTCCCAAAACTTTGCATCTCTTGACAACAAAAGTCCACGCAACAATGGCGCTGCGAGACAGAAAAAACACCTGCCAAACAAGACTTCGATACTAAACACAAAAACAGTCGAGATTTCGAGACCAGACCAAAATGTTTCGAGACCCAAGATTTTGAAGGTACCACTAGCTACCCCTTGTTTCGCATATACGAGATCCTTAAGACATGAACGGAAATTTGAATCAGGCGGTGATGCCTTTTTTGACTGCTGTCTAGACAAATTGCAATCGAACTGGCCAAAGCGATTTTTGCAAAATAAAGGTTACTAAACATTCATTCTTTTCTGTCAAGAGCCCGTATCGCTTTTTTCGTTTCAGGCATGCATACAAACTTAAAAACCAGTTTGACTTTTCATTTTTGACTTTTCCTTTTTTTTCTTTGTTTTCCCCTTTTACCTTGATGTTAAGAAAAAAAAGCATTAGAAGTTGAATGTTTGTGTTTGTTTATTCATCATACAATCTGAATTAAACCTTTCCAGATCTGGTAGTCATTCTATAAAAAACTAGAGACACCCAAATTTTGATAAAAAAGAGAACACAAAATTGATGGGGAGGATGAATCAATGGAAATTTTGAAAGGAACTCCGGAGTGAAAAGATACCAGAAACCTGTTTTGTGTGTGTGGCTGACATTAATTTTTACCCCGAAGAGGTACCAATTATTTCTGAAAAGTTGTTTCTGTCAGAATAGTTTTGCTGGCTTAATAATCTAAAGGGTATCAAAATAACTCTGACAGTGGTCATTTTTCAATTTTAACACCCAAAGTGGTACCAAACCCACAAATTTCTACCTCTAAAAGGTCTAAAAGGTATGACGATCACCTCCCGTCACTTTGATATGGGGGCCCATCCCACACCCCATCACTGGCACATTGCTGTAATGTTCGGTTCATGTCATGCAAATTTCTTTTCCCTTGATTTTACCTTTTACACACTATGAAACCAATGTCTTAAAGACCCAGTATTGCCCATTTTGCTTCACGCGCCTCTATAAGGTGGTGGACAAAACACTGACCCCCCAGTCCATGGACTACCCAAATGGACTACCCTAACCCAAACCCTACCCCCTAGTACTCATTCGAAAAAGTATTTTTAGGGGTAGTCCATGGACTGGGGGTCAGTGTTTTGTCCACCACCCCTCTGTTATTGTTTTGGATTGCACGTTGAGTGAGGCTTCAACATTTGTATTGTTTTCCGGGGTTTTGCTTTTCTCGCGGCAAATATTCAATCGCGTGGAAAGGAATTATATCGTCTCGTGCTTCTGTTCTTTTCAAACTTTTTATACTAAAATATGTTCTTAAGTGGTGCCTGATAAATAAGGTATTTGAATAAATGTTTAACGACCGACATGGCCAGTGCAAACGGATTACAAAGAACTATAAGACTCACTGGATTTGTCAACATCAAGAAAATGGCCGCCGATGCTCGCAGCATGCAATGCATAATGGACAATACTGGGTCTTTAAATCTAATAATTAGAATAATTGGTAAAGGTATCATTGTTTTACTGTAAAAGATCACAAAAAAGACAGAATATACATTAATTTTTTACTTTGAATTTCAATGCTTTTCTCCAGAAGTTAGATTTACAAAAATGATAACATTAAACAAAAGTTTTCCATAATTTTCATTCATTCTACAACAACAAACAGGCAATTTAAAACAACAAACAGGCAATTTTTGCAACTGTAGACAGTGGACTAACATTTTGGGGTCTTTCTGCGTGTACCGATACTCATTGTCTTCTATTGTTTGTGAGGCATTGTATTTTTGGTCTTGTTTTGCATTTGTATTATTGTCGTTCTTTGTTTCTTTTGTTTTACGTCATCTGTCCTCCGGTACACACAGAAACAACCACATTTTGTGGACAACTTACTATATGACTAACAAAATTACAACTTTGAAACTTAATAAAATATGTTTTAATTTACTGAGTCTAATGGATCAAATTATCCTGGGAACTTCATTTGGTCTTAATGTAACATTCAAAATGTTCCTACCGCTAATTACCAAATCAAAGGAACACTCAACGAATCATTTCGGTGGAAAGCTGTTTGGAAGGCCTTAGTCATCTTAAAATCCCTAATAAATTAGCCTGGGGTGGTTACTCGGGGATGCTTTGGGTGGCTATGTGCCGCCCGGGTCTCCAAATTTGGACCCTGTTTTAGAAAGAATTTGCTCTTAAAATGATACCCCATTCTAGAAATAGGTCAATTTTTAATACTCCGTTCTAATTTTAAATGGCTGCTGATAATTTGAAGTTTTCGTGCGTTCGAAATATTATACCCCATTCTAGGAAACGTCTCTAAAACAGATACCCCATTCTGGATCAGAAGTCCCAAAATCACGACCCCGTTGGGCGGCACATACCCGTATAGGTATTTGAGGAATTCCCCCCTCTGGCTTAATTACATTAAAAACTAGAGTTTTCTTAAGTAAAATATTGCCTCAAACTTTCGCACCATTTGAAAATTTAACGCCTTTTGTTTTCGGCGGAATAAAAAAAATGTCATTTTGGTAGGAAATAAGGTCAGCTATACCAACTGCTTTCTGCCTAAATCTGAAAGCAGTTGGTAAATTCAGAGGATAAGATTCCTTTTCTTAAAACTATCTGCTGCTAAAGAATTGAGCTTAAAGAACTGAAAAGCTCAAACTGTATTCATTTAGGTTTTACATGTACATAGGTTCCTTTATAGGCGTCTTCGAAAACATTCCTCAATGGGTACACCTGAAGCTCTTTCCACTACAAATGTCTACTGAATTTTAGTGAACTGTTACATAATATGTAGATTATCTTTAGTCTTGGTACAATTCAAGAGTCTGTCATACTCAATAAGTGAGTTGTTGCAGCATCCACATTTCCACCACTTGCTTCAAGGACAGATCGAATGACCCCCTCTTCCATATTTGGAAACATGTCCTTTAAGCCTGCGACATCCTGTTGGTTGACGGGCCTTGGTTGTTGCTGTTGTTGTTGCTGCGGTTGTTGCGGCTGACCAGTAGGGACTGGCTGTCCAGGCCCATATCCACCAGGATAAACCACCTGAGCTCCTGGTACAATGGGCTGAGGTACCATCATCACAGGCATGTTAGGGTACACCATTGCTTGTGGTGGAGGAGCAGGTACTTTCTAAAGGGAGTAGAGAATTTTATTCACTTTAGTCATGAACTTTGAAGTACTCTTTAGTGTCGCTTGAATGCTTCAACTAACCAAAAATGCAACCAGTGTTATAGCCGAGACTTCATCAATACTCTTCCAGCAAGTAAAAAAAAGATTGCCAACAGCCCACCAACTGTCAGCCGATAGTAAGGTTGACACTGTTTTTCACTAGTGACTTGAAAAAACTGTGTGCTTATTTGGCTGTTTGTCAGCCAACAGTAGGTTGACCGTTCACCAACTGTCAGCTGAGGGTTTTCTTAAGGATAAGTTCACCAATAAATAAGTGATTGTTTTCTCCTAAATGAGCATTGTGATCTGAGGTCTACATTATACCTATCACATTTTTCAAGTACTGCATTATGCCTCCAGGTACCAAAATATGGGAACAAGCAAGAAGGTTTCAACAAAAACATTTATCAACTTTTTTTCTGAGCAATCAACTTACCGGGTAAGAACATTCTAAACATTGTACAGTAGCGAACGAATATAAATAATTTATTACAAACAGATTTGTTGTGTACCCTGTATGCAAAAACCAAATTGATCATTCCTTCCTTGTCATCTCCCTGCTTGCCGCTGAGTGAGAACCAGTCTTCCAGAGTTTCCCCTGAAAACACTTCCTCCTTAATAGGAATCAAGCCCCAAGCAATACGCTCATCCATGGAAAAAGCTCGCTGAAAAACACAGCATTACATATCAGTTATAACATAGCTAGCAGAGCCGCGCAATCAAATTCAGTATACGTAAGGGTGCTCAAAATCCCGATAGTGCACGCTGATAGCGTGAGCAAATCGCTTCGTCAGAATTCGCGTCGGATTTGATGCACAATTCCACTGGCTATGTTATAAAACAATTTATTCATGCTTTTAGCTGTGTACTATCGAGTTATGGAGCACGTGGGAAGTTTGGAGAGCACTCAAGAAGCTAGAGTTGCCCGAGGCGACTCTTACGCTTCTTTCGTGCTCTCCAAACTTCCCACGTGCTCCATAACTCGATAGTGCACGCTAAAGCATGAACCAAGGCTGCAGATAAATGTAAAGCCAATAATAACAGGTTCTTATAAAAATGGGTTTCTAAATGGCAAATTTCAGGCTGGAGGTTCTTAATCCACTAGGTTCTTATATGTGGGATTTTACTGCAATGACCAGGTCACGTTATGAGTAAACAGATAATTATTATTCAATTTGCACAACATGCTGATAGTTCTTCTGACTGATAATTTGTCGGAGAATAGGGTTAATAATAAAAGTAAATTGGCCATTGTTAAGACAAAAAACACCCTGATTTTTTGAGTGAATCCCTTTGACAAGGGTGTAAGGGTTAAAACATCAGCTTCTGAGTAATCTCTTTATGGTGCTCGGTTATAATGTCACAATTATTCCCAGAATGGTATTTACCTCATTAAAGATCTCCACATATATATTACTCACACCTTCTTGAACAGGTCTACAAAAGAAAATAATTTACTCAATAGAAGGACCAGATGGAAAGAAACTACAACTCCAAACATCATATCACTTGTCCAAAGGAGTGGATCATTACATGTTTAATTTAATTTGCTTTGACCATATCTACAATTGGGTTTAATTTCTTTGAACAAATGGGCGAGGAGGAGGAGAGAGGGATGGGGTGGGCAGGGAGGGGAAGAGGGGGATGGGGTGGACGGGGAGGGGGGGGGGGGGGATAAATGGGTCCTTGCCCCCTAGATCGGTCACTGGTATATATTGTATAGACTGATGTTTAATAGTAGTTTTAAAAAAGTGGCCTTTCAAGTTTTAGCTCAACCTAAAAGCAAATGATTAGGGTCAATTTATTTGCAGCATTTGTGTAAATCGTCCATATGATTAGTCTGTGCATAATGCCTATTGTTTTTCAGCTTAGAAGCAATTAGAGTTAAACAATGCAGGCTTTGTATAGACTAGAGTGGTTTGTCGAAAGTAATTTTGCAATTGCTTTGTTTTTGTGTAATGTACTATGCTTTGTGATTGGCCAAAAAATCTTGCACCAACTTATCAACCAATCAGAAGTAAAACCAAAACCAATCACGACTTTCTCTCAGGTGTTTTCCCATGATTGGCAGCAGCTATAAAAAAGCCTATATGCATTGGCTTCAAGTTCTGATTGGTTGTTTGGATTGTTTGCATCTCTTGTGATTGACCAGATTGATTACCTGGTTTTGGTTTTACAACACTCAATAATATTGAAAACCGCTGTCAGTATTGCAACAACTATACATACATGCACATGCCACAAATAAATCCGCCAGAATGGACACTATTATTATGAGTTTGAAGTGACTTTTAGTAATACCTACATTGACATTAACTTATTCCAGCGAGGATTTGTTGAGCCGTTATGAGCAGTTGGACTTTCAAAGACGTGGGCTCCAACTGTAACACGACAGTAGGGATCCATGCGAGTAATACCATAATTCTTGGCTAGCTTGGCCTGCAAAAAATAATGTAGTCAGAAACAGAAGCCCTGCTGCATTCATGTCATCACTCTCTTAAGGAGTGAAAAACAAAAATAAACACCTCTAATTTAGTTATTTACAATTGCCGTCCCAAAGGGGTCACCACCTTATCATGGTGGGACGGTTTGTGTGTCTCAATGACCCCTAGAGTTATGTTGGCTGGAGTGTTGTACTCCTGGGAGGACCACCCATGCTGAACAGGTCGAAGGCTTGAGTCCAGATGAAGTGTGATTACCTGGCCCTCCAGGTTAGGGGTTAAGCTTGGGGCTTATAATTTACCCCTGTAAAAATAAGATTATTACAGAAATGGAAAACATTCAAAACTCAATCAACATCGGGGGAAGCGATGAGGGCCCACACTTGCAGGATGACGTATTTGGGTCAAAGCTGACAGTTTTTGATCGTGAATCGTGAAGCTCACAACCAGGAAAGATGAGAAGCTGGTTGGCAGTCATGGGCGACTGTTGGAGCTCTAGCAGCAAATCAAAGTGGATGGAAGGAGAATAATAAAGCCTTATGAGCCTTATGGAACAGAGAGATGTAAAACAAAAAACAAAAAACTAAGTTTGATGAAGGAGATTGTCAACAACGTGGTGGTTTTACATGTAATTTTATGCAATTTAACTCGCCATTTTTTAACACCTTGTAAACATGAGATATGTACAGTATCTTTATCTTTTAAAACAATATAGACTATTATTATTATAAATGTGAATTTGACAACTCAAGAAAATTGAGGAAAAGTTGGCGACAATAGAAACAAGTTCTGTTTTTCACCAACAGTTTGTCAGCAAGTTTGCTGTTACTGTTGATGTCACACTCACACATGCCATCTTGAGTTTGCCAACACATGTATGCCAATATAAGTTTGTCATGTAAAGGTGGCAAATAGCAGGCAAACTTGACTGTTGACTGTCGACTGTACATGTCCCTGAGAGAAAAATAATATGAAATGTGTTATGATCCACAGACCTGTTGTACTGTGATGCTTAACCTCCCTGATGGTGGCTGTTGATATGGTTGCATGAAGCCAGTTGGTTGGTAATATGTGAGCGGCTGCACGGGCATCATCTGGCCTGTGCCTGGAGGCGGAACTTGATTCATCCCTGGAGATATCCGCAAAAAATCTTCGGGCAAATCTCCAGTCATTACATTTGCTCGAGGAGTCCTTTGTCCTGGGATGAGAAAATGAGAAAAGAAATGTCAGCCCGAGAAGAGAAAAGCAGAAAATACTCCTTGTGTCAACAGATTGATAAGTGTTTGACCGGCAATACTAAATCGCGGACACAACGGAAATTCCGTGGAAATGGAAACTCAGGGAAATTGGTAGAAACACACCATACGTACCTTTATATACCTTAATGTTTTATTTTATATGAACTTCGTGGTCACTGTGTTGAGCTGAAACACCTAGAAAGTAGTGAATAGGGCGGACTTCGTCTGCAACTCTCTGTAACTTACTTGTACTAGTGTCTAACTAGAAAACTGTATGGTTTACTTAGATGCTAGGCATAATTCCTCACACTGTATTTATATTTAGTTATTCCCCTTAATGTATTAGTAATTGTAGCTAAGCTAGATATATGTTTTCTTGTAAAAAAAATGCCATGGAAATGTAAAATGAAGTATTGTATTGTCGATTTACTTGACTACACGGTCATCTACAAGCGATTGCAAAAAGAGTTGAGACATTGTGTACTGTAGTGCATATTTCGAGGCTAACATGGTTTTCAACAAGTCCCCATCCCCTCCCCCTTTATCAATGTTGTACCAGCTCAAAAATGCCATTCAAACTAACAGTCATCAACATTGTAGGGGGGTGGGGGGTCAGTAGCACATGGCATTGATTTCATTTGTGTTACGCGGTCGCTTTTATATGGAATAAACATTTTTTTGGAAAGTGTCTCAACCTTTTTGCAACTGCTTGTCTGAGTCACATATCGCGATATAGCACTGGATTTGCTTTTCGGAAATGAATCATAGTTGATGTACCTTATCAATGTAATGACTTGATTAGAAAAAACAGCTTTTTATTCCACTGCGATTAGGCATTTAAGAATAGAAAGTCCAAAACGTGCCTTTTCGACATTTGTCTACGGCCTTAATTAGCGTGAATTTCAGCAAAAAAGGAGCGTTTCTTATAAAAGTTGCCGTAGTTTCTCAATATCGTTATGTATTTTTCAAAGAACGTTGCTATCTTGTTGCAATGACGCAAATTGTGTTATTTTCAACCTCTTGTTCTTTCTTGAAGGTTTGTTTGCATTTGCTATTGACGCAAGAAACGTGTGTAGACTGAAATGATAAGCATTAGTCTGTGTTAATAATACGTCATGTGATACTGTGATCGCATGTTCGCGCTGAAATAAAACGGTAAGCAACTTTTTGCTGGTCCAATTTGTCCAGTCAATTTCGGATTACACTCTAGTTGTGAAAATATTATCATTTCTTCGTCTTTTTGCTAGATTGCTTTAATCTGGCCGTGTATTTTGCACCGTGTATATCAGTTGTCAAGTTTCGTATATTTACTCAGATTTCATGAAATTCTTCCATAGCAGGGTTTTGCGTTAGATTTTTTCAACCGTTAACCAGACATTCGCCAAATGGAGTTGTTTAAGAACTACGATATAAATGCCGAGTATTGGCCTTCTACATCCGGTGGAAACAAAGAGCGAGGCACGATTACTGGGACAGATATGATGTCCGTGCGCTGGAAAATTTACCACTTTAATGTGAGAATCGACTTGCAAAACCAAAAGGAGATTCCAAAATGTGCCAAATGTTTCGCAAGATGTATTTTGGCAACAATTAGTGAAATGCGTACTTGCAGAATTCACTGACTGTAATTTAATACTTGTGCGAACGGTCAACGGTCTACAGAGAGAAATAAGAACTTATGTAATCTTTATTTGTTGTCAAGTGTAGACCGTCGAAAACATGTAGACCGTGGGGAAATTTTTATGAAACGAAATTGAGCGCCTTTTCTTAGTGGAAATGTATTATGAGATTACATTGTTTCCATTTTTCTATAAATATATAATAAAAGCCGAAAACAAGGTTTCTTTTCGGAAGAATGTTTTCATTCCCTTATACTGTCACGAAAGCGTGGCATGTAAAAGATGTCACGAAAGCGTGACATGTAAAAGCGCGAAATTACTGTAATAATTGGAACCATTATTGCCACTAATTACAACGCACTGACCGTTACAGTATTTATCGGCACAAAATTTAATCTTTTCTCTTTCTATTGATACCTTTTAATCATACATTACGTGCCGGTTCCTCTTGCTATTAGTGTTTTAATTGAACTACTATTCAGACAAGCAATTGCAAAAAGAGTTGAGACATTGTGTACTGTAGTGCATATTTCGAGGCTAACATGGTTTTCAACAAGTCCCCATCCCCTCCCCCCTTATCAATGTTGTACCAGCTCAAAAATGCCATTCAAACTAACAGTCATCAACATTGTAAGGGGGTGGGGGGTCAGTAGCACATGGCATTGATTTCATTTGTGTTACGCGGTCGCTTTTATATGGAATAAACATTTTTTTGGAAAGTGTCTCAACCTTTTTGCAACTGCTTGTAGCTCACCACAGGACACCTGTATGTTTGGTGGGTAGGATATTCCTATGGAGTGTTTTCACATGACGTCATGGCGGCCATGCTGGTGTCCCAAAACAATAAAACGGCAGCCATATTGGTGTCACAAGCTAATCCTGTGGGGATTGAACTCTTTTCTAATGCAAACATTTTTTTGTTTAAATAAATTAGCATAGCTGCAGACCATGTGAGTGAAAACACTCTATATATTCCTAGCTAGATGGTCAAATAACGCAGGCAAACCAGTCACTTGCCAAATCCAAAAAATATGGTTTATATTGAGCACTTTCATGCCTCGTTTCCTTGAAATTTAGTACTCGATCGACATAGATTGATTTTGAAATAATATATATGAAATAAATATTTGATAGATTGATTTGTTTCTTCGTTTATTTATTTATTTTCAATTACTAAAATTGGAGGACCCTGAACCTACACTAAGCATATGGTCAACCTGTGGTGGGCTTGTTGGCCCTGACTGGGTCGAATAAATAAAAAATTCAAAATCTTAGCCGGACAAAGTCGGCGAAGTAACCACGAAGTCCATATAAAGTGAAATGTTAAGGTATGTAAAGGTACACATGGTACGTTTCTACCAATTTCCCTGAGTTTTCGTGAGTTTCCGTGATTTAGTAACGCCGGTGCTTGACAGCTATAAAATTACAGAACAACCCCAATAAATAAAACTCTCCATGGAAATGAAAAACAGTTTGAATTATTGCGAGTTCCAGTTACAATCCAAGGTGGCATCAAAAAAGGGCAATAAAAAATCGGAAAACTGCTAAGGTGTTGTTTTAATATTGTACAAGCAGTATAATATAATCAAACATGTTTGATATTGTTTTAAAACAGAACAAAACTCAGTTCAAATGGATCGTCAACTCCCAGCACTGTCCATAGTCATTTTTTACGTGAATGTGAATAAAAACGTTTGAAGCGAAGTGGATTTCTGCAAAGTCGTGGTTACTATGATCACAAGGAAATGTGATAATAATCCATGAACTTAGTTTTCCTCGAACACAATATTCTTAGGTAAATCACTTAGGAAACGTAAACAAAAAAAGAAGGGAAATCTCAAGGATTTGTTTAAAAGTAAGACTTCAGTTAATAAAATGGACCATCGATCAAAACAACCATTGAACTTCCGTCCACCATTTGTTGCCATTACTCGTTACCACAGTTCTACAATTGCCGCAGAAATTTCAAAATTGAAAAGGAGGTTAAATCTATAAAATACTTGAAGTTATACAATTCTTGTTCTTGCAGTGTACAGACAAAAATGATCTCAGATCGACTCACCTGATTGAACCGCCATCTTGAGAAATAGCTGAGAACCCATGATGCTCTTCTGGAAAGCAAATGTAAACTCGCGTGGTTTGTTTGTTGCGTGATTCACGCCACAGGATACCCAAGCTAACGAACACCCTGTTAGTGGCAAAATTTTAGGGAAAAAGTGCTGTGTGTAACTGTAGCCAATGGTGAAAGAAACAAAACAGGTAAAGTTGCACGGAAGACCGTTTGCCATAAAATCTGGATTCAGATTTGATCTGAAGAATCTCACCGAAGTATGAATTCAACGCATTCTGATCCGCTTTTGGATTTTAGAAAAAGAAAAACCACAAAATCCTTTTTTGGATTCAAGAATTTTCCTCCAAAAACGCAGCCTTCCAGTTCATTCATTCATTTCATTTGCCATTAACCACATAAAAAAAATATAATGATAATAATACAATATACTAGAAATTTATAATAACTTAAAGACGATAGACTACAAAATGTTTAAGGTGGTATTGACAAGGAATCGAAGCCTATATAGAAGCCGGGGGCTTATGAACAATAGGCTTCCTGATAATATAGGGTACATCATATGAATTATAGGGACAGCATGAAATATAGAATGTATTATTTTTAAAAAGAAAAGGAAAGGAAAGAAGAAGTATAGCTCAACAAAGAGTATTTTTGACTAGGAAAGAAGGAATTTTTTAAGTCTTTTAGCAAACAAACAAATGCTTTCACTGTTTTGAATTTCATGACTTAACGAGTTGAAAAACTTAGGTCCTTGAAACCGAATTGAGAAGTTTCGAATATTAGTTTGACACAACCTCGTTCCCAGGGCTTGAGTTTGACAGGGAGGTATGTAATGCGAATGTAACTGGCTTGCAAGAGTAAACACATCACGAAAATAATTAGGAAGTAAACCTCTTCTAAATAGATACATACATTTAGCTATCTGAAATAAATAAATGTCAGAGAATTTCAAAATCTCCTGTTTAAAATATATGGTGTCCAACCTCCTTGAGGTCCTTGAGGTCCCCTGTAGCTGAGGAGCGAATAGGTTGCGCTTGACCAGAGCGTGGTTACTAAGCCATCCACGTCCTTCGGAAACTTCGAAAAGAGCGATCCACAGAACACGATATTAAGTTATTTACGTATTATTTAAACTTGTCTGGTAAGTGTTTTATTTAAAGA
The DNA here is from genome assembly GCA_024195265.1 of Dendrophyllia cribrosa. Classification (NCBI taxonomy): domain Eukaryota; kingdom Metazoa; phylum Cnidaria; class Anthozoa; order Scleractinia; family Dendrophylliidae; genus Dendrophyllia; species Dendrophyllia cribrosa. The sequence goes on from JAJLRJ010000001.1 coordinate 51,793,637, forward strand.
TTTCTCTTGTTAGGTCGCTGCATTGGCAGAGTTTTATACATCAGAACTTTTATTTGTATTTTCACCATTGTTAAGCTTACTGTTAGTTCAGCATATTTCTCAAACTCGGTTATCTCGAACTCCCCGCTTACTCAAACAAAATCCGATTTGACCTTATTTTTTCAATCATTCACTATCAGCTTACTTGAATTCGGTTAACTCGAACTCCCCGCTAACTCGAACTAATTTTCTCATTAAATGAAAAAAGTGCCTATTCACGGAGTTATACCTCGTCTACAAAGAGTTCCGGCACATGTAAAATGAAGTGGACCAAAGTGGCCCAGCATTCTGTAATCGCTCCATGTTCTTAAAATTTTGGCTAAAATTTCCAATTATCAGAAGGCTCTTATAAAACAAACTAATCGTACCAAAATGATTTGTGATTGTGTATGAATGATAAAACAACAATACCTTATTTTATTATTATAAACACTAGCCCTGAGGATACTTATAATCCAACATCAATCCCGCTAACTTGACCCCTGCTAACTCAAACTATTTTGGTTTCCCTTGGGAGTTCAAGTTAGCAGGGTTATACTGTATCTAACCCTTTATATAAAAAAAATATGTTTATGGTGGATGAGCACTTTGTTGTATAGCTAATTCACAGGTATGCCACTCAAATATGGAAACAAATATTCCAAATTGAACATAACATATAAAAAATCCCAACTGGCAGGAGGCAGACCAGTTGACTATTTTACAAGCATGGCCAAGGAGTTGAACTCAAGATTAACGTGAAACAACTCCAGCTAGTAGTCAGAGTGGGACTTGAACTCGGGACAGCCGGATTTCAAGTCTGGCACCCTAACCACTTGACCATGCTGCCTTCGTGTATACAAGCATACACCAAAAGTCCAAAAAGCTTAAAAAAAGCTTGAAGTACATAACAGAGTAATTTTTATTAAGAATGCATTTGCACGAAAATCTTCTAAAATTAATTTTTTATAAAACGTTTGCTACAGCTAGGTAATGAGTTACTTGTGTCAGAAATGCAAAAAAATAGGGGTCACCGACTTTGTTTCCGAGATAAGATATCTGAAAGGCGACCCTAATTTTGAAAAATTGGTCTTCCTTACTAGATATGGCTCCAATGTCTGTTATTCTAAAAATATTGTAAATGAATCTCTAAAATGCTACTTTCTATGCCAAATTTACAAATGGGTCTATTAAGCAAATTTATTCAACTGGTGATGTCCCTAAGTAAGTCTAATCTTTGAATGACAGCATTTGTGTATTCTGACAGCTGCAAGTTGGCAGGATTCGATGTCGCTCTGTAGCAAAATGGAAAAATTTTAAACGTCCTACATTGATTTTTTGTTAATTTTTTCACAGTCTATTGAAAATAATGGAAAAGAAAATTATCTATCAAGTTAAATCTTAGGGAAGTTAACACAACAGCTACCAGCCCTTTATGTGCTTAGATTTCTTTTCTTGTGTGCATGCTTGTGCATGATGTAGCATAGTGTTGTGAAATGAATTGTGTGCTCAGTAAGGATGCATATAAACAATTAGCAAATGTTCTTAAAATGTAATATTTAATACTGGTGCAGTTAGAGATTCTGAAGATTTTTTCTAAAATTTTACATTTACCTGTTACTTTAATAACTTGATGATAAAAATTAACCATAAGTAACCAAGGTTATCAACTTATTAAGAAAGAATTTCTTTTAATAAAAATAGTAAGTGCTCACAGCCAATCAGACTCATCTTTACAATGTACCAAAGAAAACATTCATTAGAAGGACAGACAGTTTTTTCAAGCGTTACTCTAATTGAAAGGCTCCAAGTGACGAACGGTGTAAGGAAAGGAAATACATGAATGGTTTCTATCTTGAATAAACAATAACAATCAAGCAAACAATTAATGCTATCTTCAGTGCAGTTTTATTGAAAGCAGATGTATTTTATTTACTTTAAAGTCCTATGAAGTTTCATTTTCCTATCACAGTATATTCTGCTATATGTCGTATTAATTTTGTATTTTTTACACAGTTCATATTTAACTTCATTTTAAAATGGCTGAACACAAAAGGATTCTTGTTACTGGTGGTACTGGACTTGTTGGGAGGGCTTTAGAAGAAGTAGTAGCCACTGAAGAGAACAGACCTGATGAAACATGGATATTTTTATCCTCTAAGGATGGCAATCTTTCGTAAGTCTTCTTAGAAATTTAATCATTCTTCTACAAGCATCATGGTATCCAAGTCCAAAATATTTGAAAAATATTAAAAAGCTAAAGAAACAATTTAAGTGTAATGAATTTTACAAGCTGTCTTGTGTTTGTGGTTTGAATGGAAATTTCCTGTAAACCTTTTTTCCAGCTGGTTCGTTGGCAGCCATGCCGGCACTTTGATTTGCTGTTTTCAGTTTTAATGTATTTCCTTAGAGGAGCGCTTTGCTGAAATTGTTTAATATTTGTTGACTTTAGATGGGTTTGTTGAGAGAAGCTCTTGTTTTGCCACAGTGATTGTTTTGAATTGTGAGTCTCAACTTATAGCCAGGTGTTTTCTATGTATTTTTTGGAAACATCTGGGTACTTAACTGTACTTACTGAGTTTAGGATCTCAGCTCATAGCAGAATAAATACAGTATGTTCATTGAACACATCAAACACAGTGTAAAAATTATTTTGTGATTACACAATTGATGATCATTGATATTTTTAAAAAAATAATTGTTGCATGAGCATAATAACATTATGAAACATTTAAGGGATAATGGCACAGAGATTTTGTTAATATGTTTTTCATCAAAACTACACTAAATATTAACTAAGTAGCAACCATAATCAGTTTACAGTGGATTTTTCCAAGACACTAGGGGAGAACTTGAAAAAATTGGCCAGTTTTTTCATGTGGCAATCCATTTCCATCCAGGCCATCCGCAGATAAAGACAACGAATACTGCTTTCTGTGCCCTTGAAGAGTAATGTGCGGTTCCAGGAAAGATCCATACCCTCCCCCGTTGCAAGTTGTTAGACATTCCACAGGGGGGGGGGACCAAAAAAACCTTCCATGGACCATTATATCTAAGTTATTGTAAGTTGATAAATTAAAATATGTTTCTTGGTTTTTAAAAGTGACACTAAACATAGGCGACATTGTCCCTTTAATTTATGTTATAAACATGTTATTTTTCCAATATTGATAGTGATGCAGCAGCGACTAAAGCAATCTTTGACAAGCACAAGCCAACACATGTTATCCACTTGGCAGCTCTAGTGGGTGGACTCTTTAAAAATCTCAAGTACAATCTTGATTTCTTGGTAAGAACCACACTATAGCGGAAGGAAATAGCTAGACAACCTCTTTATTACAGTTAACACGCTTGTATTTCGTATTCTATAATTGAAGGGCTCGGGGCATAACCAGCCTATGTTGCTTTTTCAGCGTTTTTTACTTTTTTTTTTCGCTCAGATTTGCCTAATTTTATCGTACAACGAATAATATCACAAACCCTTGTCAAATTTGCACTAATCCTAAGAAACTGGACTAATTTCACCTTAAAAAAAGCAGAGTTCTGGTCTTCTAGTGGTTGTTTACATTCAGAGCGTAATTTCGACGCCATTACAGCAGATTGGCCGCAATAATATGCGACCGCAATACTCCTGACCCGCGCCAACGACATGAACGAAAATACCGTTATTTACACGCGCCTGGTTCGTTATTGATCGCGAGCTCGCTACGGCAAACACATCGTCTGTAGCGTGCGTATGAGCCAATATGTTTAAGGCCCGTCCGGTGATTGAAGGACATCATTAAGTCCGGAAATCCGTAAGTCTCTAGCACCTCTCAAAGAAACGAGTCGTGTTTCTTGCCTAAATCTCTATTTCACGCTGGAAGGTGAAAATAGACATTGGTGGACAAGGTGAGCCGGCGGGAAAGTCAAGAATCACTTTGGATCAGAAAAGGGGCAGCGTTGTGAGTTGTGGGCCATTTCCCATCCCGTGCCGTAGTCGAAATGCCCGATATCCAAAGTGCTTCGAGACTTATAATATTTTCCGTATTTTGTTTGGCGAACATTCCGTTTTCGTTTTCGCCATTGATATCCCGACATGCTTTGCGACAGTGGCAGATAGGTCGGCTTTGCGTGGTCGCGCAGGAGATTGAAATTTAGCGTTGGGCAGCTCAAAGTGAGTTCTTGCGGCCGAGTGAAATTCGGCAAGGCGGGCAAAGACTATGAGCCGGCAGCGGAGGACCGGGAGTGCTTCCTAAAGGAGGTCCGTAACGATAAGGGAGATGGCGCGAATCTAAGTGGCTGACTATCGGTGATAAAAATGAAGCGATTTTGAGGGAATGAACTTCGGGATTTATTTTTCTTGAGCGGGATTTAGTGGTACGGGCCCAAACTTGGCTATCTGAAGTGAAAAATCAGCGTAAAATCGAGAAATTCGGGTAAACCTTGGGATTCATTTTTCGAGCGGGATTCAGCGGGAGACATGCAGATTTTTTTTTTGCATACGTTAATTCTCGAAAACGACGGAAAAAACAACAGAGAAAAATCTGAACAATGTTTTGCAACTAATTTGTAGTTCACATGCCAAAAATGGACAAATCTGAGCGAGAAAAATAAAAAACGACCTCAAAAGCAACATAGGCTGGATATGCCCCGAGCCCTTCAATTGAATTATGAATTTTGTTTATAAGATTGATCTTCAACAGGATTTCTTCAGCCATTTTACTGCACTCCCCAAAAGTCAACTCTGAAATGATTAATTCTGTTTATTCGAAAATAAATCCTTTTCTTTGAAGCTATCTGCGAAGTTACAGTAATCTAATTTAAGAATGAAATATAAATGTGAAGAATACAATCTTCATTCTACAGGGCGTTCATACATGAAGTGCGTTGACTGTAAGTCTCAGTGCATTACTATGCAAGTGGATCTCTTAACAAACTAGTGCTGCCTAGAATCAAGCAATTCTGTGTTTTGGTTTCTAATTAAAAGGTTGAACACGAATTTAGTGACATATGTTTGACGGTTTGGGGAGTTGAAATCCAAATTACTGAAAATCAGCTCTTTTTTGGCACAGATTGAAAGTCTGACTTTTATCCTTTTTTAAAGCACTGTATAAACATATATAATTGCTTTGTTTGCAGAGGTTAAATACTCAGATCAATGACAATGTTCTTCATACTTGCCATTTAACTAAGGTGAGTTATCAAGCAGCTTTAATTTGTCAAATTATTTTATCTGCTCTTCCTTCCTTCCTTCCTTCCTTCCTTCCTTCCTTCCTTCCTTCCTTCCTTCCTTCCTTCCTTCCTTCCTTCCTTCCTTCCTTCCTTCCTTCCTTCCTTCCTTCCTTCCTTCCTTCCTTCCTTCCTTCCTTCCTTCCTTCCTTCCTTCCTTCCTTCCTTCCTTCCTTCCTTCCTTCCTTCCTTCCTTCCTTCCTTCCTTCCTTCCTTCCTTCCTTCCTTCCTTCCTTCCTTCCTTCCTTCCTTCCTTCCTGCCTGCCTGCCTGCCTGCCTGCCTGCCTGCCTGCCTGCCTGCCTGCCTGCCTGCCTGCCTGCCTGCCTGCCGCCGCCGCCCCCCCCCCCCCCCTCCCTCCCTCCCTCCCTCCCTTCCTTCCTTCCTTCCTTCCTTCCTTCCTTCCTTCCTTCCTTCCTTCCTTCCTTCCTTCCTTCCTTCCTTCCTTCCTTCCTTCCTTCCTTCCTTCCTTCCTGCCTGCCTGCCTGCCTGCCTGCCTGCCTGCCTGCCTGCCTGCCTGCCTGCCTGCCTGCCTGCCGCCGCCGCCCCCCCCCCCCCCCCTCCCTCCCTCCCTCCCTCCCTTCCTTCCTTCCTTCCTTCCTTCCTTCCTTCCTTCCTTCCAAAAGGAGTATTTAAAGTGAATTCTCAAAGGAACAGCAAACTGTAATTATAATAGTTGTCTTTAATACACAGCAGCAGAACCTGTAAATACTGGCCAAACAAAACTCTTAACCTGCAAAAAGTAACAGGGCTGTCATTAGTAGCCGCCAACCAGCTACATGTATTATGGCCGGCAACTACAGTAAACATGACTGGCTACTCAAAGTTTGAAAATGACCAAGTAGCAGTAGTGGGTATAAGTTGTCATAATATCAAGAGAACTCATCTTGGGTGATCGTATCGTTAACTCTCATGGCTTCTCTGATTGATTAAGGAGAATTTTGATGCTGATCACTACTGGTGCTTAAAGGGTTAAAATAAGTGTTTTAAAATTGATCATAAAATTATCTGCACAGAAAACAAACAACAAAAACATAAAGCAACTCTTTAAAAGTCAGTTATTTTCCCAGCCCCTTCACTCAAAACCCCATCACTCAAAGCCACACACAAACTAATTAATTCTTAGATAAAACTTTATTCATTTGTCACACAATGGAGTCACTTTGAGGTGTTGATTGCGATGATTCAACTGCTGATACTGCTAGTCTTCATCAAGTGATGAGGTCGATTGTTTATGTGTCGCCTGAGGAAGACTAGCAGTAATAGCAGTTGATACATCGCAGTCAACACCTCAAAGTGATCCATCATGTGACAAATGAATAAATGTTCATCTATCTTACAAACCACAATGAACAATAACCACATCTTTAATAATTACTTCTTGTTTAAATCATATAGGTGAAGAAGTGTATTTCTTGTCTTTCGACTTGCATTTTCCCAGACAAGACTACTTATCCTATAGATGAAACAATGGTGCATAACGGCCCACCTCACTCCTCTAACTTTGGTTATGCATATGCCAAACGTATGATTGATGTGCAAAACATGTGAGTAACACACGCAATTACCACTGTCTCAGTTTATTACTCTAATCAACAAATACCGTAAAAACCGGTAGATAAGCTGCACCTTTTTGCCTAAAACTTGTGCTTGAAATCGGGGGTGCAGCTTTAATCTACCAGAACATGTACCAAAGGTTACCATATTTTCCAATGCATAAATTGACCAGACTTTTTGAGCCTTGAAATTAAGATTTTCTTTATTTGAGGAGTTACTGCATATTCTTAGAGCAAAAAGTCTTAAAGATCGATGAGGTAGAAAGTGATGCTTGTTTCTCTTTCAGAGTCAACAGAGTGTGTTCAAGACCAAATAGAGCTACATGTAATTCTCTGAGTTATCGTTTAGTTAAAAAGAACTTTTTTTCCAAAATTTGAGCTTCAAAACTTAGGTTGTGGCTTACCTGTGAATGCAGCTTATCTGCCGGTTGTATGGTGCATGTATTGTGACATGTGTCTGGCTTTCCCCTTCATACTGGTCATAATGTCATTGTGCCTCCATTCCAGAGTTGTTTTGATTTTAAAAAATAAGTTTGTTTTAATTCATAATGATTCACTTCAGTGCATGAGACTTTGTGGCACTCAAGGGGTTTGGGGAGTTTATGATCTCTTAAATACAAAGCTTCACAATAAAAGGGGTGGCACCTCCTTCATTTCATATCTTTTGGGTGTGACTTGCAAATTTAGGCATCTATCAGTCATGAAAAGTGGTTGACTAGATGGTTCTCTAAATGAAATTTGCTTCAAACCAAGATATTGCCTAAGCAAAAACAACGACAACAACAAACGAGAAGTTCATAAAGGTGATATAACTTTGGTAATGTTTTTCCAAATGTTGTCAGTGATGGTTTTAGTAATGACACATGTTGTTTGTCAGATAATGCTTTAGTGGTTAATTGACAATTGAAGGTGACAATAGTGGCCAGGCTCCTTTTATACCAGAACTTCCAGTTTAAAGTAGCTGTTGTCATGGTGATTTTGAGGTTTTTGGGTCAAAATGGACCCAAATTAAACTAAGTACCTTTGATGTACACAAAATGCTTATAGGACACTAAGAGGAAGATATGAAGTGAATTTTTGAAGAGAAAATGGACCATAACCAGAGTTTTAGTGAGTTTTCCAAGACAGAAGCAATAAGCTTGAACACATTAACCCAATGTTTTCAAGATGCAATCCATTTCCATCCTGACCACTGATCTGCAGCCCGAGACACTTATTTTTACTCTTAGAGCACTAGTAGAATAATTTTAAATAAAAGTGGACCCTTATTTTTGGGTTTTCACTTACATGTATATAATAATAAAGATGTATTTTGGCTTTTTAAAGTAACCCTAAAAATGGTGACAAAGCCCCTTTAACCCCTTAAGCCCTAATATCAAAATTTAAATTCTCATTTCTTGTCCCTATACATTTCCTATAGAAGTAGTGGGGAGAAATTGTTTATATATCAAGAGAATTCATCTTGTGTGATCATGTCCTTAATTCTCATGACCTTTTTGATTGATAAGGTATTGATATTACGAGGAGAAATTTGATGCTGATCACTCTTAGGGCTTAAGGGGTTAAGTTCAAAACTGGGCTCTGTTTGCATAATCCACTAGTTCTCTTGTTGAGAAGTGTTCACTGATGAGCATGAACAGAATATAATATATATATCTTATTGACCAAGCGCGAGGGCCGTACAGGGAGAATATCGGCCCGAGGTCTTGACAGTACGGACCGAGCGCAGCGAGGTCCGTACAGAAAAGACCGAGGGCTGATATTCTCCCAGTACGGTCCCGAGCAAGCTTGGTTAATAAGAGATTTATTACACTACTCCTGCTGGCGGGAGGATCGCGCGGGATCATTCGGGACAATGCCCGGTCCAATACTTAGAGAATATTGGACCGGCAATCGAGCATTCTGATTGGTTAATTTTAGTTATTGACCCTCTGACTGTCTTAGTCGTGTAATAATGTATAATATTATTGTATTTGTGTAAAGGGGATCTAGGCACTTTTGTTCATTAAAATCCAGCTATGAAAGTGTTATTTAAAGTAATCAACTGGTGATGATTATCTACAGGGCATACCATCAACAGTATCCTGATGGCTGTATGTTCACAAGTGTAGTACCCACCAATGTTTATGGAAAGCATGATAACTTCAATCTGGAGGACTCGCATGTTCTTCCTGGATTGATCCACAAGGTGTACTTAGCGCAAAGTGAGTTGAAAGTACTGATTGATTTAGTTATTGTGCTTTTCAATAACACCCAAACTCTAAAGTGTAAAACGCAACCAACAATTTTTTTTACTGCCACAATTATTGCTACAAATGTCACAGGAAACGGGGATGTTTAACTCGACAGGGTGAAAATCATGTTTATGGATTGTAATAGCGTTCCGCCCAGGTGACGTCATATTTGGCAGCTTTGCATTGTGGGATCGAAATGCGGACAAATATTTCAAAATGGCTGCCTCAGAAACACCAGTTTTTGCCATTCCTGTACATGTTGAGGATAATTGTTGAGTTGTACCCAAGAACAGTGCTTCGTAGCACCTGCTTTTTTCGCAGCTTTCTGCATAGTTCTTGAATGTTTGTACGCATTTCAATCCCACGATGCTGCGCAAGTTTTCTATTTTTAGAATCTGGGCGGAATGCTATTGGTGGATTTCGATCCATTTTGTCAGTAATTGTTTCTGTTTTCATAGGTCTAATGTTTGTTGCCATAATTATTATTGATGGCAGCATAAAACATAAACATTAACTAAGGCTTCATGAACTTTGGAGTTTACGTGTTATTGAAACTCACAGTAAGGTTCTCAGCTCCTCTTGGAGTATATGTGTTCAATAAAAGCTCTCCAACACACCTGGTTTTGGCCTACATTGGCAGCATTCTCCAGTTCTATTGTTACCCCACCATATCTTCATTGACTGATATTCTCTGTGTTTGTTATACAAGACCTAGCTTTCCCTTGCTTTCAGTCCTTGTGTGCTACAAAGTATAATCTTGTGCAAGAGTCTCACTACCTCATTTTCGAGGCTCAGTTTCAGCGATTTTTTTTATAATGAGTCCTTGAAACCTTTTTACTGTCAGAGCAGTTGTTCTTGCAGAGCTCAACAAAGAGCTTAATAGTTTATATCTCAACATGCAGGTGATGCGTCAGTCCTGCCCACTTTTCTTGGGCATTATTGTACAGCATAGGTTGTTGAGTCCTTGGGAGGACTTCAGTATCTTCAGTTATAACGAAACACAGCTATAATTTGACCAATCTGAATGCTACAAACTGGTTTTGTTTTTGTTTTTCCTCACTGCATTGCTCAGAGGAAGGCAAGCCTCTGGTAGTTTGGGGGACAGGTGCACCACGTAGGCAGTTCATTTACTCAAAGGTATGAAGTTCAACCTACATGTAGCAGGCAAATACATCAATTCATCTTTAATGAACACTCTTTGCTACCATAGAATTCTAGAAGCAACAGTCTCCATTACTTTCGGATTTAGCAGGCTAGTCCATTTCAGGTTACCCCAAGCATTGTTGCTAGTACTCATTCATACACCTAGCTACACCTGGGTGGAGAAAGGCAATGTGGAGAAAAGTTTCTTGTCTAAGGAAACAACACGATGGCTTGACCACACCACGCCTAGAACCACCAAACTTTGGATCTGAAATGCAATGTGCTAACGCTTAGGAATGTGCCTTCATATCACTATAGCACTGCTAAACAGCACTAATTAATGCTATCGGACAACATTGAAAATGTAGTAAGACCACTAGCCCAGTGTATGGAACCGTAGAGTTATTAAGTGGATGGCTTGACTGTCATAACATTGTTGATTAATGTTTTTGTGTTCGTAGGATCTTGCCAGATTAATAATCTGGGTTCTGAGGGAGTACAATGAAACTGAGCCAATAATCTTATCAGGTGGGTGGATTCGCTGAATTCAGCATATTAAAGCTGAACTTTATTAAGAATACATGTACTATTTCATACTGTAATATTGTCAGATGGCAAAGTTTTGTTCATTAAATTATTTTGTCAACTTTTTGACATTGTTTTATAAACTTCCCAATGGCTTCCATTCCAAGCGGTTGATCAACATGCAAGAACTGTATACGGCAGATTTGTCAAGTTTCACATTGGTTCAGACTATTGACAGCTCTTCTAGACTGTCAAATTCTTTTGGTGTCGCCTTTCTGTTTATCTCTTTTTACTATTATTTTTTAATGAAGGCCTAAAATAGAGTGTTTTCAGGCAACTGCAAGAGGTTTTTCTTTCCTGCAAAATGCAGGAAATGCAGGAAAAAGGATCGAGCTGCAAGTTTAAAACTTAAAATTTTCCAGGGAAAATGCATGCTAAATCCCCCAGATGTAATTGCAAGCACCGTTGGCCTTTTATAAATAGTAATCTGCCAACCCATACCTAGATAATGATGAAAAACCTGACTGCCTGACCTACTTGTATATTAATTTAAGTATCTTAAGATCCCTATTAATAGTCAGAAGCCAGCTATTTAAAATTATGACCGTCAACTGCAGTGAAGGTGACTTGCAACTGAAAGTTTGAAAACGACTAAAGGGCAGCAACCATGAGAGGGTATCTTGAGTTTATGACCACCTGTTTTCCCTGGGTAGCTGGCAACATCATAGCTCAATGACCGTTCTGCTTCTCTGCTATACCTTTCCCTCCCTCCCAAAACATCTCAGTATTATCATAGCTTCATGTACCTGTCACTCTTCAGCCAGTGCAATAAGCAAAAGCAAGGGTGATTTAAAAGTGCACCATAATGTGAAAAAAATAAGTGATCTATTTGGGTTTTATTGTTTAGTCGGTGAAGAGGATGAGCTATCAATTAAGGAGGCTGCAGAACTGGTTGTGGAAGGAATGGGATTCACAGGAAAACTTGAAGTATCCTTTGTTGAATTTTCAACCGGAATGGGTCTACTGTGTGTATAGTACTGGCTACTGTGTTTGGTTTTCCAATGCGTGCGAGTAAAGTTCTCTCTCAAGAACGACCCAGTTTCTTCCCACTGCAGTTTTAAGGGAAAAAGGAAAACTTAGGTGTAGTATCATTAATAGACGATATTATTAACTGTTTTTTGAAAGGACACTGTCCCGCTAAAATAACAAACTTCACCTCAGCTTATTTCCATGTTATATCGCCAAATGGCACGAAATATACAACTAAATTGGATAAAAAGATTCTTTAGAAGAAAACTAAAGTAGTAGTTTGTAGATAAAGTGCAGGATTATAAGGATGAAAGTGGATTACAGTTCATCGAATTTGATTTTGTGACAAGCAGTCAAGAAATCAAAATTGTCATTATTGTGGAGTTTTGTCTCTATAGTTTATATTTCTTTGTTTCATCACTTTTGGCCATTTTTTTCTTCCTATTTCAAGATAATAAAGCAAGCTGCTGGCCATTATCATGAAAACATGATATATTAGCCGGGACATTGTCCCATTTAAGTGAATAAGTGTTTGATAGTACATGAAGGTCCTTAACACATATTTTAGTATGATACAAGCAAGTCAGATGGTCAGTTTAAAAAGACTGCAAGTAATGCAAAATTAAGGAAGTACCGGCCAGACTTCAAGTTCACCGATCCCAAGATAGGTATGTGGACAGGTCCTACTGTGTTACATGTTCCTTATTCCCTAGATGGGGGGGGGGGGGGGGGGCAGGGATGGGGTAGGGGTTTCTCTAATATATATTAAGCTATTTATGGGTATGTGCCGCTGAGAAGGATATTGTTTTCAAGCACTTTAGTCTGGGATAGTGTATAGAAATCAGCGAGTTTTGGTCTAGAATAGGCTATCATTTACCAGGAAACTGATTAGTCGTATGATGAATTTAGCCTAGAGTAGGGCTTAAGTCTGGGATAGGGTAGAGATTTTTGGTGTCAAGTCTTGTCCGGTTTAAGGTAAGGGGTTCAGAGTCCCAGCCGCGCACTACCACCCACAAATGTAGAGAGTACCCCCCCTCCACCCTCCGTGATGTTTTGCCATCTCATTATTATTATGACTCTTGTAGAGCTATGCAGCCTTTTTCTCTCAAAGGAGATTTGCTCCATAAATGATTTACAACTGATATGATTACTAACTGATATGATTTCATTCAATATCCATAATCACATTCGTTTGATTCCGCTCACTTCATTTTATCTTGGCTATTAATTAAAAAGAAATCCAGAAAAAAAGCCCAGATTCTTCTAATGCTGCTTTTCTAGTGTGCGGTGACTGAAGTGGTATTAAATATGGTTCCTTTCTTATCTTGTTTCAGCCATCAAGGAAACGTGCGAGTGGTTCTTGGCCAACTATGAGACCTGCCGAAAGTGAAGAATTTTTAGCCTTTGAACTGTTTGTTGGAGATTTAGGAATGGACTGTGGTTTGAATATAAATTGAAATGGGAACTACCTTAGGAATATACTAGTTTGGTACAAGTTTTTGAACATACAGTACCGGTCTCAAAAAACAACATTCCAAATAAAGTAAACAAAGCGTGTTGTTTATCTCAGTCTTATTTTCAGTTATCATGATTGTTTGTGGGAATATCGCCTTGTATGGAAGGGTGGGGTTGCTCATCGGAAAGTTTCGAAAAACACCCTTAAAGGTACCAGAATCTCGTTTGATGGGCGTGGCTCAAATGAATTTTTACCCCTAAAGCCTGGTTTACATATGATCGCTACGATCGCTGCGATCGCTGAAACAACGATCAGCGCTTGTAGCGAAATGGACTAAGCCACTCTCCATACTTTCAACATAATCGCTACGATCGCTGAAGAGTGGCATAGTCCATTTCGCTACAAGAACTGAACGTTTTTTCAGCGATCGTAGCAATCGTAGCGATCATATAGAAAACAAGGCTTAAGAGCTACCAATTCTAAAACAACATGTCACATTCGTCATATTTTTTCGGCTCACTCTAAAAGGCGTCGAGATAATTCAAACGGTGGTCATTTTAGATTTTAGCACCCTAAGCGGAACCAATCTTCAAATTTTCAATAAGAGGTCAATAAGAGGACAGACGCATAAAAAACTGACGTCAATTCGTTTTGTACAATAACAAAAACGCCAAAATCGTAAAAAAACGGATGAAATGAAGAGTAAACGCAAGGTAAACATGACAAATTGCTGAGTTTTATTCAAATTGACGCAATCATTGTCAATAAGTTTTCTCGCTTTCTCGTTGGCTAACTGATAACAATAAAGAAATTTCATTGGCTAAAAAATTGACAGGATGACATCTTGCATAAATCAACATTTTATGTGTCTGTACTCTTATGGTGATAAAAATTGACCAATCAGCATGCGAAAATAACTTCAGTTATAGAGCGTTTTCACTTGACGTCATAGCCGCCATATTGGTGTTCCCGTACAAAAGAATTTTAATTAACTTCTTTTGTTAGGAACACCAACATGGCTGCCATGGCCTTTGTCATTTGAGTCCCACGGGACTGAAGGTCACGTGAGTGAAAACGCTCTATTGTAAAATTATGTTTGATGTGGTCTCGCCTCATGTATGCACACGGAAACAATACGCTTACTCTTGAATGACATTAGCCTGTGTGGCAGGCGTCAACGGAGAGGGGGTTGGGGGCGCGAAAAAGGAAAGGGGGTGAAGGGAAGGAACGCCTGCTATAAAAACAGGGCTGTTCGCATTACGCCCTCTGATTTGCTGGTAATCGAATTACGTCAACTGTCAATACGTTCACCAATCAGAAACTGGCATGCGCTTTTACGCATGACTGACTGCTCGCGGGAATTTACTATGTTTATCGCCCAGCGCGAAATAGCCAATCGGAATTTTGCGGCCGCCAGCGTCCGCAGAAATAAACAAAATGGGGTCTTTATTGCAGGCGTCCTTTCGCTCTCTTCCCAGTTCGCTACTCCCCGCAGACAGAGTTTTGTCCTCTGTACCAGTCTCTCGCCTCGCCCATTTTCGCCTCGTCCATTTCCCATGTTCTTATTGTTATCGCCCAAAGAGTAGCCCGCTGAAGTGGCTACCGTTTACTTATTCTAAAAAACATCAATCAAATTCACCCTTACCCAAGAAGGCTTTTTTTATTCGACATGGCATTCTAGAGTGCAAATACGCATCAAAACGAGTGCAAATATGACACGTTATTACACTCTTGGCCACGCGCTAGGAAAAACAGTTTCAAAAACTTTTTAGGAGAAGACTACTGTCTTATAATAAACAATTTATTCCGCGAAAAGTTGTGTAATATGGCTGGGCATTTTTACTCCTCAGTAAAAATACTCAGCTTTATTATACAACTTCACGCTGAATAACCGCTATTTTTTCCAACACTTTTATATGTTGTTATTAAAGGGGCAACGTCGCCGACTTTTAGTATTATTGAAAATAGGATAGAATTTTGCATATCGTAGTTATGATCATTTAGTACAAACCACAATAAAACAAAACAAAAATATTAAAATTATTTTTACAAATTAATGCAGGCTTTCAATGGATACCCCTGATTTTGTCGAAGAACCATTTTTCATTAATAAATAAAATGAACCTACGCCTCGGACATTTTATGTCTCATTTTGTCTCTTTAAATGGTTTTCAACTAAACACGCGTAGTATCTCGATTATTCTATAAAAATAAGAACCTCATACATTCGATCAAATGAGCGCGCACAGTTAAACGTTCTATTTCACCTTTATGACGTCGCTTTTTTTTACTTCGTTCTGGGACGCAAGCGAGTTCAGTCGTTTCGCGTTCAGTGAGGAGGAAAATTTATTCTTGACAAAATGAGAAAGTTTTTAATCAACATCGTTTTATTCCTAACATTGTTAGGAACTTCGATTGCTTCAAGAAACAACAACAAGCAAGGTAAGACTTTTTGGATTTCAAATAACGAATCCTCATTTTCCCATGGCGTAGGCTGCCGTGGCAGCAAATGTGCAGGGCACGTGCAGAAGTCGTTATTTTTCTTAGCCTAATCGTTTTTTTGTCCTTTTATAATAAAAGAAACGTCAATTTTAGATTATTTATGTACTGCGGCTGTTTCAGTTTTTAAATCAGTAAACGTTTTGTCTTGAAATTTTTGCTTTATACCCCTGATCAATCACAGAAATTCTCGTTTGTTTAGATTGCGTTGCTATGGTTTCTTGAACCTCGTTTCCAGGGTCCCCTCTCTTCAGCTACGTCATCATCTCTTCCATGATGAAGTAGCTGAAGAGAGAGGTCCCTAGAAACGAAGTTGTGGTTTTTTGTTGCCGAAGTAATGATTCTTGCGCGCGCAACGTCACACTTCGTTTCATGAAAGAAATAAAAAACTTGTTCCTTGTGCATTGTTGAGTTATATAAGCACGCGAGAATTTTTAAGAACAGGAGAGAAGTGCACTTCTCGAGTGTTCTTAAAAATTCCCTAGTGTTTATATAACTCAACAATGTACGAGGAACAAGTTTTTTACTTTCTTTTATAAAATAAAAACGGTTATAATGTACCTTACGTCACGCGCGTGCTTTATCGAGTTATAAAGAACTCGGTTTAACCAATCATAGCACATGCATTTCCTTGAGCATTTTATAAATTATTTTACAATCCGTATTCAGGCGTAGGGTTTTTTTCTGGAATATATTCCTGTTATTTCTTTCTAAAAAGTTTGTTTAACAACTCGTCGCCCCCGGCCGGGAGCGATGAGAGGCGCTTCTATTCGCAGGCAACGTAATTACAATAACTTTCTAATATTTCTACCCTCTTTGTCTTTCTTCATCTAATCGAAGCTTATTTGTCTTAATTTGATGTAGGAGTTAACGTCATTGAAAACGTCGACGAATTGTTTTATCGACGTTTCTCTATTGATGAGGACTTTGGCAACAAGAACGCCATGATTGAAGTCCATCTAAAGTCGATTGATATGCTTGTCTCCGTAAGGGTGGACGCAGTCAACAAAATTAACAGTATAACTACAACTTACTTACCTGGGAAAACTGCTAAAAACAAAGTAAGTCATTAAAACAGTCACAAGCAGGCAACCGAAACAACGACAAAATTACTTAAACAGTTGCTTAGATTTGAAGAAGCGAGCCGTGTATTGGAAGAGCTGTGAATCCACTTGAAACGATTTTGGACAAAAGTGTTCATGTATTGCGGAGCACGCAGCCTTGTTAGCAAGTAGGCAAATCCACCTAAAGCTGTAACTAATTAAAAGTGTAAAAAAGACAACTGCAGATGAATATAGCAATAGTACAGTTTATATTCTACCCAAATGACGAAACCGAGGGGAGTAGTCATGTCTATTTTTTCTTTTTTACAGACGGAACAGGAAAAGGCAAACTGCCAATGGAAAGGGACAATATTGTTACAAATCAACCACAAAACACTTCGATCAAAAACACGTCATTACCTCATGCCAAGACCACCTCCACAAAACAACAGGTCATTCAACACCGATCGGCTGGAAACAGCTCCACTTGGTTACAGAAAGCATGGAACGACATCTCTAGCGCGATGGAGTCTGTTGTGAAGTGGCTGTGCTATGGTATCGAATGGCCAAAGGATATCAACACGGATACGTTTGCGCGGAGACCTGTTACGAGATCGTAGCTTACTTGTCTTGCAGACGGTGTAAGTTGAAGGTTCTCCTATCATAATTTAATTAACATGACAGAATGTTACTTTGAAATATTTTGAGATGAGTTGGCATCATCACCGACGTACTTACAATGCTTTGATGGAAAAAAATCAGTTGGCGTTGCGAGGATTTATTTTTAAAAGCGATCGAAGTACATGGGTCATTTCATGCTGGATTCTTGGCAAGGACCTTGGTTCTATTCGAGGTCCTAACTAAGCCTGAGCCTGACAACTAGGAAACATTGTTGCGGAAATATTGTTTCTTCTAATGTGACTAAACTGGGAAGCAATAACATTTGCGTCTGGGAAGCAGGATTGTTTTAGACTTGATTAAATAACATTTCCTTGCGTCCGAAAAGCAAGATTTACTTCCCGCAACAAAAACTGAAAACATTTGTTTCCGTCTCAACAATGTTTCCGCAACAATGTTTCCTACCTTAGCCAGGCCTCATAGTTCTACACGAGACAAAGAGACAAGAGATGTTGGGAGGAATCAGTTTCTCATGTGTAAGATATACATGCCGACTGTACTGCGCACTGTTTCAAACAATGTTTGTTGCGAGTTAATTAAAATGCATATTTCTCTCTTTCTTTTCAGACTGTGAATCACCGCATGTCGAATTTGGACATTAGGAGTATGGAAGCCGAGACAACCTACCCTGTGACTGGTAGTAGTCGTCTGTTAACAATGACTGACCAACAATCTTTAGTCTCGGAAATCACAGAATGTCACAACAGAGAACAGTAAAGTCATCACAGCCGTGTTAGCTTCACATCTGGAGAGAAAAAACTAACGGCAGTGTGTCCCCTGGCACCCAAAACGACGGAAATAACGAAAAGGAAAATGGACCAAGTAAACGTTGAGAGCCAGTAGTAGTGTTTATGGGACACTGTGACAATGAAGACAAAAGGCCTGAACCTGTTCCAGAATTTGCAACCTTGGATTTCTTTAATTCAAATCCAGAAATCGTGTCCGCTTCACCGTTGCAATGGGGAGACGACGACAATATGTTCCCTGAGAACGTAGACATCGATGATCTGCAAGAAGAAGACGATGACATTTATTGGCCTGAATTATCCCCGGAGTTTGTACCTGTGGGTTACTATAATATGGATCCGCTTAAACTAATCTCTGAAAATCTTGATGAAACTAACAGCTTTGAGAGCAATGGAAATTCTAATGTGCCGAGAACGTCATTAATTGAGGAAAATCATTCCAAGGAAAAGAATGAATCATGGCCGCTTAAGAACTCTGAGATCGGAACTCCTGTTCTTCTGGAGGAGAGAAACACCTCAACCGCCGTGGACAAGGAAACATTGCCTGATATCGCTGACGCGCGAAACCACACAATTCAACATATTGAGAACGCAGATAAATGCAACAAGGACGTTGAAGGGTCCGCTGTTGCTAATTTCCCATCCAATGGTACCGTAAGTTACGAGCATTTAAAGATGTGTCCAAATCACCCTGTGGATGTTGGGTATTGGGTGCACGTAGATGACAACGGCGTTTGTATCAAAGAACATGATTACCTTGGCCTGAGTAGAAGCGACTTGCCGACCCTGAATTCTCCCACACGTGAAGATACACCCCTGCAAGTAACACCGATAAAGAAGGCAGAGAATAAGGGGAAGGCAAAAATGGTTATCGATGAGTCTGCGTTTTACCTGGCGGGTTTAAACAAGAGTGGGCCGGTGAGTGTTTTCAGAGTAATGATTTAGATCTATAGAGCTGTTTTCAGAGTGTCGTTAAACATGAACCAATCAGAACTCGAAGCAAATACGTGTAGGCGGCGATAAGCGCGAGAAAACGCGTGCGAGCAGGTCACGATTGGTTTTTGTTTTCCTGCTGATTGGTTGAGAAAGTGGCGAAAGTTTTTAGCCATTCACAAAGCAAAGCAATGCAAAACATTCTCACATTATTGACAAGAAATTATCCTCCTTCCCGTTCTTAGGAAACAAAATACTGCACAAGGAAAGCTAACAGACGTTCACGTGAAACTACTTGGTTTACCACCAAGATATGGAACAAGTGCATGGCAACTGTAGGATGGCTTAAGTCAAGTGTTGTACCCCCACCAGGCGACTCAAGCGAAGAAAACTCAGGATAAATGGATGGCAAAAGTACTAATCAATGTATCTGAGATTTGCATGGCAGGATTAAACAAAGGCGGCCCTGTAAGTGGATTATTGTACATTTAAGTAATGGTCCTAGTAAGAACTAGGCAACCCAACGGCAAGGAATGCAGAAAGGTGTTAATTGTAGTATTGTTGAAACGGTCCACCTCATTGGCTAAAACATGAAAATCTACGATCACTTCATCAGGTAGCGCATTTATTTCTCTCTAGTTTACTTATTGATTCCCTTTTAGTGAAAACTATTCTGAGTTTAAATGCAGCAAAATTTTATGTGGGAAACATGGAAAATTAGAAGCCTTTGTTGGCCATTGTTTTGGAGTCTCATGATTGGATAAAATCTTGTAACACAAAAGAAACATCGCTTTAAAAAAATTTTCAGTACATTTTATTTCAAAAACGTGTTGTCCATAGGTTGATGCATTCTCAGTAAGAAAATCTAAAAAATCGTATGTGGGGAAAGCGAAATGCCGCAGAACAATAGAGGATTGCCTAGTTCTTACACGCATTGTTACTTATTAAAGCCTTTCAGTTTGTATACGGAAATTCATACCTATACCTATACCTATACCGTACCTATACGTATATAGAACTACACGGGACAACACAGGGATGAGACTTTCAAAAGTGTACCGGAAATGTTCAGTAACTAACAAAAGGCTTGGCCCACTGAGATAACACTCAGTGGAGTAGACAGGAATGCACGACTCCTTTCCAAATCTATCACCAGCCATTCTAATGATTTCGGTGTATTTCATTAAGCAATAGTTGTCGGTCTTTGAAATAACAGTTTTGCTTTAATTTTATTGTTATTTATGGCAATGATTATAAGTTGCCAAAGTAATTTGATGTTACTGCCAGCCAGCCTGGTAGCAATTAATTACTTAGATCAATTCGCATCACAATTGTCTGTTTGTTACATAGGTTGTTAAATTCTGAAATTATTTCTAAAGGTTCATAACTCGTAATTATAGACGAAAGACACGATTTGCTTGCCCTAGCCTTTTAAACATTTTATTGTCATATTATTTCCTTAGGAAACTGACTTTTGCAAGAAGAAAGCTGCCACACGTTCATCTGATCTGACTCAACTTGGTTTATTACCAAGCTCTGGAACAGAGGCATGGCAACTGTAGGATGGCGTAAGTCTAGTGGTGCAACCCTACAAGTGACTCGAGTGCAGAAAGCTCAGGATAAATGGATGGCAGACATACCAGTCAGTGTGTTTGAGATTTGCATGACTGGCTCGAACAAAAGCGTCCCTGTAAGTATATTTTATCCAAGTGAACTTACATATACCGTCATTGCTTCAGGATCAGTACTCAGAACTTTTATAAGAGAGATTTTTTATAAAAATGTTCAGTACAAAACCTCCTATACGTCAATTAACAACTTTGTACAGAATAAAGAAATGCATTAGTATTGATTTCCAAAGCTGTTTTGATGGGCTCGCCTTCCTTATCTATTTCATGTTCGGTCGTTCAAGTATATGACAATTGGATAGAGGTAGTTTTGTGGATAGCATAGAAATTCGATCAGTCTGCCGTCCGTAGAAGCAATAAACTCTCATAAAAAATTCTCATATTAAAGTTAAAAAGTTCTGTTTGTTGTATATTTCGTTATATTTTTATCTCATTTCTAAGGCTTATAGTGAAAAAAAAAACAGGCGAATTACATGACTTTCTTGACCAAGTCCGGCCTTTTACACCGTAAATGTTTCAGGTACAATTCTCATGCAATAGCATTGAAACGATCAATTTTTCTTTCTTAGGAAACAGAATTTTGCACAAAGAAAGCTGCCAAACGTTTAGCTGACTCACAGTGGTTCACAACAAAGCTGTGGAACAGGGGCGTGACAACTATGCGATGGCTTGAGTCAAATGAAACTCAAGAGAACGCCCGCAATTTTACAAATTGTGAGTGAAGCCAGACTCAGAAATCGTTGCTGTTTGTGTCCATTATCACTGGACTTCTAATCGTGTTTACCGAGAGAAAATCATTTTCACATCATTTTCTCTTGGTTTACCTGTTACTTAATCCAGTTGGTCACTAAGCAGGTGTAGAACATCAAGTGTGAACGGTTTTATTAAATTACTCCATTCGATTCCTTGCATCAACTGAAAACTTCAGTAAATGTAAAGTAGGAACTGGCTTGGACAGTGATAAGTCAGTCCTCGTTGTAGGCTCCTCTAATATCGCTTGATATCTTTTCCCCCTTTTGCTATAGTTTACTGGACAAGATTTAAGATCGCGATGATAAACTGGGGATGGCAGGACACGTTTGACGTGATGATAATTATCTGCATGGCTGATTATTGCGGCATGGCTTTGTATCTCACTATTCAGTACATTACGACTATTAGGGCCATTGATACGAGAGAAATAAGCCGCGGCTTATGTAAGCCGCGAACTGACCGTATAAATGGTACAAAATCACCGTTCGCGTCTTACACAAGCCGCGGCTTATTTAAGACGCGGCTTGTGTAAGCCGCGGGTCTAGGGCTAGTCTTACATAAGCCGCGGCTTATGTAGGCCGCGAAGTTGCTCGTTTAAATGGGTTTGCGGCTTATCTAAGACGGAAACACATACTGCCCAAGCGTAGGTTTAGCTCACGCGATCGTCTACGCGATCTCTTGTGAGCTCCCGACTTTCAGATTGCAAACAAGATGGCTCTACAATAAGACCTGGCGCTATAATAACAACGCCGAGTTTATGAATTTTCCTTAACAGCATGGTCTTCATAAGAAAAGAAGACTTCTCAAAATTGAAGAAAACATCTCTGAAAAAGTTTCTTCCCTCTTAAAATAACAGCACGCTTTTGCTTCTTGCTGCAGCGCGCCATCTTGTATTGTTGCAGATTTGTTGCTAATGGTAACATCGCATGTAAACGAGGCTGTATGAAAAATAAGACGCGAACCATTTATACGAGCACTTCGCGTCTTATGTAAGCCGCGCTCGTATAAATAGGTCAGTTCGCGGCTTACATAAGCCGCGGCTTGTGTAAGCCGCGTCTTAAAATCTCTCGTATAAATGGCCCTATTGTCACCCTTCTTATTCGACAGTGGAGGTAAGACTAAACCGTGTGGCTTGACATGTGTATTTAGTGAGTGTTATTTGCAAGGTAATTACTTTGAAGGCCTTAACTTCTGGTGCAATCTTTATAACAAATTCCCTTGCGTTAATCAACCGTGCATTGAATGCAGTGTTTTTTGGTTTGTTTCGCAGATATCGTCGTGAAATTCGTCAACGAGAATTACAAGAAGAACGTGAACGGTTACGTCAACTTGAACTTAAGCGCGAACGAGCGGCTCAACCCGCACCATGGCGACTGAAACCACCTAAACAGAAGCGTCCAAATTATTGCGGCAGATTGCAAAAATGGTAAAATGAAAACCATATCCACAACGTTTATTGTCATTTGAATTCCTGGCATATTTTTTGTGAGATATTCTGACAAATGTATTAAAATACGAAAGTTTCAATTAAAGAGTCTTGTTTTTATTGGTGAATCTTTTGACTTGTGTGGACAATGCTTTGGTAGGACTTTTGTTAAGCATCCCTTGCTATACTTGATCAAAACGGGTTATATATATGTCGAACCTCCGCTAGTGGATACTTTCCGTAGGCGTACATCAAGTGTTGGTCCCAGCACTATACAAATATCCCATAATCAGACACATTCAATCACAGTCATTCATCATTGGGACGCTTGAAATGTTATAAAGCGATACCCCGTCCTTCTTTACAAAGTTGCAAAAATTCGTCGGTTTTTTAATCAAAATGCAAAACACGAATGGTCCGTTCAACTTAAGAAGGGGTGGAGGGGAACAGTTTTGGATGCGTCCGCTTACAAAGGGTACCAAGGGATCCATGAGTACTATCTCGAGCCTTTCCATCGTAAACTCTCGGGGGGTGGGGGGTGGGGGGTACAGTGTGATAATTTGTTTTTGTGTGAGAGGGTAACCCTGCAATGGATTCTAATATCCTTACTAACATCCCATGCAACTGGGAATAGCAATATCCTTAGGAGCTTCATGCTACAGAAACCGGGTTGGTGGCTACGGTCCCAGGGCTCCTGCCGTGTGAGCCATCTCTTGCTTACCTGTTATTGTCACTAATCACTGATAGTCATATATTCCCACTGAGTGCCCTCACTCCCAAATACCCCCAAAATAATGGGTAGAAGCGAGCACGGAAGCGAGAAGGAGCGGGAGTTCAAACATAGGTACTAGGTGTACAGTATGTAAGCCATCGCTGAGGGGAGGAGGGAGGGGTGCCAAGAGGACGTCTGGGTACGTATTGTTCACACAAAACTGAGTGTTGTTCAGACTACTTGCGCCCAATTTCAAGCTCTGTTTACATTCGCTGCCCGGAACTTTGCTTTTGCTTTTTGTTAGAACCTGTAACATTTTGCCAATTTTAAATTGTATCTGTTAGGATATAAACTGAACTCAATCTAGGATCAAGATGGCGACTGCCCCTGGGCCCCCCGAATATCACAGGGTACCCAGACTATGCATAACATAACATCTTTCCCTGTAACCCTTAACTGAATAACAAATATAGCAAAACTGTGAGCAGTCCTATAACAAAGAAAACTAAATGTTAGAAACATGTCCTCAGTTTGCTATTAAAATGTTCAGTGTTCAATGTCATTCAGAACAATGAAATCATTCTCGGTAACGCAAGGGTACGTGGATGACTCGACCACTGACTCTACTGATAATGGGAGATGTAGCTGATGTGAGTTCACTATCAGACTCGTCCCTAGGGTGATTAGGTAGTTGGTCTGCAACAGGGTCTCTGCTGTTGGTGTCCTCCGCTACTTCACTGGACGAGTCTTCATGTAATGGGGTTTCTTGTGTCTTCAGAATATCCCTCCGGTTTCGTCTGTAATGATGTTCATTCGCTTTCACAATATATGATCTTGGTTCGCCTTTGTCAGATCTTCCCAATAAAACTGCTGGTTCCCAGGTTCCTCTCTGACGCACCCTGATACTATCTCCAGGTTTTAATGGTTCGAGGGACTTGCAGCTTTGATCAAAATACTTCTTCTGAACTTGCTGTTTTCCTTTCAGCACTCGCTGAACTTCACTGGGGTCGTAGGCCATTGGCTTTAGCAAGGTATTCTTAATAGGAATGATGCTTCTTGTGCGACGTCCCATAAGCAACTGAGTGGGAGAAAGTCCAACTCCAGGAATTGGAGTATTGCGTAACTCCAAGATTGCTAAATAGGGATCTTTGTTATCCTCATATGCTTTTTTGAGCAGTTTCTTGGCTGTTTGTACTGTACGTTCCACTAAGCCATTGCTCTGAGGAAATCTCGGTGATGAAGTAACATGCTGAAATTGATACTGTTTGGCAAACTGTTGAAATTCCAAACTGCTAAATTCAGGGCCATTATCTGAATGGAGAACCTCCGGTATTCCATGTCTTGACATATGCTGTTTTAGACAGTTGATGACAGAGGCACTTGTGCTGTCTTTGAGCTGTGTCAGTTCAAAGTACTTTGAGTAATAATCCACGAGCACAACAAATTTCCCTTGAGCAAGGACAAACATGTCTACAGCTAACACCTGCCAAGGTCGATCAGGAACTGGATGTGGTAGCAAGGGCTCCTTGACTTGATAGTTCCTGTACTTATTACAAACTCCACAACTGGCAACTTTTTCTTTAATGTTCTTGCTTATATTGGGCCAGAACAAACCCTCTCTTGCCCTGCTGAGACATTTTTCCACCCCTAGGTGACTGCCATGAATTTTCTCAAGCATTTCATCTCGCAAACTATATGGAGTGATAAGACGATCACCTTTCATCAACAGTCCATCACATATACACAGTTCATCTCTAAAGTTCCAGTAATCTTGTAATTCTGGCTCCACTTCTGACCTGTTCTCAGGCCAGCCTGTTAATATCACTTTCTTCAGTTTGGATAACACTGGATCACTGTCCGTCTCTCTCTTAAACTCATCAGCCTTTTCTTTTGAAATTTGTACCAGCAAATGGACTTCAAACTCATCTGCCTGTGATGTAGACTCCAACTGACTAGCACGGCTAAGGGTATCTGCAATGTACAATTGGTCACCAGGTCTGTACTTGACTATCAGGTCATACTGTTGTACACGAAGCATCATTCGTTGAATGCGCTGCGGGGCCATAGACAATGGTTTCTTGAACAAACTCTCTAGAGGTTTGTGGTCGCTTTCTACCATAACTGTTTTCCCATAAATGTACTGGTGAAATTTGCTGGTGCCAAACACAATAGCTAACATTTCCTTTTCTATTTGAGCATAATTTCGCTCGGCATTGTTCAGTGCTCTTGATGCATAGGCTACTGGTTGGTTCCCTTGCAGCAAACAGGCACCCAGACCCTCTGAGGAGGCATCAACAGATACAATGACCTCTTCATTCACATCAAAATACTTAAGAACCGGTGCTTGAGTGATACAGGTGATAAGGTCTTCGTACGCTTTCTGCTGTGCTTCCATCCAGTGCCACTCCACTGTCTTCTCCAGCAGCTCACGAAGTGGTTTATTAATGCTAGCCAAATTAGGAATAAACTTATGCAGGTAGTTCACCATACCCATAAATCTTTGTAGGCTTGTTTTGTCTTGTGGAAGTGGCATATTCAAAATGGCTTGAATTCTGTCTGGACTTGGTCTCAAGCCATCAGTCCCAAAAACATGTCCCACATATTCAACTTCCTGCCTGTGAAACTTGCACTTTTGCTCATTAAATCTTAAATCATTCTCTGCTGCTCTCTTCAACACCTGCTTCAGAGTGTGATCATGATCCTCTGTATTCTTGCCCCACACTAACAAATCATCAACAATCACTTCACATTTCTCAATGTCCTCAAACATCTCAGACATGGC
Source organism: Dendrophyllia cribrosa (assembly GCA_024195265.1). Lineage (NCBI taxonomy): Eukaryota > Metazoa > Cnidaria > Anthozoa > Scleractinia > Dendrophylliidae > Dendrophyllia > Dendrophyllia cribrosa. The sequence continues at coordinate 51,820,007 of JAJLRJ010000001.1, forward strand.
CCTTTGAAAAACCTCTGGGGCTGATACCAGACCAAATGGCAACCTCTCAAATTTAAATCTGCCGAAGGGTGTGTTGAACGTAGTAAGCCAAGTACTTTCCTCGGCCAACTTGATCTGGTAGAATCCTGATGTAGCATCAAGGGTTGAAAAAACTGTTGCTTCTGACATACTTGCAGCTACCTCTTCCACTGTTTTTAAGGGGTAATGTTCTCTCTTTACCGCTTTATTCAAATCAACAGGATCAAGGCAGATACGGACATCTCCATTTGGCTTTCGAACTACAACGATTGGGTTGACCCACTTGGTAGGTTGTTCAACCTTTGTGATAATACCCATCTCTTCCATCCGACATAGTTCAGCCTTGACTTTGTCTTTTAACATGTATGGGATCCGCCTTGGTGGGTGTACTACTGGAGTTGCACTTTCATCAATCTTTATCTCATATTCACCTGGAAGTGCTCCAATGCCTCTGAACTGATCTGCATAGGTACCGAGTATTTCTGGTTTGGTCTCCTGTGTACCGCTTGATGCCAAAGTATATAATCTCTGTATTAACTGAAGGTCAGTGGCGGTTTGCAGCCCTAATACCGGTATGACATCTGCATCAACCACCTGAAACTCAATCACCTGATATCTTCCTTTGTACTCAACTGCCACATCACTCTTGCCCACTGTTTTGATTTCATGACCAGAATAGGAAACAAGTCTCGACCCCTTTTTACTGCCACAAACAATACCCACTTCCTTACAAATGCTTTCAGGGATGACATTGCACTGAGCTCCAGTGTCAATCTTGAATGATATGTACCTTTCCTTAACTTTCAAATTTATGTACCATTCATTATCTGTGCCTTTGTTGCCACTTAAAGCACCAATGAAGAAGGACTGTTCGTCACTGGCACCTTCTTGGTCCACTGCATGAACCTCTTTTTTGTTAGCCTGGCATACACTTGCAAAATGGTTAGGCTTGTGGCAAGCATTACAAGTCTTTCCATATGCAGGACAACGGCCTCGTTTGTGACGATATCCACAGAATTGACATGAAATCATACCTGCTTTGCTATCTTTCGCATCCCCACGCTCATCTTTCTGACTGTCTCGTCTATTCAACGCATCATCTCTCACCACGTGCACCGTCTTTTCTTCGTTCAAAACTTTGAGCTGCGCAGAACTTATTTCAGCAGCTCGACAAATATCAAGGCAGCCCTCCAAGGTCAGTTCTGCTTCTCTTAGAAGTCGGGCTCTCACTGTGTCATCATTTATGCCACAAACAATCCGATCACGGATCAATCCATCCTTCAAATCACCGAATTCACATCTTGCTGCCTTGTTACGTAAGTCAGTCACGTACGCGTCAATCGACTCCCCATCAAGTTGATTCCTTGAAAAGAATGAATGTCTTTCAAAAGTTAAGTTCTTCCTCGGATTACAGTACCGCTCAAACTGCTCCATTATTTTATCCACTTTATTCTCATCGCCATCACTGGCCCACTGAAACGTGTTGTAAACTTCTAAGGCCTCTGGTCCCGCCACGTGTAACAGTGTCATCGCTCGAACCTTTCCATCTTTTCTTGCTAGGCCTGACGCTACTTCGTAAATCTGAAATTGCTGCTTAAAACGCCGCCAGTTTTCCGCTAAATTTCCTGTGAGTACAAGGACACTCGGAGGCTGTAACTTATCCATATTATTGCTTTACTTCTGACACCATGTTAGGATATAAACTGAACTCAATCTAGGATCAAGATGGCGACTGCCCCTGGGCCCCCCGAATATCACAGGGTACCCAGACTATGCATAACATAACAGTATCTGCGGTGTATTTATCTCATAAATCTACAAACAAATTTATTACATTTTGTATGTACCGGCGACAAAATGTTGGGGGTAACCCTGCGATGAACTAGCATCCCATCCAGGGGGAGTAGCAGTACACCTAATTGCTTAATGTTACGGAAACCGGGTTATGCTCCGGACGAGTGGGTCACCTGTGGTTTGGTGGGACTTTATCTACCTGATACCATACCTTACCACCATTAGACCAGGGAAATGTGAGTAAAATAACAACTATGGGTAAAATTCCTGGGCACTGACGAAAATCCTGTGCAGACTGGTGCGTGCCCGTGCCCGATTCAATAGGGAGCTTTAGCCAAAGAAAACGTCATTAAAAAAAAGAATTTGCGCTCATTTAAACTACTATGAAATTGTTCCAAATTGTTTAATTTGCTTAAGGTGGCTGAACACAGTTTGCGCGCGCTCTTCAATTTCAGCTGCTTACATGAGTCAGCGCGCGCAGAGTTTTGAGAAAAACAAACATGGCGCCTGTTCAGCGATCTTTTTATTTTGCTCAGCGTGGATCGCGAAAGTATTGTTTTTCTTCTTAAAATCAAACAATTTGTTGTTCGTAAAAATGTTTGTTGAATCAATAGATAATATATGGAACCATTGAAGAAATACACTGCCTTTTTGGTCATTTTTGTCTTTGGATCGAGAACCCAGTCAAATGCAACGCATGCGCAGCTGACCAAAAAATTGTGACTGGATGTTTTAGCGACTTTACTCGGAAACGTGCCGATTTCTACGGAACCACTCATTAGAATTTCACGAAATTTGGCACAATAATGGTTCCGAATATTCCGAACTAACCTGCCTTCAAAAATTTGAAATCTAACAGAGGAGATTTTTACAAAACGCAAACATATTAAACCACAAATTACTGGAGATCCCTCTGTCAAAATTACATGAGACCAGTGTTAACATGCGAATATTTTTACGAGTTTACTGGAGACAAATGATGGACAAAATCTAATGACTAGATTTTCTGAAAATAAACGAAACCAAATATTGCAGGCTGATTTACTATCCACCGTGTTGCCATGGCAACACCCTAACAGCTCAACAAAAATACCAAAATATATAGCTTGTTGCTTAAGCGTATGCCTCACCAATTTTGGACGCCCAGACGTTAGTGGTTTTAAAATTACAATGAATGATGCATAGATACAGTGAAACTGTGTTCAGACACCTTAATGTGACTGATTGACTTGTCCAGGAGCTGAATTGGTAGGGACGGCTTTCAAGCTCAAACAGAGCAAGGAAAATTAACTGTCGTGTGTTCACGTTCTCCACAAAACCTATAATTTGATGTTTTGTTTTGCCGGGAACGGCAAAGAAATGTATCAAATGTAAAACGCATGCATGCGCAGAGGCATTGTTTTCGCTCATTGAACCTATTGTTTTGTGCCGCTCTCGCTGCCGTTGCCGTACGGTCGTGGTTGCTAAAGCTCCCTTGACCAACCTCGTCCAAGTGCAAGGTCTGTCTCGCGTTAGAATGGCTCCCACCAGGCCCCTGAACTAATTCCGTGCCCGCGGATACCACCGCTGGTCAGCGGGCAAAAAATGTGGCAGGTAGGTACTTCATATATGGTTATTATATTGTACCTTACTTATATAACTTATTACTATATATATTTACCGTATTCTACTGTTAACGGTAAGTTACTGTCCTTTCTATAACTACAGCTCAATCTGGTGTTATAGAGGTGTCAGTTCGTTTGAAATATCCATCTGTTAAATCCATATTGATCGACTTCATGTAGCTTTATGGCGGTACACAGTACAACAGTTTGGATCATACAAATGAACTGTATTAAAGTAACCCAAATATAATGATGGTACACGATGCTTTAATCAATCTGTATTGTGTAGACAAAATGTAGAGTATGTAGAGTATACATTGACTACACATGCCGATTATGCGTTACAGTATGTACTAGAGAGTGAATTGTTTTTACTAAATAGACCTTCAGTAGTAGTACTGCAGGTCTATCTGTTGAAACAATTCACTCTATAAAGCACCTACATTTAACAGCAGTGTTCTGAGTGTTTAATATGAGATGCAATTCCTGTTAAAAGTAATTAACAGTTATGTAATTTAAGCATACAGTTGAAGCTGTTCTTGTGACCACTCTTGTAAGTGACTTCCTCTCACCGATCACAAATCGGAACCTTGTTTACTGAAATTCCCAGTAAAACTGCATGTAATAAATTTAAAGCTAAAATAAGCGATCAGCTCTAGTTACAACCATGCTTTCCAACTCCCCAACGTGGTCACTCATAGATGGCATATATATATATATATATATATATATATATATATATATATAATTTCATTTATTTCCCATGTCTGCCACCAATATCATGATTTTATCTAAAGCTTTAAAATAATCTGTAACTCTACAGATCAGCTTCTGTATTGTTATATTGTCTTACCTTTATTATTTTCAATTCGCTACTTTTCCCTGACTCGAATAGTGTTTTTGCTAATTTGCAGGGCAACTGTATTTAAGTTTATATGTCTAATAAATTTTTGTTTGTTGTTCAGTGAGACAACCAAGTTATCAGTCAGTCAGTCAGTCAGTCAGTCAGTAAGTGAGCTAGTCAGTCAGTCATCAGTGGGACAGTTGGTCAGTCAGTCAGTTATCAGTAAGCCAGTCAGTCAGTTATCAGTCAGTCATCAGTTGGTCAGTTGATCAGTCAGTCAGTTTCTCGGTCATCAATCGGTCAGTCAGTCAGTTATCAGTCAGACATCAGTCAGTCATCCGTCAGTCAGTCTGTCATCAGCCAGTTATCAGTCAGTTATCAGTCAGTCAGTCATCAGCCATCAGTCAGTTACCAATCAGTTATCAGTCAGTCATCAGTCAGTCATCAGTCAGTCAGTCAGTCAGTCTGTCATCAGTCAGTTATCAGTCAGTTATCAGTCAGTCAGTCAGTCAGTCAGTCAGTCATCAGTTATCAGTCAGTCATCAGTCAGTCAGTCATCAGTCAGTCATCAGTCAGTCAGTCAGTCAGTCTGTCATCAGTCAGTCATCAGTCAGTCATCAGTCAGTCAGTAATCAGTCAGTCAGTCAGTCATCAGCCAGTTATCAGTCAGTTATTAGTCAGTTATTAGTCAGTCATCAGTCAGTCATCAGTCAGTCAGTCAGTCAGTCAGTCATCAGCCAGTTATCAGTCAGTTATTAGTCAGTTATTAGTCAGTTAGTCAGTCATCAGTCAGTCATCAGTCAGTCATCAGTCAGTTATCAGTCAGCTAGTCAGCCAGTCAGTCAGTCAGTCATCAGTCAGTCAGTCAGTTATCAGTCAGTCATCAGTCAGTTATCAGTCAGCCAGTCAGTTATCAGTCAGTTAGTCAGTCAGTCAGTCAGTTATCAGTCAGTCATCAGTCAGTCAGTCACGAGTCTGTCAGTCGTGAGTCAGTCAGTTGGTCAGTCAGTCATTCATGAGTCAGTCAGTCACAAGTCTGTCAGTCATGAGTCAGTCAGTTGATCAGTCAGTCAGTCACCTATCAGTCAGTTATCAGTCGGCCAGTCAGTCAGTGAGTCAGTCATCAGTTATCAGTCAGTCGGCCAGTCAGTCAGTCAGTCAGTTATCAGTCAGTCATCAATCGGCCAGTCCGTCGGTCAGTTATCAGTCAGTCATCAGTCAGTCAGTTATCTGAGTCAGTCAGTCAGTCATCAGTCAGTCATCAGTCAGTCATCAGTCAGTCAGTCAGTTATCAGTCAGTCATTAGTCAGTCATCAGTCAGTCAGTCATCAGTCAGTCAGTCAGTCATCAGTCAGTCATCAGTCAGTCAGTTATCCGAGTCAGTCAGTCAGTCATCAGTCAGTCATCAGTCAGTCATCAGTCAGTCAGTTATCAGTCAGTCGTCAGTCAGTTGGCCAGTCAGTCAGTCAGTTATAAGTTAGTCATCAGTCGGCCAGTCAGTCAGTTTATCCGAGTCAGTCAGTCATTAGTCAGTCATCAGTCAGTCAGTCATCAGTCAGTCATTAGTCAGTCATCAGTCAGTCATCATTCAGTCAGTCAGTCAGTCAGTCATCAGTCAGTCATCAGTCAGTCATCAGTCAGTCAGTCAGTCAGTCATCAGTCAGTCATCAGTCAGTCATCAGTCAGTCATTAGTCAGTCATCAGTCAGTCAGTCAGTCAGTCAGACAGTCAGTCAGTCAGTCAGTCATCAGTCAGTCATCAGTCAGTCGTCAGTCAGTCAGTTATCAGTCAGTCATTAGTCAGTCAGTCATCAGTCAGTCAGTCAGTCATCAGTCAGTCATCAGTCAGTCAGTCATCAGTCAGTCAGTCAGTTATCAGTCAGTCATCAGTCAGTTATCAGTCAGTCATCAGTCAGTTATCAGTCAGTCAGTTATCAGTCAGTCATTAGTCAGTCAGTCATCAGTCAGTCAGTCAGTCATCCGTCAGTCATCAGTCAGTCAGTCATCAGTCAGTCAGTTATCAGTCAGTCGTCAGTCAGTTATCAGTCAGTCATCAGTCAGTTATCAGTCAGTCAGTCATCAGTCAGTCAGTTATCAGTCAGTCGTCAGTCAGTTATCAGTCAGTCATCAGTTGGTCATCAGTCAGTCAGTCAATCAGTCCGTTATCAGTCAGTCAGTCAGTCAGTCAGTCAATCAGTCAGTTAGCAGTCAGTCATCAGTCAGTGAGTCAGTCAGTCAATCAATCAGTTATCAGTCAGTCAGTCAGTCAGTCAATCAGTCAGTCAATCAGCAGTCAGTCATCAGTCAGTCAGTCAATCAGTCAGTCATCAGTCAGTCAGTCAGTCAGTCAGTGAGTCAGTCAGTCAATCAGTCAGTCATCAGTCAGTCAGTCAGTCAGTGAGTCAGTCAGTCAATCAGTCAGTCAGTCAGTCAGTCAATCAGTCAATCAGTCAGTCAGTCAGTCAATCAGTCAGTCATCAGTCAGTCAGTCAATCAGTCAGTCATCAGTCAGTCAGTCAGTCAGTCAATCAGCAGTCAGTCGTCAGTCAGTCAGTCAATCAATCATCAGTTGGACAGTTGGTCATTTAGTCATTCATTGAAAAAAAAAACATTCACTGAAGTAAACTTGATTGCATAATATTTACCATTCTTTAGATGCTCTGTGGCCATGCCAATGGCTTCTACCAAAAAGTGATAACTGATAAAAAAGCATTGATATGTTGGCATTCTTGGTAAGCACTTGAAGGGAAACATGAGAGGGCCCTGTAGGAGGTCGGATACCTTGCTTTCCTTATGATTAAAAAAGCTATCTTTAACAATTTTTTTTAAGTGTTAAAAGGAAAATCTAAAAGTTTCCACCCAGAATCGAACTTGTCACTGCACACTAACAGAGCACAACCGAGCCGCCAGAGTCAATTTGGTTTAAATCAGTTAACTACCGTAAAATGCCGCTTGTAAGCTCCTCGCCCCCGCTTATACGCCTGCGTACCCGGTTTTAGGCCCACCAGTTAGGTAACAAAACATTACTGGTTCCCGGTTATACCCCCTCGTATATTTAAGCGCACGACAGTTCCTCAACTGCAATTCTTTACAAAAGTTTACACCAAATTAACTGAAACAACAGTTCTTTGTCACAATATTTTTTTGTTTGCCAGCCAAAAAAAACCTTACGAAGTTGCATAAGCCCAGGGCTTGTAAGCGGTATTTTATGGTATATGACCTGCTAACTCTAACCTCCTGCTAACTCTAACCTTAACTGAAAGCCAACCAGCTAATCCGTTTTCTATTCCTTCAAGTGTCCTCCGGAATTCTTGCTACCGGGTAAACCTCGTGAACCAAAGTTACAAGACAAGAAAATAAGGCTTTATTTTGTAATTCATTTTCTTAAAACTCTAGGGAGCCACCTTAAAAGGAAAGGTTTCGAAATGTTGCTCTAGTACAACAAGCTTCAGACAAGTCTCACCTGTCATTTTCATTCAAGTACAACGGTATCCCACTGAGACTACCCGTTCAGATAAGACACTTATTTAATCCCTCACGGGGAAATATGAATTTCGCGAAGAACAACAACCACGGGTAAAACATCACTACATATTGAATGAATAAGCTTTACATGAAATTTTTGCTTTCAATTTTTCTGGGACGACTTATTTTTTTCTTTTTCAGTTTGCGTTATGAAGATGAGTGTTTTTTTTTTGCGTTTCCGAGTCAAGGAACGAAAGCACAACGTTGTATAAAGCAGTTGACGATTTTACCACTTTAAAAGGCGAAATTTAAAGCCGTTAAAAGCCTTTTCTGCATGGACTCTCGACACATTGGGGCAAGAATGGAAGAATTAGTTGAGTAAAAATCGAGTACGGAGAACTTATTAGTGAGAGGTTTCTACAAAATTGGCATTTACCGGTAGCTTCGCATTTTTTAGAGTAACCACAGAGTCCTGACAATGTTCGTAAGTTTAAAACGTTTCTATAGCAAAAGCAAGCAAATAAATCAGTTTTAAAACGTTGACATATATTGTTTTGCAAAAAAAAGGAAAAACTCTTTGATTAACCTGTAAATGCATACTGTTGGTTAAAAATACCACTCTTTGCAAGGACGGTGGAAGGCAACCACATTAATACGACTACCTCGTTATTGCGACCACTATTGTGGGCACGAAAAAACGCTCATTTAGTCATTTTCTTATTTGGAAAACCCCTCCAACCATTCCGTTAATACGACCAAATATTTATGGTCCAACGGTGGTCGTGTTAACAGGGTGCTTCTGTACTTAGTTAAGGAATTTAGCAAATTCACTTATTTAAAGAAAACGCGAAGAAAATCGTTAACATTGTAAAAGTCGGTAAGTCTAACTGGTCGCTAAATCCCAATTCTCCTTTTTGTGTAGAAAAAAAAGTGCTATTAAACTTTAGGAAAACAATAAGATACTTTGCTAGTGTAACAGTTAATACCCTTTCCGCCAACCTTTTTACATTTGTTAACCATGTTTTACGCAGGGTATTATAATTTCACGGCTTCCATACAGTTATCTAGACAAGTAAAATATTAAAACTTGCCGTTAAACCGTTTAACATTTTGCGTGCTTGAATTTATTTAAAATCAAAACTGTCGCCTTTGTGTCAAATTATGACTTGATCAGAGCGTCAAGAGTTTACTGCACACAAAACTGGTAATCTCTTTGCGTCGATGGTCAATTGAAAAATATTTTTCTTTTCCTCTAATTAAAAAAATGCCCCATTTTTAAATACTCAATCAATTTTAAGATGGAACGTAAGTCATTTAAGATCAACTAAGATGTGATCTCCTCAGAACTAAATATTTTTTAAAGTGAACGAAATAATGCCTTGCTTGATGATCTCAATTTGAATTTTATCGTCAATTTGCCGTCGCACTATCAATTAATAACCTTACTGTCAGAGTTAAGCAGGTGTTATATCATTTTATAGTATCTCACTAACAGTCCTTATGAAGTTTACAATATGGCAAAATACAGCACATTTTTTTCTCTCGCAACTTTCCCTAAAGCTTTTAAAAAACGCGAATGCACGGAACCAAAATCTTGGGTCATTTGTGCGACTTCCAAGTCGAGGATCGGATTTTCTAGGAAGTCAAAGTATAATAGCGGGTTTTAGAAAAATGTTTTCTTGTACCTGCCCGAGTTTTGGTCTAATTTTACAAACAAATATCGAAATTTAACGATGAATAAATGCAAAGGAATGTCTGAGGGTATTAAGGAAGAATCGATACGGTGTAGTCCTTTGTCAGGAATTCCCTCCATGGGTAAGGATCGTCCATAGTTTCGGGCGACCCCGGCATGAGGGTCATATTTCTGCTCCTGTAAGTACAAATTATCTAAAATTCCATATTCTTATTACTATTATTAATCTTAAGCCTTTTTTACGCGCGATTGTGTTTGTAATCCTTTGGAAGCGGGAAATATCGAGCCATATACTGCGCCATATACTGCGCCATACACCCCAATGCCTTAAACTTTCGCGTGGGTTATAATTGCGTTCGGACATTTTCCTTTCTTGTAGTTTAACACGAGTCTGTCTTTTTAATAACAATTTCAAATAGGAAGATTTAAAAAGGACATAGGTTTTGGGAAGTTAAGTGCCAATAATGTACAAACAATAGGTCTTCAGGGGGGATTCCGTTATTGACGACTTCGAGATTTTATTTAGTTTTGAATTCATATAAGATGACTTTTCTTTGTACTTGACTCACTGGATATCGAGAAAATTTTACCCCGCGAAATTAATTCTAAACCCTGCGAGAATAAAGGTATTATGGTACGCCATATACGATCTTCAATTTTTTTCGCTTCTGCCTTATCGATTATTTTCTCTTTGTGTTAGGTACCTAACAACTTTTGCAACTTGTACTAGTACTGAAACTGAGCAAGATGATTTGAATTTTGGATTTTTATATATTAGAAGGGCAGTTCTGGTTTCGTATTAATCTCCGTCCGACCCTATTCTCCACTGGGGGAGAAGAACATAAGTCAATAGCTTTTGTCAGTCAGTAACCCATGTATTCTAAAACGTCCTTTGGTGCTAGAGCACTTCTTTCGTATATTCGTAATCACTTCAATAAATGCTCGGTCTCCCTTAGAATTGTTTCAGTAACGACCACTCCTTTGGTTTAAAGAAAGGTTTGCTTTTGTTATAACGTGAAATAAGGGGAAGAACTTCAAATATGACGAGAAATTATCGAACGATCTTTGATCAAACCATTATCGTGTTTCTGTCGGACCGTAAGCATAATTCTTTAATCTTCAGAGCATTTTTTTCGATGGGAATTTGAACTTACTGCTCTAGCCGTGCGGAGTTTAAAGGGAAGAAATTGTTCATGTCTCTTTAAAAGAGATTACTTTTTGTGGTCAAGAAAGCCTTTTGAGTTGTTTAAATTTCATTACTTAAAAAAAGTAAAATAAGTAAGAAATTTCTTTGTGAACGAACAACTGAAAGCAAAACAAATTGGCGTCAAACGGTAAAAGAGAATTTTCCAATAATCGATTGAAATTTTGCCAACGTTTCCTAGAACTTTGTTTTTAATTGCTGTTGCAGTCTTTTAATATGTCGGTCTTGGCGTGTTCTTTTACTTTGGAATCTCATAGGACACTAAGAAGAAGATTATTTGAATAAACACTATCAGAAATTTTCGTGATTCATTGCTTTCTTTTAACGTTAGCTGTTAAACTAATAAAAAAACTCAAGACTTTAATTAATTCGATGTAGTCTAACCGTATAAAGAATTTATTAAGTGAGAAAGTAGTCTCCAACTCGATTGTCATGTCTGTTCGATTTGAATTTCATGTGTTTTTCAATAACGAGTTTTAATGGTAAGTGAAGGCCGTATAGCGGTCTCGAAATCATTTAAAGAACACAAATTACTCTTTCTATAGGTTTAATTTATATCTAACGAGAGCAACTTGATCTAGCAATTGGTTAGAATTCATATGTTAGTGACCCTTTAAATTTGTTTACGTGTAAAAAATGAATTCATTTGTTTGTGTGTATGGAATGTTTTCACACATGCTATAATTCTATTGGTTAGGGTAACACAGACACATGTTTGATATGGATTTAGTCTGCTTTGTTAAAGCGTGTCATGCGGGTAATTTCAAAAACGTACCAGTAAAGAAGGAAGAAATCAAATAATTCAATCCGACAAACACTCAATTGGCCTTCGCTGGTTTATAATGTCAAGAATAATTATCTATTTTCTCCCCGACATTATCAATACTTAATTTGTCGTTCAAGTCATGAGGAAAATATAATTCCAAAAAGAGGTGATTTTTTTTTATTAAATGGCAGCATTTAGTTCTTGGAGTAATGAAATCAGGCACATCCAACGAGGATATTCCGTACCCAAAAAATATATTTTCTATCCGTCCGAAAACAAAAGCCGTTAATTTTACGATGGTGCGAAAGTTCGGGAGAACTCCAGTTTTTTATCTAATTTATTACGAATTTTTCAGATGACTAAGGCCTTCGAAACAGCTTTCCAACGAAACGATTCGTTAGTTGCTCCTGTGAAATAAAAACATCAAACTGGTGAACCTGTTTTTAAATATAAACAGGCTAGCTGGTGGTAAATTCAAGTCGTCAGATTTTTTAAAAAGGTGGGAAGACAATACCCTAAAACAGCTTGACAAATTTCTAGACGGTTCCTTTTGCTCAAATTAAACTATGAGTGAATGTAGCCTCCTCCACTGGGCCGAGCTAAGAGCTAAGACGAGAGACTTGTAAAAAGGGGGCAAAAATGCGACTCACTAGGGTAGGGGGCAGAAGGAGAGAAAAATTTAAACTTCTCGCTAGCCTAAGCTCCCCATTCCCTCCCCTCCATTTTTGTCATTTCGCCCCAGACCCCAGAATTTTTTATATTTAATTTATTTTTTTGTCTATATTACGTTTATAAGAAAACTAACACTATAACACATTTACACAATCTAAGAGCATAAAAAATATAATATAAAATAAAAAAAGAATGAAATTAAACGATAGTACAGAATAACAGTGACGAAAAAAAGGAAAAAAAATACAAATGTGCAAGAACGACAAGTGCACGAAACTGCTTTCGTGGATTTTATGATACAAACGGCTTATTGAGCCGAACGTGACTTGCTTGACTTATGTCTTTTTCACCCGGTGGGGAATAGGGCTGGTATTGAGCTAAAAGATGAGGTGGTATATCTGTGACAATAATTTAAGGGGAAATAAAGGGGATTAAGGGCTCCTACTTCTGATAGTGATACCTGAGTTTGTTTGTCTCGCTCGTGATGGAGTGTTCTATTTGGTATATGTATCTTTTATTATCTCGAGTAGTCAGAGGACAAAAAATGCGATTGACCAATGAGGGGGTGGGAGAGAGCAGGGATGTAGCTAAGAGCCGGATACCGGCTAATTTCACCAAAGAGAACTTATCACCGGCTGAAATCTCACTAGAAAACAAAGACTTTGGGAGATTTTGAAGGTGTACAAGCCAGAGAAATTGGCTGAACTTGTTAATGAGCCTGCTAAGTGTTTTCTTAGCTACACCCCTGGGAGAAAAAAAATGTAAAGTTCTTGCTCCATTTTTCCCTTTTGCCCCAGTCCCTAGAGTTTCCTACGGAGGAGACTAGAGTGACTGTTTACACGTAGTTTGTAATAACTTATATGAAATATTCAACGGGAGACACTACCCGCGCTCTGATTGGTTGAAAACCATTCACAATAACTGTTTGGTAACATGGAAAATCGTTTAAGAGTCTATTTTATAAAACTTTCTTTTCTTTATAATTTTTTCACAAGTTATAGGAACACTCGTAAACGTTTTAGGAGAATTCAAAATGTTCGTGGAAACAGTCTCCTTCGGGCCGTTCTCCAACTAGTTTACAATCACCTGCTCAAAAATTGCCCGCGAAGAGGGCTGACCGTTCTGTGTCTTTTTACAAGACTTTGGCAAGTGTGCTATATTTCGTGATGCCTACATGACGATATGTATAAAATTATGTTCACGTTCGCACCAGCGAAAAACAGAAATGGTTTATCACGCCCTCGTAACTTTTTAAATTTGCATCAGGGGCTCTAGAATATGACAGTTAGTGAACGTCGGGCATGAAGGAATAACTAAATATGTGAAGCTTGAATTAAATTCTTAAAATAGAATGCACGGAAATGAGATGCAGGTTAAAAACATTATCACGATTTTTATGGATAAAATTGCCTTAGCTATAGCTTACCTTTTTGACGCCTGAAGCTTCCATTCTATTTAAACGATACGATTCAAACGTCGCACTTGTGCTAGATTGATCGGCACACTCTTTTCAAATGTGGTATTTTAAGTCCTATTGGACGTAGGATGTGATAAACGCGTGATAAATTCTCATTTTGTGTTCATTAATTGTTGTTGAAGATGCATGATAACATAACATAACATAACTTAACAATATAATTTATTTTTTTCATGTTTCAGATATGGAGTTGTTATTGCTACGAGTGATATTCGCTCACCGCATTCTTCCGATGGGGAAGATTCTGACTTAACAAGTCGACAATCAGTTCGTGTTAAAAGGACTTTACCAGAAGATATTAACAAAAAACATGGACAAACGACTGAAAATTCACAAGATGAAAACAAAGGTAAGCCGGCGGTTTCGATAATACCAGAAGCCATTAATGGATTCATTATTCGACTGAAATTCCTGTTTTTATAATACCTTCTGTGTCTTTAAATCTGGATATTAATAATACGCTCGGGTATTTTGCGTGTGCTCTTCCCCTTATAAGGTAAAATGACGTCACAGTCGAACAGTAAATAAGTTGAGTCGATAGTAGTAAAATTTAGGTGCGATAAAGTGTTCTCCGAAACACAGGGAATGGTTGCAGAAAACCCCAACTTAACCTTAATTTGGTTTATGCAACCGGGCCCATATAACAAGTAACAAGAAACAGCGATCATACTGCAGTGGTTAAAATGATTCTATTGATTTTCTTTATATTTAGATGCAGTAAAGAAGGACGTTTCGACAGTCACTAATGTCACCAACGATGACGCAGGTAATTTGTGTTGTGAGCCCCTGAGATTTGCGAAATATTATTGTAAGGGGTTTATGATAGGCGAATGACCAAGGAAGCTGAAATACTGAAAGAGGCGAGAAGCTTACAACCAGAATTATAACAATTATGCAAAGTAAACTGCTTTCACTGTTCACAAAAATCTTTCCCGGCGGGTTTTATGATAAAGTTTCCCTATAGCCTGCAAGCAAGCTCTCGGGCTCGATCGGGGGTTGGGGTAGGGGTGCCTTTTTAACGTATTGGTTGGTATACAATCCGGGGCTGTAACGATCAATACTCGTTTTTCGATGTTGCCACTCGCAACCCTATTTATAACGAGCGCCGAACTTACGCATTTTTCCAAGTCACCTTTCTTTGATATGTCAGACAATGACAGTCAATCCTCCATTTGAAACAAACGAAAAAACAAAACACGAATGTCTTTGGTTGATAACGCAACATAATGGAACTCTTTATTTAAGGTCCTATCGTTTCGTACCTTCTGGGAAAGGTTTTAAATCGTAGGTTTAAATTTGTATTGTTTTTTTGTTTTTCAGCATCCAGCAAGCGATTTAAAATCAGCACGCGCTATGGAAACATTCGTATTCGCGGTAAGACGAAAAAAGTGTATTCTTTTCTAAATAACATAGGTCTAAAATCCTGACGAAACAAGGACACAAGTCCAACTTTCAATAACTTTCGACTCGCGTGTACTTTCGATGGCTTGCGTTGACTTGCGATCACTTTGAGCGAGCTCAAATTTGCGCGCAAGCAAGTGCAAGTTTTTCACCGTCTGCTCGTAAGTGACCTCAAGTTATTCTTATTATTGTTTGCTTTGGTATGAACGCGTGCACAAGGCTGCAACGAAATGGCTTTTTTTAAAACTTACAACTTGCGTGTATTTGCGAGCACGTTTTGCCACCACACGCAAGTTTGTCCGCAAGTTGCCTCAAACTTGCATCAAACTTGCATCAACTTGCATCAACTTGCATCAAACTTGCATCAACTTGCATCAACTTGCATCAACTTGCATCAACTTGCATCAAACTTGCATCAACTTGCATCAACACTTGGTGAGTGGTTGCTAAGCATGAACGAAGCTTGATGATGAAAATTATGTGGATTTAATTTCTTCCAAATACGATGAGTGGTTAAACGATTTTGAAGAAGTTAATGACAAAAGACTCCTTTGGGATTTGGTTAAATATAGAATACGACAAACTACTATTTCATATAGTAAACAAAAAGCTAAAGAAAGAAGAAACAAACTTAGCGACATTGAGAATAGGCTGAAAGAAAGCGAAAAATTATGCGCGACAGATCCTACGGAAAAAAATATCGAAGATTTCCAAAGGCAAAAACTTGAATATGACTCTCTGTTTGATTATATTACCCAAGGAAACATCATACGCTCCAGGGCTACATGGTATGAAAAAGGAGAAAAGAATAATAAATATTTTTTAAACCTTGAAAATATGAGGAAAACGAAAAATTGTATACGGAAAATATTTAATAGCGATGAACAGTTGGTCATAGACAGTAAAGGTATCATGACTGAATTGAAAAACGTTTATGAAGATCTTTATCAAAACAAAGATGCAAGCATTGGTGAAGAGGTAGCTGATGACATTAAAAACTTCACTCAAAACCTTAGTATACCAAAATTATCAGAGAACCTACAAACTCTTTGTGAGGGACAATTATCATATCAAGAGTGTTACAATGCTTTACAAACTTTTAAAAACAATAAATCTCCAGGCAACGATGGCCTGACAGCAGAATTTTATAAAACATTTTGGCCTATTCTGGGTAATCTTCTTGTAGATTCCCTAAATACCGCTCACATACAAGGAAAACTTTCTAATTCACAACGGCAAGCAATAATAAGACTAATAGAGAAGAAAGATAAAGATAGAAGATATATAGAGAACTGGAGACCAATATCATTACTGAATGTGGATTATAAAATTGGATCTAAAGCATTAGCCCTAAGATTAGAGAAAGTTCTACCGAACATCATTCACGAGAACCAATGTGCCTATGTTAAAGGCAGAACTATCTTTGATGCGGTGAGATCAATTAACGATGTTATGGAATACAAAAAACAGCAAAATACTCCTGGATTGATGACCACTTTCGATTTTAAAAAAGCCTTTGATTCGATAAGCTGGCAGTTTCTGTTTGAAACATTAAAAGTTTTTAATTTTGGTTATTCGTTTGTGAGATGGGTGGAAGTTCTTTATTCTGATATCTCCAGCTGTGTTATGAACAATGGGTTTGCTTCAGAAATCTTTCAAATTAGGCGAGGTGTCCGGCAAGGTGACCCGCTGTCGCCATATCTCTTTATTATTACTCTTGAAATTGTAAATATTGCCATACGTGATAATAAAGAAATTGAAGGAATCCAAGTGGGAAAAAGTAATATAAAACTTAATGTCTTTGCCGATGATCTCACCACGTTTGTAAAAAATGTTAAATCATTTCGCTCATTATCCATACTGTTGAAAAAGTTTGGAAATGTTTTTGGTCTAAAATTAAATGAAGAAAAAACAGAGGCCTATTGGTTAGGTAGTTTACACCAGTCATTTGATGATATAGGAATAGAAAAGATCAATAAGCCAATGAAAATATTGGGAATTTACTTTACCTATGACTGGAAAAAGGACCAAGAACTTAATTTTGAGAATATTATAAAGTCAATAAATAAATCTCTAAATGCATGGAAGTGGAGAAATCTAATCTTAATTGGCAGAATTCAAATTATTAAATCTTTTGCAATCCCTAAATTCATGTTCCGAGCAGCACAAATTCCGCTTACGAAAGACATTATTAAGGAAGTTAATACCGCCTTATTTAGCTTTATATGGAGAGGGAAAGACAAAATTAAACGATTAAGTTTAATTAGTGATCAACTTGCATCAACTTGCGTTCCCGTTTAGTCAGGGCTTAATTTTGTGTCTCTTGTATACGATTTCTAAAGTTAAGTGGTTGCGGTGAATAATGGCTGTTTTCACACTAAAAGACGGACAGACGTTTGGGACGAACATATCGTCCTAGACGGACAAGTCGTCTTAGTGTGAACACGGGACGGAAACGATTTTTGACGTGAAAGCCATCTGATTTTGTCCGTCTAAAGACGATTTTTCAAGATCGATGTTTTCTGCCAACGTAATACATAAGTCGACAAAACTTCATTTTTGCCGTTCTAAATTTACTAAATTTGCCCCCCTGCGTTAAAGGTTGGTTTGTTTTTAACTGCTTGTATTCTTTTTCTTGCAGGAGTTGGTAGAAAACCTCGCTTGGGTAAAATCTGCTTCGGCAAAAGTAAGCTCAAAACAATTCAGCCAAGCAACTTAAAAGGGCACCATGGACTCTATTTTGCCTTATCCTTTTTAGTTAGAGCAGTTTTCAATTGAGTGTCGTAAAACCAAAACCAAAGTAATTACTCTGACCAATCACAGCAGTCGTAAACAATCCAATGAACCAATCAGAACTCGAAGAAAATACATGTAGCCGCCGCCAAGCGTGGTAAAACGCATACAAGCAAGTTACGATTGGATTTGGTTTTACTTCTGATTGGTCGAGAAAGTGGCGCGAGATTTTTTAGCCAATCACAAAGCGTAGCAATGCAAAACCAAAGCAATTGTACTCAATTGAAAACTGCTCTATACTACAGTAATTCTAAGCAAAGAGAACAACGACATTTGGATGTTCGCACCCGAAGGGACTCCGTACATTTTAAAAAACACCCTAAAATATACCAGAACCTCCTGTTATAAGGGACTTTCGATCTGAAGGTTAATCTCGTACCCAGATCTCCCACGGTCAGGCAGAATCACTAGCACTAGTGAGATCTGAGAACGAGATTATCTGAAGTTCGGTTGTTTGAGGACTGGTCTCTGCTGTCATTTTGTTTCCGTAGACAACATGTTCGGGTTGGCAAAATTGAATTCGGTTTAGATCGCAGTTCTGTTAAAGCCCGTCTAAACTTCGTTTAAAAATTAGCTCTTCCTTTCTTGACTTTAACCTTTTTTACAACTAATCTTTTGTTTATTACTTCTGACAGATTGGCGAAGGCGCGTAAACTTGATTAACGTGTGTATCACCATCCGAGGTGCGTAACAAAATACAATAATAACGATTTAACATGAACTTTGATTGGGGGGCATTTTCTATTGGAAACAAATAGAAATACAGATGTACTTCTGCAATAACCTGAGTATCAGACATTTCGGGGTGGGGAGGGTGGGGAGAGGTGGTGGGGGGGGGGGGGGGGGGACTAAACCTCCCCTCCCTTTCTCTCCTTCCTGTCTCTCTCCCCATAAGAAATACCTGATACTCACCCAGAAAGTGAAATGCGAGTAACGGCAAAGGGAACAGAATTCCCACTTATTAGAAGGCAGCTTCAGTTATTCTGCTGCAGAACAAAAATGTTCAGTTTAGGATTTTTGTTGAAAAACACCTTAGTCATTGAACGAAAAAGTGGTTGAGATTTTTTCACATCACATTATTTTTTATACCATTCTATGAAATTCATACAGTTCTGTTAAACGATAGAAAATATAAACGGAATGCAGTACTGAGAAGTTATACAGAATATGGAGACTGTCTCGGTATTCGCTTTTACAGTAGTGTGAAATAAAATCCTCTCACAGTAATTTTTCTTTTACAGCCCGAAGGCGGAGAAAACTGCGAAGGTTGCGAGGTAAATAAAAAGATTAACAACTTCTATTAGAGCAGTTTTCAATTGAGTGTTGTAAAACCAAAACCAAAGTAATTACTCTGACCAATCACAGCAGTCGTAAACAATCCAATGAACCAATCAGAGCTCGAAGCAATTACATGTCGGCGGCGCCAAGCGCGGGAAAACGCGTGCGAGCAAGTCACGATTGGTTTTGGTTTTACTTCTGATTGGTCGAAAAAGTTTCGCGAGATTTTTTTAGCCAATTACAAAGCGTAGCAATGCAAAACCAAAGCAATTGTGTAATTACTTTCGACACCCAATTGAAAACTGCTCTAAACAACTAGGTAGTGTTCTACTAGCCTGCATAGCAGGCGCCGGTTTTTCTTTATATTTTCGGGTGAAATTCGAGGATGCGCGGGAGAGGAGCACTCGCGAGGTGTTGCATGATGCTATCACGTGACTTCCCTCGCGCCTTACCTGGTCCCGCGTAAAGTAACTAAAAATGCACCCGACGTTAAAAAAAATATTTTATTTGAATTCCTCTTCAATTATGTTACAGTAGGGAGTACAAATTGCATGTACGTGGATAAAGAAAACAGACTTATAGTTTGCAAATTGGACAAAATTGAGATCTTGATAAAAAAAAATCACTCTTTCAAAGGGCTGCCTATTTCGTCGGTTTGGTATGTATTTAAATCAGTTGATCTCTCAGTGTCGGCGATTATTTACCTCGTCCCCAGGGTCCCCGTCCTTTTGAAAGCGTAGAAGACCCTGGGAACGAGGATGACTAATTATTTATGCCTGACATAGGCAGAAGAATTTTGCGACAAGTGAAAAGGAACATTGAGATAAGAAATAGCATACAAGTATTAAATCAACGAGATACCTTATAGTTCATCATATACTTTTTTCCTGGAAATTATGCAGTTGTCTTTCTTTTGGTTGATTTTTTCTGTATGCGTACACGTGTATACATTTATCCAGGCATAACTAATCGATGACATCAATGACATCAATGAGTAATCGATGAGTAATTGATGGGCAATCAGTAGGTTAGTCATTGAGTGTTGTCGATTATCAAGGAGTAATCGATGACTAATTTAAGGGAACAAAATTTTTAGTCATCGATTAATCATTGATGTCATCGATTAGTCATCGATTGCATTAATTACTCATCGATATCATCGCGTGACTGCAAATCACATTATTTTACCAAGTATTCTGATCGATTATGATGAAAACAAAACAAATTGAACGTACGTGAACGATTTTAACTTTATTGGTTCAAGTTAACAACGATATTGGCATTATCATTATCTAAAATCTTTTAAATTCACAGTAAAAGTAAATCATGAGAAATTTTGGGCTCTATCTCGTTCAACAGTTGTTGCATCTTAAACCTAAGTTAGTTGTGTTTTTTTTCTGTCAAATTGCTTTTTTTCTTTGTAGTCTCGCCGTCGCTTTTGCCTTAAAATTCGCTTTTGCTTACAATACATACACACATACATAAACTTTATTTTATCTCGAATTTAAGAGTAGCTTTTAGTAGCTAATTTCATCACGAGCCTTCCAGTATTCAATTGTAGAACAATGATTTATAAGTACAAGAACATCATTTATTACAAAGAAACACCATTTCACTCAACGGAACAGTCTTTCTGGAAAATATTGGTACAAGAGGGCGGAAAAAATCGTAATAGTTGCAGGGGCGTTGCTACCTGTACGCACGTATGCACGTGCGTACCTGAAAAAGTCGAAAAAAAGAAAGATTTGGGGCTTGAGGGTGGGGGAAGGAGGTAGGGGGAGTGTTTGAAAACAGTGATTGTGCGTACCTCTGAAAAAGTCCTGGCTACGCCCTTGAGTTGTGCTGGATAATAGATAAAAATCAGTGAGTTATCAGTAGGTAATGAATGACATCGATGACTAATCAACGGCATCGATACGTAATCGATGACATCGATGATTAATCAATAGCCACAAAATTTTGGCCTTCGATTAGTCATCGATTACTCATTGATTATCGGCAATAATCAATGACTAATTAGTTGATTACTCATTGATTACCCATCGATAACTCATCGATCATCGATTAGCTATGCCTGTATTTATATAATTAAAACTGGCTGTGTTTTTAGTTTTACTGAGTTTTCTTTCAGTTTCTGTTTTTCAAGATTATCTAAATTGATGTTCATGAAAACAACAACAACAACAACAACAAGAACAATAACAACAATGACCGAGTCATTCAATCAACTAATTATGTTTACTGCTTTATTCACAGGTCTGCGCCGCCGAAAAGTGTATTTCAAACGCCGTTACCGTAGGGTACGACGTTGGAAGCGAAGATGGCGCGTACGCTACCGCAAACGCTGGTACCGTGTTCGTCGAACCGGGCGGTATCAGATTTACGTCATTAACCACTGGAGTTATCTGAGACGAATTCGTGGGCGGTGGTATGTCAAGCACCTAAGAAGATGGCGTCGAGTTATACCTCAACGTCGAAGATGGTACATAAGATACAATCGCAAGTTGTACCGCCTGCGAAGAACGCCGAAGACGTGGCGAGTACGTTTACTCCGTGGATGGCGTAGATTAAAGCGGCGCGGAAAGCGAAATTATGTTTTGCTTGGAAAGCAGTGGCGAAAAATCCGATCCCGTTTTACTTGGCGTATAACGTACAGAGGTCGACCAGTCACCGTTAAAAGGCGAGGCAGGCGGTTCAGGCTCAGATGGCGCGGCAAATGGACGAAATGGCGTCGAGGATACAAACGTAAGTGAATTGGGCTCGTTACAGCTCATTACATGAAAAAGCAAAGCCGTGAAAGTGGGTAACATCTAGGGTTGACTTTTGAGTAATAATAATAATAATAATGATAATAATAATAATAGTTCATTAATATTTCAATTTCAATTTTTCAATTTATTGCTTCCATCACTAATACATTGTAGTTCATGGTAACTATACAATACAAGATAAATAATAGTGATGAGGGAGTCTATAGAAAAGCAAAAAAATGCTTGAAGTTATAGATCCCTTTACATTTAGGTCAACTGCAACTTAGCTAGATATATAATTTTTTTAAACTAAAAATAGTTTTAATGATGAGAATATAATATAAATATAATATAATATAGCGCACACATCAACTATTTGCTCGAGGCGCTTTACAAAGGTATCTATAAAACCACAAATTCAATCTAAGAAACTTTAGAAACTAAAAAACTAACAATATACCTAAGAAACTGGAATCTAAAAAATTAAAAAGATGATAAAGAGTCACTCTCAATAAATTTAGTAAAAAGAAAAGTCTTTACTATTGCAATATTATTGCGATAGTTGGGGCACTATTGCGATATTATGACATCTTTATTATTTATTTACTTTTGTTTTCTAAAGTGTAATGCGCTTTTGATCATTTAATGTCAAAAAGCGCAATATAAATTTCAATTATTATTAATAGTTGGATCAGTATTGCGATAGTATTGCGATAGTAAAAAGTAAAACCAGACTTACGAAGACTCACTTTTTCGCCGCCATGATTGTATTGGCGCGCCACGTGATCTCATTGAGTAGCCCCCCTCTAGGGAATTTATGTTGTTTATGACTTAAAAACGAAAATGGAGCTGATGGAGTCGCTGACGGATTGCGTTGTCTCGCCTTATAGTCTTACCCACTATCGAAACTATCTATAGTCAGGCCAAACTATCGCGATTGTTATCGATAGTTGATTTTACTATCGATAGTTCACTATTGCGGCACCAACTATCACGTTACACCCCTAGTAACATCAAGGTTTTAACAGCGACTTAGTATCTCTTTCTATGAGGATATGCATCAGACTAGCCATAGATAAAAAAGAACATTTGTAGGCGTTATTTAGTTGTTTTCGATTGAGTGTAGTAAAATTTAAAAACTTAAGCGGTCACAAATTTGTATCACAAGGGAATGCAAATGAAATATATTTGCATTACGAGGATTGTATGCACCTTTGCGGCCATTTTATTATTCTTTATATCCGCGTAAATTAGCCATCTTTGCCTCGTCAGCATGTGCAAAATACAAAAGAATTTTCAAGCGAAAATGAGGCAAAGAGGGGTAATTAACATGCATATTAAATAGTAATTAATTGGCCGCCATTTTAGAGTGAGGTGAATAACCAATCCAAAAATTGCAAGTATAACAATGTACTGGCTTTTGAAATAAACCTTACTTGTTTGTCTTTTTTGTTCTGTAGGAAGACCGAGGCGCCGTGGCCGGCGTCGTGGACGTCGTCCTCGTCGTCGTCGTGGTCGGCGTATACGAAGAAAATACGGAAGAAGACGTAAGTGTTTTCCGCGCGTTCTTGCATGGCATCTTTTAGTTGCCAGTTTGCTGGCACCTCCACTGTTATAACAAATTAATGTTAAATTTATGGAAATAACAAGTAGAAAGAAAATTTGGAATACAAAAATATTGGATATGAATATCACCTATTTTCACTCTAAATTTCCCGCGCGCCGCCATTTTGAACTTTTATGACGTCATATTATTTGCAACAATTAAATATTTGGCAACCATATGACGTCTTAAATATCCAAAATGGCGGCGCGCGGAAAATTAAAAAAACGAAAATAGGTGAAATTCATATTCGATTCTTGTGTACACTAAAATCCAACAATTAAACGTTAATTGTTATAATAGTGGAGGTTTCCTTTAAACAAACCTTTCTTATTTTTACTGTTGTTTTTTTTTTTCCTGTAGGAAGACCGAAACGCCGTGGCCGACGTATACGAAGAAAATACAGAAGACGTAAGTATTTTCCGGCCGTTCTAACATTGTATCTTCTTGTCTCCAGTTTAGTTTGCGTTGCCAGGCTAACTGTCCATACTGGTACCTGTATTACTCTTGCAAAGTACAGTTAAACCTCTATTAAGCGGTCACCCTCGGAAAATAGCCAACCTACCGCTATTAGAGTTGTTCTAAAATTTAGCAGATAATCCCGGGGGGGGGGGGGGGGGGGGGGGAGGGTACTCCCTATAATGGGCTATACGGGATGCTCCGCCCGAAAGGGGTACCTTTTTGAGGCTGGAGGTATATGAAAGGGTCGGGATTTCACGAGTTAAAGTATGTGAAAGGGTAGGGATTTCACGAAGAATAGGAAATGGTAGCGAAAACAGGAGTCGAAGCATAAAAAAGGTAGGGAAACTGCCATTTAAGTATCATAAAAAGGGCCTTTCAAAATATATCAAACAGACGCACGTAAAGGCTATATGAAAGGGGTACCATTTCCATTGAAAGGTATATGAAAGGGGTACCATTTTCAATGAAAGGAATATGGAAGGGGTACCTTTTCTGTCAAAAACGGTATATGAAAGGGTAAGGGTTTGGACCTCGGGGCGGAGCATCCCCGTACAAAACTTTGTTGAGTACCCCCCCCCCCCCCTCCCCCGGGCAGATAATATGGCAAAAATTGAACTAGAATGCGAAATTGATCACATGATGTTAACAACAACAGTAACGGAAGATATGATAAATAAAAATTAAGTAATTGCATGTTAATGAAGTTCATGCCTGGCTATCAGATTTTATGATGTTGTTTGTAAGGCAAGTGTCTTTGTTACAAACCACATCAATCATAGTTTTGCATCACATTCAACATGAAACGAAAAAAATTATGGTTGTCAATGATTTATTATAGGACCGCGTAGCTTAATTTCGTGAACAAGTAAGTCACTCGCTTTGCTTAGCGTCAATGAAAGTTCTTCGTGTTCATCAAACTAGGCGACCGCTTAATAGAGGTTAAATACGATCAAATTAGCCAATCGGGAAGTTTTAACGGTGACCGCGTCTGCTTAATAGAGGTCAAGTTTACAGTTAGTATGGGAATCGATTTCTGGAAGTTTGATAATTTGATAAGTGCTTAACAAAGGGCCACTTAATAGAGATTTGACTGTACACTTGTGATGAAAAAGAAATCCATGTAAGAGTTCTAAAGACTCTATAAGGTTATTTCATTGTCAGTTTACTCTCTCTAGAAATAAAAGTCTTAATTCGCGTGTTCTTTACACCAAGGTCGGCGATTCCGAAGACGTAGATTCCGAAGACGAAAATACCGAAAGCGAAGATCGCGCAAAAAACGCAGGCGAAAAAGGAGAAGGCGATATAGGCGGAGACGCCGAAGGAGAAGGAGACGGAGACGTAAGAGTATATATTATTATTTAAATGAATGTAGGTCTTTTAAGTTGTGTTTGAAATTTATGCAATTGCAAAGAAGCCTGGGCTTCAACGGGACGGGAACACACATTGGGAGCAGGGTCAACTGTGAGATCATGTGTTTCCGTGGAATAGACAGAATTACAAATTAGGTATATGAATGAATCATATGTGATCTGCCGATCGAGAATATAAAGTGAATAAATTATCCTCGCAGTTGCGTTTGTAAAGAAGCCTTGTAGGTTTGTTATACAGTAATCAGGGTTTTATTCTAGAGATGTGCTTAGGTGTGCCAACTACCCCTGTGAATTAGAATTCGATTGTGATGATGTTTTACCATTTCTTGGCGAGTAAAACTGTTCTAATTTGCAATTCTTAGGAATGTTTTAAATACTTGCAAGGCTGCGGTGCTCTAAGAGTTATCACAGGGAGCCCAAAGGGAGTCCAACTATGAAATTCAGAGTGCCCAGCAGTTAAACTATGTGCAAAAACTCATGTTTTCTTGGAGCCCGAAGGCAAAAGTTTGTCGTCTATAGCACCCGGGCACTGCTAGAGCACAGCCCTATGGCACCCGGGTACTGCTAGAGCACGGCCTTGACTTGGAATTACAACTACTCTTTGAAAACTATTACATGTAACCTGTCTCCGAGGGAAGCTGTTAGCGCACCATTTAGACTTAAAGGGGCTATGTCACCATTTTTAGTGTTGCTTCAGTTTAAAAAGCCAAAAGCGTATTCGTATCGATTGAAAACCAAAAGCAATGGCCCCGTTTTGTTTATAATTACTCTTCGAGTACATTGAAGCTATAAAAAAGTCTCTCTGGCTACACATGACCAAGATGAAAATGGACTGTAATTTTTTTCAACTTCGTTCAATGTGTTTTGGAAAATGTGCTAAGAATTCACATGATATGTTGTTATTGGTGTTCTAAGAGCATTTCGTGTAAGATACACAGGTTTAATTCTGGCACAATCTGAGCCAAAAACATAAAAACCGCCTTGACAACCCCTACATAAAACTACACTCTTTTTTTATATAAGAATGTATATTTTCTTACCCAGACTGGATATTCTTATTTTTTTTTTTGCCGAATTTAGGCTGAAAAAAATTATTGTGTACATTGTTAGATTACAGAGTATAGTTTTTCAGTTAAATAAAAGGATGCGACCACCTATCAAGTAGCACTGCACGGTGCCTGTATCGTGTTACACGCGCACGTGATTTACCGCTTTACCTTATAGTCAGCCAGTTGGTATAATCAAGTTCATTTACAATATTATGTGATTTTATTGTATTTTATTTTTCATCAACGCGCAAAAATTGTTCTTAACAAAATCTCAGCCTTGGGTATATTCTTAACATATTCTTAAAATTTCCGCAAGTTCAGCCTCGATATTCTTATAAAAAGATTCTTATAAACTGAAGAGTGTAGTTAAATTTACTGTTGGGATTTTTCACGGTTCTCCTATACATGTGTTTTTTTTTATTTTCAAAATATGAAGTGTGGTAATTTTTTATGACATTACAGGTCGACGACGGCGACGTAGAAGAAGACGTCGTCGAAGACGAAGAAGAAGAAGGCAAAGACGTAAGTGTTTTTTTTCCTGTTATTCCCGGGATGTCTAATCAAACAAAATCGGTAATCGAACATAATCGATCGAACATCTAATTTTAATTTGTGTGAGTTCGATTATCGAGCAAATCGAACCAATCGTACAAAATCTTGCACAATCAAACAGAATCGAACAAAATCGAAAGCAATCGAACCGGATTTTTGGTCGGACTGCATCTCTTGACGTCTGAAACTAAGTATAACACGCAGAAGTAATCATAATCGACCTTAACTGAGGTGGCTCCCAACAGTTTCCAGCACTTTCCAAGACTTAGATTTTGATGGGTCATTATAACCACTCTTTATCAGTTGATGCTACAATCATGATATCAAACGAATGCCCAATGATTGGTGAACACGATGTTATCATTTTTGTGGCACAATATGTTACTATAGCAACAGTATAACGTGCTGAAAACACCCTTAATTCTAGCTTTAAGCGTTAATAACCCAAAAATGACTCGGTGAACCCCATTTTTTATTGTCGAATTTTGATCAGCAGGATAAGATGCAACTTTTGGGAAAGTTTTAAAACAATTCTGTACATGGAGTTCATGAGCCACCTTAACTTTTCGAACATTTAAGGTCTCATAATACCCAATTCCAGTCATTGAAGGTACAAACTTTCTCGAAAACCTAATTGACTCCAATTGACTCCAATTGACTCCACGAGTTTGTTATCGGCGTTGAATTGAAAGTGACTACATCCGGCAAGCTTCAAGTGGCGCGACGTTTGCGAGATGATCTATTTGCATTTGTGGACCGATTCGAGTTTTATTTTGGTCACAGCAAAATATAAAATGAAATGAAGTTGAATGATTAGTGCTCGTACCATAGAAAAGTCAGAAAATAGCGAGAAAAGTGAAGATCGATTTTAAACTAAAAATAACATAACCGTAAACAAACACAACAGGACAATCGCGTGCTGAGTGGTTGAGCTGAGTAGCTGTTGTTATATATTTTCAGTTAGCGGGAATTATTTCACCGGCTCTAGAGTTCACCAGTGTTAGGTTCAATAAGTCAAAGCAAGAAAATGTACGGATATTTCTTCTAATATAAGCCGGCATTCTTTTGAAATGGCGAGACAGTTTATTGATTCCATGAATCTGTGAAGAGATTTCAAGCGTCTAATACGCGACGCTTATCGCGGGTTTGTGCCCGTCTGGGTAAGCGGCCTTAAAGCAAACTGTAAATATAACCCGAAATGGAAAATATTCTGTGAAGGTGAATAGAATAAATAGGTTAACGTAGATTTATTTTGAAAGCTTTCCGCTACGACCAACTGACTTCCAACCTCAACGGCGTCTGTGTAAAATGAGCTGTTTGCGGCTCGCAACCGTTTGATAATATAGTTTGCTTGCAGTGCATGCCGGGAAGATGGTAATATCCTCCTTTGTGTGGACGCAAAGATTTGTTCGTTTTCGATAAAAACGCAAGCTTTTGAAAATGCATCCATGTGGAAATTATTGTTATATTATATTATATTATATTATATTATGATTGTTTTGGTGAGAAAGAACGAGCGAGCCAAGACGCGATGCAACGTAGCCGCGACGACAAGGCGTAAAGGCAAGAGCACTGACCTCTGGAGCCAGAATGCCAGATTATTGTGGAAGGCGCGTGTGTCACTGGTCGTCATTGTTTCTTCTACTTAGGATCGAAACTTTACTTCACATTATGTCTCTTCACCAAGGTGTATTAGTGATGACGAGTACTCGTGGAGGGAGAGGTTATACACCCAGAATAATCATTTCAATTAGGACTGAATTTACGTTACTTTTCTTTTCAGGATATGTGATTTTCGATGTTCGCAGTGAAGGCTTTGAGGATCGGAAAAATAGGAAGACGCTGGCGGGCCGTGCCCGCGCCTACATTAAAGTGAACGGAAGAGAATATTCTCCTCGTCGCCGTGGTTTCGACACTGTAGTTGTTAACCGGAAGACGGGTGAGATATTGCCTTGTCTGGTAACAAAAATACTATGGAGAGAAAGTCTGTTTGTTTCCAATAATTATTATTTTCAATATTCCAATAATTGAAATTTCTAGATTTTTAAGTAGACCTTTTTGTTTTCGTAGTCTAATCCCAATAATAATCAAAAGGTTTTGGCTTAGCTTCACGTCCAGATGTTAGCAATTATCATTTGTTGATATGGAACAAAGAAACAGGTCATTTTGTGTTTCCTCAAATCTTCCTTTGAAAGCGAGGGCCTGATGCAGAACCATCTATATGAAAATGAGCTTGTTTGCATGTGAACTAAATCTTATGTTTTATTAAGTCTCTGCAACTGGCCTCGCTCGAAAAAAAAAACATAAGAAAAATGGTCAAATGAACCATTGTTATTTGACTGCTTAAGCTTATTATTTCTGTATTGGTTTTAAACAGGTCGGGTTGAACAAAGACGGTCCTTTGATACCCACGCCTCCAAACATAACAACATACGTTTCTCCAAATTTGTCAGAGGAATCAGGCGCGGGTACGTTAGTGTCTTTTTCTAAGGTCTTGAGAGCTCAGAGTGGACTTCAATTGACTCAGTGTTAAAAGCATCTCGCCTTTGCTTTGGTTTTCCATTATTACACTTGTTATTGGTGAAAAAAAAACTCTCCCCACTTTCTTAACCCTTTAAGCCCTAAGAGTGATCAACGTCAACTTTCTCCTTGTCATACCAATGCCTTATCAATCATAAAGGTCATAAGAATTATGGACACGATCACACAAGATGAATTCTCTTGATATCTAAACAATTTCTCCCACTACTTCTCTAGGAAATGTATAGGCACAAAAAATGAGAATTTAAATTTTGATATTAGGGCTTAAAGGGTTAACCAAGCAAAAGAAAAACCTAAACCAGTCGCAGAATATTTCACGCGTTTTTCCGCGCATGGCGACCGCCACATGTTAGTCTTCGAGTTCTGATTGGTTTATTGTATTTTTCGTCTCTGTTTTGATTGGTCTCCGTGATTGGTTTAATTCAAAACTGCTGAATGAATGGTCGATCAACA
This sequence comes from Dendrophyllia cribrosa, assembly GCA_024195265.1. Lineage (NCBI taxonomy): Eukaryota > Metazoa > Cnidaria > Anthozoa > Scleractinia > Dendrophylliidae > Dendrophyllia > Dendrophyllia cribrosa. The sequence goes on from JAJLRJ010000001.1 coordinate 51,849,795, forward strand.
ACGCAAGCACAAACGCAAGCACAAACTCAAGCGAAGGCGCAAATAGAAGAACAAACACAAAGCCAGCGACGTTTGTTTGGTTTTGCTTTGCGCAAACCTTTTCACTGCCTTTGTGCTTTTGTTGCCATAACAACCAACATGCTTTAATGAATAACAAGTACTCTAATAAATAAGTAGTTTTCTGCTAAACTTTTGATTGAAAAATTTTATTTGATTTTCGCCACAGGAGGATCTTGGTTATTGCTGTCCAAGACGAGGCTTCTCGCTTTTCAAAAACGACCATAACATACCTCCGGAAAATCGGCGTCAGTCGTAGGCATATTAGATTTGGCTACAGAGGAAGCTTTGCAGCTGTGGGTATTGTTCGCCGTCGCCGGAAAATAATCTGGATCAAGGAGAAAAGTAATAAACGTAGACGTGGTCCCAGTGTTATTCGCGTCCGTATTCCTGTTAGAGGTGAGTTCATATACGTAAGAAAACTGTATTCTGCATACGCACACACTAATTAAGAGGCAGTGTCTGCAAAAGCAGTGAATAAACATTGGGGAAACACATTCACTTTGCAATGGGAAAGCAAGTACTACAAAAAGGTGAGCTAACTAGACATCTTGTTACCGACCACCAACATTTATAAACCATGATTATAAACAAAATGCAGTGCTCTATCTAGGGGACAATCAAGTTGAGACATTTGCTGTCTTTTTGGCAATTTCCAGAATGTGAAAAAGCTCTCGGCATGGGAAGTGGCCGCATCTCGAATGCACGTATTAGAGCTTCTTCACAGTGGGATAGAAATCATGCCGCCGTCCAGGGAAGACTTAACTTTAAAGCTGGTAGAGGCAAACAGGGAGCATGGTCAGCTCGCTCAAATAATGTAAACCAATGGCTCCAGGTTGATCTGGGTAGTCAACGCAAAGTAACCGGTGTAGCAACGCAAGGCAGAAATGCTGTTTCCCAATGGGTAACTAAATACAAACTGCAGTACAGTTCCAACGGTGTCAACTTCTATTACTACAAGGACCGTGGACAAAGAGGAGCTAAGGTGAGATAGTCTCACCCACAGAAACTTTGATAAAACGTTTTTCCAGGCGACATTAATTGGAAAACAAATTTTCAAGATAGTAAACTTATATAACAATTTGTGTCCATACAAACTGAAAAAAGAAAATATCTCCGAAGTATGCAAACATGACAACCGTTTCAATAAATTGCCATAGGCGTCACCTTACAGTTGTGATCTTTGCTAGTTCTTGATCCTTTCACTAAAGTTGTCCTGTCTTCTTGATTTAGGGGTTTGTTGGAAATACAGACCGGGACACTGTGGTTCGTCACTATCTAGGTAACGCAATCAGAGCACGTTACATCCGCTTTCGGCCAACAGCTTGGCGCAGTCACATATCAATGAGAGTGGAAGTGTATGGATGTCAAGGTACTGATGGTTTTTCGCTACGAATTTACTCTTATTGTTTTCGTTTTAGTTTGCTGCATAATTTTCCTTCTAAACAGTGTTTTTCAAAGAGTTAAAATAACTTCTAAAGGGGAGTTAAATCAATTTCTTACACTGGAGTGATTTTTTTCGTAGTTATTTTTCGTAGTTTTTCGTAGTTAGTTTCAACTCCAAAGTAGAGTTCTTTTAACGCCCAAAAGTAGCTATCTTGCTGTGTGGTAGGGTTAAATTAACCCTATTAGCGGTTGAAGTTTTTCAACCCCGGATTAGGAGTCAAATTTGGAGATAAAATGACCCCCAAAATGGGGTTATTTTGAACCTAAAATTTTAACTCCACTTTTGGAGTTAAAATAACTCTTTAGAAAATTACAGTGCACGGACACAAAAGAAGACGAAGAAATTGGAATTCTCACCCCTCCTGAATATAGAACTAGTGCCTGTAATATTATCACTGCAGTTTATTTTTCAGTTGTCAGTTGCCAAATAAAAGAAGGTGGTCTTGTTTCAATTTGTCATTGAGAATATTTATGCAAACGAGCTTAGATCTGGGCCCCAGCAGTTACAGTTGAATAACGAGCAAAACAAACAAACTTCTAATATTACAAACTATCTGAGCGTCCGTTAAAAAAAATACTCTTCCAAAAAGCTATATTCAATGGTGGCTCCGACTGTCTTTAGGCAGTTTTCGTTTATACAGACGGTAGCACTGTAATTACAAAATTAATTATGTCTTAATGTATTTCCAAAAACCAAAGTCGTTTCATTTACTTATGTCCCAAGATAGTTTACTGGGCAAAGATTGAGGGGAAACTTTTTTCCAAACCGAAATACAATGGACCACTTTTACAGACACTGCCTCAATTTGTTCTGACAATGGAGGTTCCCTTTAATAAACTAAGTTTTCGTTAACACTTTTTATCCTTATTTTAGGTGGCCGTAGACGAAGACGCAGACGAGGTAAATATTTATAATGATTTACAGCCGAAGTAAAATAATAACTTACTTTGAATTCAGAGATCCGTGTATCCACGGAGAGTCAGAGGAAGATTTTAGCAGAAAATAAATGATTTAACTAAATAAAACAACAACAACAACAACAGCCGATTTCGACTTTTTCCTCTCCGCTAAATCCCCTTCAAGTTTCTATTGGAAGAAAATTAACACTTTTTATATTTATTTTAGGTGGCCGTAGGCGAAGAGGCAGACGAGGTAAATATTTCCATTTCGACTTTTTCCTCTCTGCTAAAACCCCTTCAAGTTTCTATTGGAAGAAAATTCGATAAGTTAAAAAAAAGCTTGGGAAGATACCTAAAAAATGAACGGTTTAATGAAAGGTTTATTTTTCACTTAGTGTGCCGATCAAAGGTCGACTTGGCTTTCCTTATCGATGGCTCTGGAAGCATTGAGCACTACGGCAGAGGAAACTTCAAGAGATGTCTCAGATTTGTCCAAAGGATTGTCAGTAAATTTAACATCAACAACCGCCAGACCCGAGTTGGAGTCATGGTATATTCGTCAAGGGCTCGGCGGATCTTCAGATTTAAACGATATCGTAGAAAGAGGTCCATTCTGAGTGCCATTCGCCGCATAAGATACCCCAGAGGAGGCACCCGAACCGGATCTGCCATGAAGCAATGTTACAGTCAGCTTTTCAGATATGCACGGAGAGGCGTTCGTAAGGTAATAACACTGCGTATACAGTCGAACTCTGTTAATACGGACACCGAATGGACCAAGGAAACTGTTTGTATTAACCCTTTAAGCCCTAATATCAAAATTTAAATTCTCATTTCTAGTCCTATACATTTCCTATAGAAGTAGTGGGGAGAAATTGTTTGGATATCAAGAGAACTCATCTTGTGTGATCATGTCCTTAATTCTCATGACCTTTTTGATTGATAAGGCATTAATATTACAAGGAGAAATTTGATGCTGATCACTCTTAGGGCTTAAAGGCTAATCGGGGCGGGGGAAAGATTAATACAAACTTAAGTTAATAAAAGAAAAGAAAATATTACCTAAACAATAGGAGGCTTATAACGAATAATTTTTTCGCTCACATGAAAATGCAGCTTTGATAAGTGATCCAAAGGTGATTGGTAATACGCCGAATAGGTTTTTTTGCGACTATTCTATTCTAATAACCCCACTAAGACACTGAAACATTGCGATTAGATAAACTTTCGTAATTTTATTTCAACCTAACTGATAGTATATGTGTGGCTGACCAGCGTAGCGCATTAGAGAACATTTTTATCGCTTAGAATTAACCAAATTGTTCGTATTAACCCTTTAAACCCGAACTGGCCATATATGTCCAGAAAATACCGTTGCTGCTTTAAAAATACGTAGCTGTGTCAATCCAAACACACGATCAGAATGACTCATTGATAGTACCAACCGGTAATATTTTCAAACTTTGGCAGCCGATAAGCTGTTTACAACACCCAATTTCGGCTGCATGTGACCGTTTTATCTGTAGCAAATACAACAATGCCTATTTCCATGTCCTGGAACAACAATAAAAAACACGCACCTTTGTCTTCAAATTGTTTGCATAAAAATTAATTTCAAGATCAAAAGTCTACATTCACAGACAAAATCAATCTCTTTCCTTGGTATTTTCGTGAAAATTTCCCTCTGAATCCATCAGCGTGCTACGCAACAGCCATTCGATTAGCCAAATCTGTAATCCCTTGTTCACAACCGATTCACGACCGAAAGTTATTCTGGGTAATTTATCCATACCGGCCGCGTAGAACTCCCCCGGTTGCAATTTCATATATTTTTTATATATAGTGTCGAGCCACCCAGTCCTACTGGCAAGAATTTGCACCGATTGCATTCTTTACAAGTGAAAACTAGCCCAACATGCCTTGGTAGGTGCTGGAATCCAACCACAGAACGGCCAGAGAGACAATCGGCCGCCATGCGTCGTTTCGATCACTTTCGGCGCCCGAAACATCGTGAAATCGTCTCTCACCTCTGGTTTCTTTCAGAAGCTCGCCTCTACCCACGATTCTAGCTTCATGATACCAGTCTGGGGGCTGCTGTGGGAAATAGCTCGAAAAAAGCACTTATAAACCCAATACCTGAATCGAGCTCGTGTGCTCGCTAACTAAATAAACACAACGGCCAAATAGTGACGTCACAATAAGAACCTTCCCTTCGGTGCTATGAATCAGCGGATATTTTCATTAGAACTCTTGTATATGCGTTCACAAAATTATTTATTTTTTATTTTTTTTTTTATATTCACAAAATTATATAGATCGCCTAGCTTGCGAAAACTGCTTTTGAAACCTCCAGTAGTTTAGTACTCAAAGGCAAAGGCTTAAGGAGTTTAACTTTGTATTAGGCTGTTTTAATCGGGACGGGACGGGAAAGACTGTCCGTCGTCCGTACTAACGGGTAAATTTTAGAGCAAATGTATGGGCGTTCGGCCGGGACCAAGTTAAGTAACGAGGTATCCAAAATAACGGGGTGTCCGGATTAAACGGGTGTCCGGTAAGCGGGGATCGACTGTACTTCAATACATTTTCTGTAATTTTTAGTGCAGAAAAAAATATCGTAAGAGCTCGGTGAATTTTCTTCTCTCCTACCCGAGTGTAGATCTGTTATATGCTTTTCTATGGAGCTGTTCTCTAATAAGGAGAAACATTTTTCCTTATGTCTGGTTGACAGTTTCGGTTAAACGTTTCGCAAAGTGGCCTGAAAAGTATGCTTCACTTTGGCGCATGCTTCTGCCGAGTATGGATGCATTCATTGATGGATTCATTCAAAAGCCATTGTAATAAAAAAATTATTGCACTAGCTTGTTCGGTACGTATTGGGGAGTATTGGTCTAGAGAACTCGACAATATGGACGGCCTCACGCTAGTTCAATAACGTCTATGTATTTTCAGTCGAAAAGTGGCTCCTTCGTGCAGTTACTTGTATTGGTGATAAAATGGGAATCCTGCTTTATGTTTTAGGTTCTCATAGTGATGACTGATGGCAAGTCACAGGACCGGGTCAGCGGTCCTGCTCGATATCTCCTTAGAAGAGGGATCAGGAGTTACGCGGTGGGAATCGGGAGACACTTCAACACACAGCAGCTGAGGCAAATCGCCGGAAACAATCGCCGTGTGCTGACAGCACCTTTTAAAAACTTGAAATCCATCGTCAACACTATTGGACGTCGAGCTTGTAGAGGTACAGCAAGAACATAGTTTGGAATTATATTTTAACAATTAATAAGAAACCGTTGGATTTAATAGTTAAACGCGCGAACTTGTAAGGTGGATTTTTGGGGGAATTCCCATATAAAAATGACGGGGGTTAACGTCGGAAAATTTTGAAAAAAAGATAACCCTATGAGGAACCAGTCTCTCGTTTTTCGGTGTTTCACCAGTAAGTGCTGCCAATTCTAAAACAACTCATGTCATATTCTGTCTTATTTTTCGGCTCACTACTCTAAAAGGTACCGCGATAATTTAACGACATTATTTATTCTGCATGTTGAATCAGTGGACACCAAGGTGATCGCTGGTATAAACTCAAGTGCAGTAACGTGCACGTCGGTCATTTGAGATTTTATAAATAATGATTGGATTGTTGTGATATCCGGAATAATCAACGTCAAGGCAAGTGAAATCAGCAAAGCAGAAGGCTGTCGCACAGAAAATCATCTTGGAAATCGTGCATTGCACGAGCACTCTTCAGATTATTCACTAATCCGCTAGCAGATTAGTGAATAACCTGTAGGGTGAGCTGATTTCCAGAATTAACTGTAGGCTCTTAGGCAACGAGAAGACAGATAGTGACTACAAGTACAGTATCAAGAAGTTACAGTTTACAAGTAATAAGCACACTTACAGTAATAAAGATAAATTAATAGCATGAAATTAAATAAAAGTAAAGGTTGATCTAAAAGAAATAAATAATAATAGTTCTCAAGCTCATTAATAATTTAAAATTGTAGTTAATTGCATCGATCTTTATTGATTGTCATTTATTTTTATCAACTTTTTTCCATTTGACAACCGATGACAAAAGACGAAAATTGATAACAGTCGAAGTATTTAGAGAAATTCATCGATTGGTCATCGATTGGCAGATATCATTCGATGTCAATTAACTAATTAAAATGTATTGAGCGATGGATTTCCGATTATCGATTGTCATTGATTGGCCAGGCTGCGACTGATGCTTCACTCATATTGCCATCCCTGACACTGTAGTCAAAGTGCAGTCAGGTGCCCTGGTTATGGACTCCTGGTGCAGTGGATTTACAGCCACAAGTCGACCTTCGCTTTTTAAGGAGGCTCGACTCAGTATTTCTGCGTGGGGTGTGTGTTTTAAAATCAAAATTGCGCAGGGAAGACATGCTTCGATTGCTATCACACTTCACTAAGTTTCATGATGAAATGTGATGAAAGTTTTATGTGTCACTGGTTTCCAAGCGACAGCGATCACTTTAGCAACACCAGCTTCACTAGCTGCAGACGGCGTTGCAAGAAAATTTAAAAGACAGTTTCGAGTAAATCAAAAATCATTTTTTAAGGCATAATAGGCAAAACAGTAATAAAGCAAATAATTTGCATAAAGCAAAATATTTCCAAAATTCCAATATATGTTTGTTTAAAACAGCCAGCCGTTAAAATAATGATTGTCCTTTGATTTCAAAACATACACCCCACGGCAAAAGAACTAAGTCGAGCCTCTTAAGATTGGGTTGATAGCTAATTCGATCAGTTTTGGTTTTGTTGGATGGCTTTTTATGCGAAATTTACAGTTTTTGCATTGCTCATGATTAAGAATGTCCACGTTTCTCCTGCAGGGGCACGGCCTAAGCGAGGACGAAGGCCAGGTATGTTTTTTTTACTGTTTTTTTAATTTTTTGTTTTATTCGATGTAATTATTTACTCAATTTTTGGACGATATTCTTTTTTTCTTGTCTTGCTCCTTGTTTGATCAATCGGAGAATAGTTTTGCATGCTTTAAGGAGCTATGTCATGGCGATTTTGATGTTGTTTTTGGACCAAAACTGCCCCAAATTAAAACTTAATACCTATGTCACAGACGAAATGCTTATACAACACTAAGGGGAAGACATTACGTGAATTTTCGAAGAGAGGATTAATTTTAATCTGAGTTTTAGCGAGTTTTCCAAAACACAAGGTGATAAACTAAAACAAAATGGCCCAATTTTTAAAATTCGCATTTCATTCCATCCTGGCCATCTGCAGGCCAAGGCACTTATTTTTGCTCTTAACTTAATTGTGCTCAAAATTGGACCATTATTTTTAGGTTTCAACATCGGCTATAGGAAAAGTGCATTTCGACTAAATGAAGCTTAATTTATCTGGAATAAACTTTTCAACTTATTTAAAAATTACTCACATTTCAGTAGTCCTGTGTCTTTTCTGATCGTTTCTACCCGGTAAACAATGCATTCGATTTATAAATAGCGCCTGCATTCGTAAAGTCTTTGTAGCCAAGCGGTTTTTCTTAATCCGAGGCGCGGGCGCTAAGCATTCGGTGTGAATTGAATAAATCCTACTGGGCAGGAAACAATACAATATAATAATACAATACAATTTTTATTTTACTCATAACAATAGATATAGACATTTTACAAGAACACACTAAACAAGAAAAACTACAGATAATATAATACTTCTAAAATATAGATTAACTTTAGAGCCTGGAGGCTAAATTAACCAAAAAGTTTTCAAGTTAGCCTCCAGCCATTTTATTTTAATACATGAATAAAGGCTAAAGTAAATCAAAGAAAGAGTATTGAAGTTAATTTGATAATTTTATGAAAATTAGAAGAAATTTGAAACAAAATATAAACAACTCAGTTATTTTATACATTGTTGTGACAGTAAATAATGCTTTTACTTTTTGGAGAATGAAAATACCTTTAGTTCCTTAAGTTGATGAGGGAGATTTTTCCAAAGATCAATTGCCATGAAAGAGATCATTTGTTTACCGGTATTTGTTTACCGGTATTTGTTTACCGATATTTGTTCGCACGCGCGGAAACATATCCGAACCGTGGTGCATCGTCTTTTGTTTTATAACTAGCAGTACTAGTAAGGGACTGGACATGACTTTTTGCTCTTATCAGCTGAAGACGAATTTATAAAACAATTGCCATTGTCTTTATTGCCCAACGATTGGCCAATAGCCCAGATCTCTTAGCAACGGCCGAACCTTTTCCCGCCCAGTGATTTTAATAAGTAAACACCGAGCGGTTAGCGCCCGCGCCTAGGATTCGATAAAAAAAAAAAAACGCTTGGTTACCAAGACTTTACGTATGCTCGCACTATTTCTAAATCGAATGCAGTGTTTTAAAAGCTTTGCCTACAAAATATATGGAGAGAAAGGACACAAAAAGACACAGGACTACTTTATGTGAGCAGTGTAAGTTTTTTTGAGATAAATACAACTTTATTTAGTAGAAATGCACTTTTCCTATAGCCCATGGTTTCAACTGATAAAAATACGTTTTTTGGGCTTTTTAAGTAACATTAACAAATGCGTCCAGCATGTTGTAATGATAAAAGTTAACAAAAGGTTTATCTTTTACTTAGTGTGCCGATCAAAGGTCGACTTGGCTTTCCTTATCGATGGCTCTGGAAGCATTGAGCACTACGGCAGAGGAAACTTCAAGAGATGTCTCAGATTTGTCCAAAGGATTGTCAGTAAATTTAAGATCAACAACCGCCAGACCCGAGTTGGAGTCATGGTATATTCGTCAAAGGCTCGGCGGATCTTCAGATTTAAACGATATCGTAGAAAGAGGTACATTTTGAGCGCCATTCGCCGCATAAGATACCCCAGAGGAGGTACCCGAACCGGACGTGCCATGAAGCAATGTTACAGTCAGCTGTTCAGATATGCACGGAGAGGCGTTCGTAAGGTAATAACAATGCATGTATACATTTTAAACATGTTGTAAAAGGTTGTTATATCGCCAAATGCCACCAAATATACAACTAAATTAGATAAAAAGATTGTATAAAGCAAACCAGTAGCAGTAGTTTGAAGATTTAGTGCAGGATTGAAGTGGATTACAGTTCGTCAAATTTGATTTCGTGACAGGCGGAAAAGAAATCAAAATTACCATTCTTGTGGAATTTTCACTCTTTTAGTCGTTATTTTGTCTTTTTAGTTCATAGTTCTTTTCTCTCATTACTTTTGGCGACGTTTTCTTCCTATATCAAGATAATATTGCAAACTTAAAGCAAGCTCCTGGCCATAATCACGAAAATACGATATATCAGCAGGACAGTGTCCCTTTAAACATATTAGAAAAGCGTTATTCACTAGTCAATCCCGCTCGTTAATAAAAAAAAGCGCACACTTTCCATGGAGTAATCCCTAGAAAAGACTGAGCACCAAACAAGTAGCTTGTATTTGAAATTGAATGGGAATCTTGCTTTATGTTTTAGGTTCTCGTTGTGATGACTGATGGCAAGTCACAGGACCGGGTCTCCGGAGCTGCTCGATATCTCCGTAGAAGAAGGATCAGCAGTTACGCGGTGGGAATCGGCAAGCATTATAACACAAAGCAGCTGAGACAAATCGCTGGAGGCAGTCGTCGTCGCGTGCTTACTGCACCCTTTAAAAACTTGATCTCTATCGTCAACACTATTACAAGACGAGCATGTAGAGGTACAGCGATTAATAGTTTTAGTAGGAAAACGAAAGGAAAAGACAATCATTATTGCCCAAAAAGGAGCTAACGGTCTACATGTACTTGTTGCTAAGGGACAGAAATTAAATGCGAAGGCCGATTTAGACGGTATAATTTTGTTGCGTGCGACGTGTTTACAATAAACTACGTCACGAATCGTATCGTGTAAATCAAACATATAACTGGCGTACGAGTGTCGCGAAGGACATGGAAAACATGATCATGTGTATATGAAAGTAAATTCATATGAACTGCGGAGAGAGAATGAAAGAGAATGTGATCATCGCAGTTATGCAGCAACTGAAGGAGTTTCAATAAGAGCCTTAAAAAAGGGCATGACCTTTGCGATTTCTGTGCAAACACTCTACCACTGAGCTCATCATCATCCTAAGGGCTTGAGACCCATGACCTTTGGGATTCCTGTGCAAACACTCTACCACTGAGCTCATCATCATCCTTCGGTTGAGAGTTCAACCGGAACAAAATGAATCATCCTTTTGATAGCTGTATACGAAGCGCGGCTCGCCAAGCCTGCGTCCGCCTATTAAACTCAAAGGTGGGCTTTTTTCCGGGTACTGTCAGCCGGAGCCTGCTGAGCCCGGGTCTCACGTGGGCAGGGTCGACACTCCCAGAAGTAGCACCACTAGGAAGGCGCTACCCGCTAGCTTGAATACTACAACTACCATACACTACCCTGCCACTGAGCTGCCAGATGGCCACATTGTACACATTATAAACATTATCATATTCATCAGTTCTCGGGTATAATAGAACTCACAATTGACCAAGCTCCCATCATTCCTTGCAGCTCAGTGGTAAAGCGTTTACACCGGAATCACAAGTCATGAATATAATAGAACTCACAATTGACCAAACTCCCATCATGTCTTACAGCTAAGTGGTAGAGCGTTTACACCGGAATCACAATGGTCATGGTTTCGAATCCCGTCGAGGCCTGAAATTCTATTTTTTGTAGTTGCTGCATAACTGAGGTAATCGCATACTCTTTTTAACGTGAAAACGTCGTGCAATTTTGAAACATGTTTTAAAAATCCAACAACACATGCTAACCAGGAACAATCTCGCATGAGCGAAGTCGCATAACATTTTGGCATGACGCGAGCAGCGGGCGCTGCAATAGTTGAATGCAACAGTTGTAAGCAAGAGTTTTGCCGTCTAAATAGGCTTTGAGGCATAGTTTCCAAAAACATTTTTTATGCTTAAAACCTCTTATACTAGTCTCATATCTAATCGAAACATAAGTTAGAACCACCTTGGATAGCACAATAAACATCACCAGAGGAATGGACCACTTTCATTTGAATTGTCACACTTTTCGATTTCATCCACAGACTCAAAAGTAAGAACCACCTTGTACAGCATAATAAATAGTACCACAGGGAAAGTACTTTTCAATAGCTTTAATTTGAATGGTCACACTTTAAGGCCGGCACACACTAGGGGACATGTTGCGGGGACATGAAGCGGGGACATGTTGCAGCGACAGTTTTCCTCGTGTGACATCCCTGTTTTTGCGAAAAATTTCTGTTGCGGGGACACAATTTTGTCCCCGCAACATGTTGCACGAAATTCAGCTGGTTTGAATTCGTGCGTCATGAAGCGGGAACAAAATGACCCCCATTTCGATGTCGCATCGTGTGCACTGCTCTTGCAAACTGTTTCCGCTACAAAATAGGTGTAGTAGGCTCCTTTTTCTTCTCTTATTTTCAGCCACTTGCGTATCCATCGTTTTCGGTCAACATAATTACACATTTCTTTATCTAGTAATATCATTGACAGTAGTAGAAGCTTCTTTTTCCTAACCATAGAGTCCGCCATCTTTCTTTGCTCGTATACTAGTTCCCAGGCGCCTTTAGTGATTTCTGTGATTTTTATACCTCAATCCGCTTTGTGTGCACCAGCTTGCGTACTGTCCCTGCAACATGCGCCAGTATGTTGTGCACACGAAAGGGGCTTGTCCCCGCTTCATGTCCCCTCAACATGTCCCCTGGTGTGTGCCGGCTTTTAAGATTTCATTCACAGATTCAAAAGTTAGAACCACCTTGTACAGCATAATAAATAGTACCACAAGAAAAGTACTGCTCAATCTGAGCTTTCATTTGAATGATCACACGTTAGGATTTCACCAACAGATTCAAAACCACCTTGTACAGCATAATAAATAGTACCACAGGGAATGTACTTCTCAATAGCTTTAATTTGAATGATCACACGTTAGGATTTCACCAACAAATTCAAAAGTTAGAATCCCCTTGTACAGCAAAATAAACAGTACCACAGGAAAATAATTCTCAATAGCTTTCATTTGAATGGTCACACTTTAGGATTTCATCCACAGACTCTAAAGTAAGAACCACCTTGTACAGCAAAATAAACAGTACCACAGGAAAGTACTGCTCAGTAGCTTTCATTTGAAGGGTCACATGTTAGGATTTTACCCACAGACTTAAAAGGTTATGCGAAATTTACAGTTTTTGCATTGCTCATGATTAACAATTCTCCACGTTTCTTCTGCAGGGGCACGGCCTAAGCGAGGACGAAGGCTAGGTGTGTTTCGTTTTACTGTTGCTTAATTTTTTGTTCAATTCGATGTAATTATTTACCCAATAGGCCTTTATCACGCAGCGGCCATGTTGACTCCCCGGAGAATAAAATGCTTTGTTTTTGCCCGCCCAGCCTCGCAGTGAAAAAGTTGAAAACGAGGTTGGGCGGGCAAAAATCTTTTGTTTTTATGCAAAATGGCCGGGCGTGATAAAGGCCTATTTTTGAACGATATCCTTTCTTTCTCGTCCTGCTCCATGTTTGACGTTTTTGGACCAGAACTGCCCCAAAGTACCCCCCAAAGTACCTTTGTCATAGACGAAATGCTTATGAAACAATAAGGGAAAGGTATTAAGTGAATTTTCGAAGAGAAAATTAACTATAATCTGAGTTTTAGCGAGTTTTCTAAGACAAAAGGCGATAAACTTGAAAAATTGGCCCAATTTTTAAAACATGTTTTAAAACCCTACAACACATCCTCGCCAGGAACAATCTCACATGAGCGAAGTCGTATACCATTTTGGCCTGATGCGAGCAGTGCGCGCTGATGCAATAGTTGCGGTGCAATAGCTGCATGCAACTATAATTATTCGTTAAACACTTTTTTATATTAATTTTAGGTGGTCGACGAAGGAGTAGACGAAGACGCAGACGAGGTAAATATTTGTAATGATTAATAGCCGAATTAAAATAAAACCCTTACTTTGAATTCAAAGATCCATGTATCCACGGGGATTCAGAGACTTAGTTTAGGAGAAATTATATGATTCAACGAAAACAACAACAACAACAGCCCGTTTCGACTTTTCCCCTTCTGCTAAATTCCCCTTCAGTTGACTATCTTCCTCTACGTCTGGGATGGAATTCGTGTAAGCGAGAGGCCACACTTGTTACAATTTTTTGTGGTTTAGATTATATTCTTACAGTGTAAACGTAGTCTAAGGTTGATGTTGATTTGTTTGGCCTCATACTTATATATGGAAGGTGCTCGGTTTTGCTGACCTCTTTGGAATTTTACTAATGTCAATTTCAAAATTGAAAACAAAATCTTTTATTGTGCATTGTTTCTCAATAGCTTTCATTTGAATTGTCATTCTTCAGGATTCCGTCGATAGACTTAAAAGTTAAAACCACCTTGTACAACATAGCAAACAATACCACAGGAAACTAGTACTGCTCAATAGATTTCATTTGTATGGCCACACGTTAGGATTTCATTCACAGACTCAAAGGTCAGAATCCCCTTATACAGCATAATAAACAGTACCACAGGAAAGTACTTCTCAATAGCTTTCATTTGAATGCTCACACGTTACGATTTTACCCACAGACTGAAAAGTTGCCTCCGGTAGTATAAGGGTGAATTGGTTCTATTGGTATTTTGTAGAGAGAAAACTAATAAAGATGTCCATGTTTTAAAGGTTCAAGAAGAAGGCGCCGAAGAGTAATCAGAAGGAGACGAAGGAGAAGACGGCGAAGAGTCCGAAGAAGAAAGCGACGAAGAAAAAGGTATCGAAGGCAAAAGAGGCGAAGGAAGCGAAGAAGACGCAGAAGAAGACGACGTAAGTTTATCCTATGTTTCAAAATGTGCCTTCAGTAGAACCCCCCCCCCCCCCCCCCGGGTGTACCGTTATATATAAGCTATATGGGTATACAGCAGTTTGCAAAAATTTTGAACCCCTCAAAATATATCATTATATCCAGATATGTAGCATTGTTAGAGAGCAGGGATATAATGATATATTTTGGGGGGGGTTCAAAATTTTTGCAAACTGCTGTATACCGCTGTAAAGGGTATTTTCAAGCAGTTTAGTCTGGGGTAGGGTATAGAAATCAGAGAGTTTTGGTCTAGAATAGGGAGACCGGGAAACTAATCAGTGATTTGAAGATGGAGTTGCTTGTCAATATTTAGTGAGTCTGGGATAGGGTAGGGATTTTTGGTGTGTAGTCTAGAATAGGGTTGTAAAATGCAGCTGACAAAGTCAGGTATAGGGTAAAGGAGTCCCAACGGCAACCACCACTAAAAAATATACGGTATATACATATGGTAGAAACCGGAGTCGCGGAGTCTCTTCTTTGTTGCACGCTCGTGACAAGCTGAACATTACATCTATCTTATTTCATGACCGAGCTAAAAATTTACCATCTGTCTTTCTTTATCACCTTATACGACGCTTTCGACCATTCTGATCTTAGCAGTATGCGGGACGCGTGTCACATGACCTAGCTCGCAACAAGTCTCTCGTAGCTCAGTGGTTAGAGCATCCGACCGGTGTACAGAAGTATCCGACCGGTGTACGGAAGCATCCGATCGGTGTACGGAAGTATCCGACCGGTGTACAGAAGTATCCGACCGGTATACGGAAGCATCCGACCGGTGTACAGAAGTATCCGATCGGTGTACGGAAGTATCCGACCGGTGTACAGAAGTATCCGATCGGTGTACGGAAGTATCCGACCGGTGTACGGAAGTATCCGACCGGTGTACAGAAGTATCCGATCGGTGTACGGAAGTATCCGACCGGTGTACGGAAGTATCCGACCGGTGTACAGAAGTATCCGACCGGTGTACGGAAACATCTGACCGGTGTACGGAAGTATCCGATCGGTGTACGGAAGTATCCGACCGGTGTACAGAAGTATCCGATCGGTGTACGGAAGTATCCGACCGGTGTACGGAAGCATCCGACCGGTGTACGCAAGCATCCGACCGGTGTACAGAAGTATCCGACCGGTGTACGGAAGTATCCGACCGGTGTACGGAAGTATCCGACCGGTGTACGGAAGCATCCGACCGGTGTACGCAAGCATCCGACCGGTATACGGACGGTCATAGGTTCGATTCCTGTCCGGGACTCAAATGGTTTCTTAATCCCATGCTCATGACATGCTGAAAGTTACATCTTCCTTATTCTGCCTCTTTGTTTTACCAAACTTTACGGACGGAGTAAAGATGTTACCGACTGAAAATATTTTTCAGGCCTTGGGCCTTGTTATTTTGCAAGATAAGGGGATGGGGGTGGGGGGACGGGGCGGGCCCGTCCCCTAAATCCACCATTGTAAAAGTCCCTTTGCAAACAACAAAAACCCCTGGAATGTTGATGTAATGCATCGATATTTTCCTTTACAGGCAAGACAATCGTCTTTTACCGCAAAAAGCGTTATCGCATCAACAGGACGTTAAGATACATGATCCGCTGGGGACGAAGAATTAAGCCTCTTCGCAACCTAAAGTTGTACATCAGGCGCGGATATCGGGTGACGAGGATAGTTCGCCGTCAGCCTCAAGTACGCGTAAGAAGACGTTGGTGTAGAATCCTGACAGGAAAGTACTGGTATTACAAATACGGACGACGCTGGATTAAGATAGGCCGCCCTCGCCTCACTGCTCGCGTCGCGCGAAGAACATACCGCATACGACAGCGTCGCCGAAAATTGTACATGCGTATCGGACGCCGTTCAAGACTTGTCATGAAGCGGTTTGTACGTTACATACGTGTCCGAAATAGGCGTGTGAGGGTAAGAAGGAAACGAAAAGGAGTGGTCCTACGATTAAAAGGAAGAAGATGGAGCCGCCGTGTATTGAGAGTGAAGCGCTTCCGTAAGTAGAAATTTGCCAAATGCGTCAACCTTTTCACTGCTAATTTTCCTAATTTTCGTTTTGAGAGCTATAGAAAAGCAAACAGTACTACAAGAAAGTACTGCTTAATAGCTACCATCTGAATTATCTATTTTCGAAATGCCCATAATACTCTTTGTTTGCTCCCACCCCCCAAATTTTGCATAAACTATTGTTTTTAAATGCTGTTGGGAGGACGGCATATTCCCAAGAGCATTTCAAAACAAAAAATAGTTTATGCAAATTTTTTTTTTTTGGGGGGGGGGGGGGGGGTGGGGGGGGGGGGCAAACAAAGTGTATTATGGGCAATTCGAAAATAGAGAATAGTTAGAATTTCGTTCAAAAACTTAATCATTTCATGTACATGTGATAAAAATGCTAAATTATATATCCATTTGTTCGGAGCAGTTTAAGAAAAACTGGTAAAATTTGGAATTCTTTTCTTCTAATTAGGATTTGATTATGGAACATCTCCTGTCCTGTTGTCTTAGTTTGACACAGGTTGGCTACATCTGTATGTCAAAGAAACCAACACTTACAAATTCCAATTAGATCTGGAAAGTGTCCCCAATTAGTACTCGTTTGCTAAGTACCTTTGACACACTGGCTGATTTTCGGACAGACGGAAAATCGAAAAATCGACGTGCCAGCCAATCATAACGCTACATTGAACAATTGAACCGTTTCAAAACAAAAACACAAGCACGCAAAGCAGATTGGGTGAACATGGGCCTTTATGATGTTTCCATGAATTTGCAAGGGCGCGTTTTTGGGACATATTCTGGCCATTCCAAAAACAGAATACCCCTAATCATTGCACGTATTCCTCTCGTAAAATATGGAAAGAAGTCGCTACATTGACTAAATGCACCTGCTTGTGAGAATATAAACAACATAGTTTTGTTAGCGTATTCTGATTTCAGAATGAACAGAGTATGTCCCAAAAAAAGTGCCCTAAGCTGCATACAGTTGCAAATAGATGCCGCTTGCTTTATGATTTAAATTGCAGGGCGATATACTCGCCGTCTTGTGCGAAAGAGAAGAAGGAGAAGATATCGCAGAATCAGGCGAAGGGTTCGAAAAATAAAAAGACGAATCAGACGCCGGAGGAGAAGGCGAAGAAGACGAAGAAGACGAAGGCGAACAAGGAGACGGCGTCGACGTGGGCGTGGACGGCGTGGACGAAGACGAAGACGTAAGTGGTTTGCTGTTTTTTTTTGCTGCTTTTTTCGTTCCTTCCTTTCTTCTCGCGTCCTCCCTTTCTTCATCATTTTTATTTCTTTTTAACCATGCATCATCAGGTCGACGAGTAATCAAATACCGCGGAAGAAAGCGTGTGGTCAGAAGAAGGAGAAAGTACATCATAACCATACGTAGAAAGAGAAAGGTTATCCCCCGGTTCAAACGACTTTTAAGAATACGCGTATTAGGCCGATACCGACGAATTAAGCGCAGAGGTAGAAACGTGCGCGTACTCATCAAGGGACGCTGGTATAGAATACGAAAGCGAGGAAAACGATGGTTCTTGAAGAAACGCCGCCGAGGTTGGAGGCGTATTAAACGTGTCAGGCTAACTTGTCGTATCGGACGAAGACGCTATCGAGTAAAGTTCCGTCGAAGAAGATGGCTTCTCCGAATTAAGCGGCGTAAGTGGAGAAACATCAAGCGTCGTACTGTAAGATACATCAAGTACGGCAAGAGAGTGAGATTGGTGAAGAGAACACGAAGAGGCTACAGAGTACGGGGAAGGAGAGGAAGATATGGCAAAACCATAAGATTCAGGGTTAGGAAGTACCGCCGTCGTGGGCGAAAACGTAAGTATCAGAAAATGTAAATTCTAAATCCTTTGATCCTTTTTTTTCGTTTAAAGTGACTATAACCCTTAAATCCTTTTTTTTTCGTTTAAAGTGACTATAACCCTTAAATCCTTTTTTTTTCGTTTAAAGTGACTATAACCCTTAAATACATATTTTCAGAATCAACTCTACGCACATTGAATAGTTAAATGGTGAAATATTTCTTGCTTTGAACGTCTCGTTATTGAGTTATAGATATTTGAATTTACAAAATTCTAATTAGATGACGTCAACCCGGGAATCATTTATTATACAACTACTTGTTTTCACCTCCAAGTAATATTTTTTACGAATCAATTGACTATCCACAGTTTATTTTTAGTATTTATCAAATTAATAATCCTCAAGCTGTAAACTGCGCATTGTAAATTGGCGTAGAAATAATGGCAAAGCCCCGGGTTGACCTCATCTAATTAGCATTTTGTAAATTCAAATCTCTATAACCAGAAACCCATAAGTGGGTTGAAACGTGTAACGCGCATTCACAGCTTCCGAATATTCATTTTTTACTTAGTACCATATTTGGAAACCCCTCAGTCCCTCGAGCGAATTGATTGGTTAATATTTTGATCTTGATTTTCCAAATATGGCTGTAACAACTTCTCAGCAAATTGAATAATCGGAAGCTTGTTTTGAAGCGTACAAGAGACAGTTGCACGTTTCAACCCACTTATGGGTTTCTGCTATAACTCAATAACGCGACGTTCAAAACAAGAAATATTTCACCATTGAACTATTCAATGTGCGTAGAGTTGATTCTGAAAATATGTATTTAAGGGTTATAGGCACTTTAAGTTTTTGTTTCAAATAGGTTAGATAATGCAATATTGCAAAACGTATCATGAAATGTTATAATTTTCAATTGTACCTTTTCCTCGAGGTCCAGTGCCATTGCGTGTTTTTTTTAACGTGGTTTTTCGTATCTGGCGTGCCACAATTTTCTGAGCTTTTATCATGTAAGTGAAATGTAGCTTACAACGGTCAAGAAAATAGGCAGATTATGTTATTAGGATACATTCATCAGATGAGTGACTGGCTAATCCTTAAATTAATAAACTATTTCACCTTGAATGTTGAATAAGAAATCGCACAAATTTGAGTACCATTTGTGATTAATGGGTGCGAGTGATGTCGTTTAAGATCACGAATCCCCTTTTTGGTTTCATGTCTTAAAATTGTTTGACATCACACTTGACCACTCTATTTATCGCTGATGGATAATGGTAAGCATAACGTCTGCAGGTGTGTCGAGGAGAAGGCGTAAGATCATAAGGAGACGACGACGAAGAAGGCGTAAGATCAGAAGGAGACGGCGAAGACGCAGGAGAAGACGACAAAGAATAAGACGAAGAAGGCGGCGCCGAAGGAGAAGACGACGACGACGAACAAAAAGACGTAAGTATTTCGCCATAACTGTTAAACATTTTTTCTGATTAAAAATGGCAATAGGCCATTACAAAGATTATTTTGCCTCGGTTAGGTACAAAGCCTTTTTAATTCGTTTTGAAATTTTATTGAGTAAAACGTTGAGGACATTACGATGACACATATTTAACAGTTATAGTGCGAAAGCGAGCGCAATATCGCCGGATACTTAGCCGAAATCAGGCTATATTGCACAAGCCTGAGCGCTATAACTGTTTTATAATTTAACACATTGATAACAAATCCGATTTCAAGAGAAATTCATTGAGATATACAAGCTTTTACTAAGTAAAAAGTCTTACTACAATATTTTGCCTCGCGCAATTTCTTACACAACAAGCAGCGAATGAACATTTTGACAAGCTAAAATTAATTTAGTGTACACAAATTAAGAGTTTTATACACTGTAAAACAGTCAAATGGCAGAGAATTTCTTAGTGACAAGTGTTTCGTGTCCTAAAAAGTTCAATCAGAATCAAAACAAATTGAACAAATACACGGCTACCTAAACATAGCGGTGAAACGTCTGAAAGAACTGCAGCGAGGACAATATGTCTTACAAAAATTGACAGCTAACGGACACAAAAAAGGTTTAAAACATCGTAACCTGTTGTTGATCCTTCCATCAGCACCAAATTTTCAAATATCGAAGCTGAATCGATCGCTGTTGTTTACAAACTTGCTCGTTTAAGTTCCTACCGCTCGTAATGGCTGGGAAGTATGAAGTTTATATCATATTTCAGAGGTGATTGCCACAAGGCGTTTTCCGAAAATTGTGCTTCTTCGTCAGTTCACTCCGTGACGAGGGGTTGAAACTGTGAACCAGCTTTGACAGCTTTCATTCAGCTTCACAAGAAACACTGCAACACAACGCGAAAATTTAACGCCTTTTTTGTCCAATCATGTGATCAATAATTTTTCTCTTTTCTTTTCTTTTCCCTTTTTATCTAACAGTTCACGCATTTTT
Organism: Dendrophyllia cribrosa; assembly: GCA_024195265.1. Taxonomy (NCBI): domain Eukaryota; kingdom Metazoa; phylum Cnidaria; class Anthozoa; order Scleractinia; family Dendrophylliidae; genus Dendrophyllia; species Dendrophyllia cribrosa. The sequence continues at coordinate 51,870,360 of JAJLRJ010000001.1, forward strand.
TCTCCCAAAGATGTGAAATTATGAAATATCTGATGACACACAAATTTGTAGGTTACCAAAATTACATAGGGAGATAACAAAACGGAAACAGCAGAGAACATAAAAACGAAGAGGAACAAAGCGATTAGAGAATACAGATTGGCATTCGGTCTAAAACAATTTACAAACTAATTTGTAATTTTGACTTATACTTCTCTACATCTACCTTATTTTTAAGAAAACAGAGGTTCAAAGCAAATCGATGAACGAAGTTGGTCGTAAAGCCATAAATAATGTTCTCATCGAGGTCGATGAATTCATCATTTTTTAACATTCCCCCAATACGTAAATTTTGTCCAGAAGCTCTATGTATAAGAGCAAGATACAAATACGTGCTTGAGATTTTTTGACGATTTGACTATGCTCCAAACGTATTTATTGAAATGTCAGGCTATATGATGCATTATAACTCTGAGGCACAAGATCAGCCAACTTATAGTTTGGGTCCTTTCCAAAGTCGTGAAAGGGGCAATGTCACCATTTTTATTATAATTTTGAAAAGCCAAAGAACATATTTGTATGAATGAAAACCTTGAAATATTGTTCCAGTTTTGTTAACAATTACTGTACCAGTTCACTGAAACTCTAAATGACTGTCTTTGGCTGCAGATGGCCTGGATGGAAATGGATTGCAACTTGAAAAAAATGGCAAGTTCTTCCCTTGTGTCTTGGAAAAATCACTTAAAACTGATTGTGGTTTGTTCTTTGTTCGACGAATCACGTGATATTTTCCTCTTGCTTGGTGCTCTAAGAGCATTTTGTTTAAGAGCAAACGTGGTTAGTCAAATATTTCGTCCAGTTTTGACCAAAAAGAGCAAAATCCTGTGATATTGTCCCTATAAACAGTTTTGCGTGGGGTGTTATAAGGTATACATTTGATCTAGCTTCTCTTTAAGTAAGTTTAGAGAAGATAATATCTAAGAGGTCTCGTAAACTTTTGCCCTCCGCAGGTGTACTGTATTTCCGTTTCCGAGGGCGAAAACGGCGTGTACGCAGAAGGAGGCGATACACGCTTAAGGTGAGGGGCAAAACGCGACGAATCAAACGCTTCAGAAGGAGACTGAGAATACGCATTAATAGAAGATGGTGCAGGATAAAGCGAATAAGGCGAAAATGGAAAGTACTCGTCAGAAAACGGTGGTGCCGCCTGCGAAAACGTGGTCGTACCTGGCGTTACAAGTTGCGCCGTAGATGGAAACGTTTGAGGCGTGTAAGGATCACGCTCCGCATCAGGCGAAAGAGATACCGCGTAAGACGGCGTCGTAAACGATGGTTTATAAAACGAAAAAAGAAAAAGAAATGGCGAAGAATTAAGCGCAGAACCTTTTGTTCTTTCCGCTATAAACGACGTCGAAAGGTTGTGAAGATTACTAGAGGCAGAAGAATCAGAATCGGACGCAAAACTTACAGGATTAAGAGGAAGATCATCCGGCGAAGACGTAAGTGTTGCTGGAAGTAGGTCGAAGCTTGTCTTTAGTGTAACGTTTGTATAGGTAATCATACGATTTCGAGTTCAATTTGGGATTAACTTGCACCAGTGAGTTTTTCTAAAAGCTCAAATTGCACGAGCCGCTTCGAAAAAATTTGCATCCATTTTTTTTGGAAATTTTTTTTTTTGCAAAAACTTTTTTTTTTGGAAATTTGTTTTCTTTTTTTTTTTTCGAAAAAAAAATTTTTTTGCAAACATTTTTTTTTGCAAAACATTTTTGCATCAATTTTTGTTTTCGATTTGTAATTTGCACTGGTGTTACACTTTTTGCACCGGTGTTAAACTTTTTGCACCGGTGTTACACTTTTTGCACTGGTGTTACACTTGAACTGCACTGCTCTTAGCCAACCAGAATCGAGTAATTTTTTTTCATGTATATTATTCTACTTTTTACTACCAACCTATATGACGGTAATTATGATGATGATGATGATAATGATAATGATGGTGATGATGTTGACGATGATACTAATCCCCTTACTGCTGATGATCATGGTCATGCTACTGATGTCGCTGTTGTTACTGCTGGTAATAATGGTTATGTTGCTGCTGCTGCTGATGATGGTGGCGATGCTGTTGCTACCGCTTCCGTAGTCTGATTCTCAGACGGTCCAAGGTCGCTCGTACTCACTCCCTCCTCTCCCCGCCGTCTGATGTCCTTTGTTTGAAGGCTGGTTCTTGACGTCATTGTACCAACCGTATATTGAGAGCCAACTATATCGCTTGTAAGAAATCGACTGTGAAAAGATATACAGATTGTCTCGACACCGCTTTTGCAGTGCTTCGTAGAATTTCATGTAACTTTTACATTGAAGGAAAGAATTAATTAATCGAAATCAATCCAAAGTTTGATCTGTGATTGTGTTATGGGGACCAGTGATCGTATGGCATTGACTGGATTTTTTCAGTAACATTTGCGGGGACGAGTAATGTCGTGTAGCTACGTACGAAAAACTTGTTTAAAGCCCCTCTTATTTCATATCTTCCGAGGCTTTGAAAGATTTGTCAAATATTGGTTGATGTTCAATCGTATTCTTGTAATTTTGGATGTGGAGAAAAACGTTTAACATCCACTTTAATTGGTGGAATATTTAACAGTCAGATGACGTCAAAAACAAACCCTCAAACAAAGTACATCAGACGGGGAGAGAAGAGAGTGAGGGCGAGGTTGTGCCTAAATCATACCGTCCAGAAGGACGTCGGACACCTTATTGAGACTTATATAACGTAATATCGACACAGAATTTTATTTTCAATAAATTTTTAAGTGTAAAAAAGAAAATCTAAAATCCCCACTCAGGGTTGAACCTGTGACCTCAGCTAGGCTTAGGCATACATAGCCTACTGTACCACTGTACCACCTAGCTTCTCGGGTTGCTTGGTCCTAAATTGAACTATATAAACTACTACCCCTAACCTCAACTGAAAGCTAACCAGTTACTCCTACTAAGTCTCAACAAGGTGTCCGACGTCCTTCTGGACGGTATGACTTGGGCTTGACCGTAAGGGTGAGCGTTCTCGGACCGTCTGAAGATCAGGCTACTGCTTCTAATGATGATGCTACTGCTGCGTCCGCTACTACTACTACTGATGATGATGATGATGATGATGATGGTGATGATGATGATGGTGATGATGGTGATGATGATGATGGTGATGATGATGATGGTGATGATGATGATGATGCTGATGATGATGATAATGATGATGATGATGATGATGATGATACTACTGTTGGTGCTGATGACAATGATGATGATGATGATGATAATGATGATAATGGTGATAGTAGTTTTCATGATAAGCGGGAATCCAAGGCAACAGAGCCAAAAGATGGACATTTTTTCCCGCTAAGAAAAGATGATATGTATCAAATCGAAACCTAAAATAGAAGAAAAGAAAGCGTCTCTTCTATGATGGACATCCACTGAAACCCATCTTTGCCCCCCCCTCCCTTGAATGAAGTGTGGTGAGCTGCTTTTTTCAACCGCTGTACGTTTGTGTAGCACCTCTTTCTTTGATCTCTGTCAACTACTTACAACCGTTTTTTGACATATGTGTTTAGGTACCAGACGGTATGGACGCCGCGCTAAAAGAATTGCACGACGAAAACGAAGAAGACGCAAACGCAAATTAAGACGAAAACGGCGAAGACGGCGCAGGAGACGAAGAAGACGCCGGCGACGCCGCCGCCGAAGACGAAGGAGAAGACCAAGAAAAGTAAGAAGAAGACGAAGAAGAACGAGAAGACGGCGAAGAAAACGTAAGTAGCTTTTAAAAGTGTTAAGTAAGGAGACGAAAAAACAATATTATATTCTGCACCCAGTGTTGTTGTGAAACATCTTTTTTTACCATATATGTTCTGGAAATCAACGTCAATGCATTTTAAGCCTACTAACCGTAATAACAAAAGAGAACAGACGTTAAACGCGGACCAACGGCTGGCTTGCATATAGCGCGATTCAAATTACTATGTAATAATAACAATAATAGAAATAGCTTTATTTGATTATCAAATTCTTCTATCCAGGCACAGGACCCAACTTATCGGGGAGACTAGATATCTGCTATACCATCCATAAAAGAAACCTTCAAAAACGTTTATAATCTACCGATGAAAAAAGCAAGACTTAATCTTGTTAAACATTATGTTTCTTTTTTATTTTAACTAATGGCTTGAAAAATGTCATAAACATTTTTGTTTTCAAACAGGCGGTAGATTTATACGTTATCGCCGCAGAGTCCGCCGAATCAGAACCAGAAAGCGATACTTTATCAACGTGCGCAAAAGAAGACGACCGATCCGCAAAGTGTTCCGAAGAATAGGCTTTTACTTACGAAAACGGTACCGAAAGGTTATTGTGAGACGTGGACGATGGAAAGCTCGAATTAAAAGACGATTGTGCCGAATAAAACGACGTGGAAAGCTGTGGTACTACAGACAACGTCGCAAATGGAAGAGGCTTAGAAGGCCGCGATTCGTAATCCGCTACAAACGGAAGCGGCGTCTGTTGATTCGACGTAGACGCAAGTGGGCATTTAAGTTCAAGGGGAAGTATAAGAAGCTGTTTAAACGCGTAAAACGTTATATACGTGTCCGTGGACGACGTCGGTGGGTCAGAAGACGGGGACGGAAGTATTCTGTGAAAAAGAGAAACGGGCGATGGGGTAGAAAGAGGCGCGTTCGGCGTTATAAGCGACGACGTAAGTACAGGTTTAGATTTTTGTTAGGAAACTAAATAAAGGAACCTAAGTTAGCCATTAGGCAGGAGATTGTCCCAGGCAATGACTGGGATGTTCCACGTGGCTACACAAATGATTTTGATTGGCATATACGTAAAAATGAATTTTTTTCATAAGGAGCACTTGCCCTTCTGTTGAACAGTACATCCACGGAGCGAAGTCCGGTAATGTTATGACAAGTCCCTACTGCTGGGTTGTTGAAAGCTAACCCAGGATTAACCTCAACTTTGAATTCATCTTCAGTATTAACGTGCATTTTTGAAAAATCGTTTTGTTCTACATTTTTGCTTTGACTTTATAGTAACTACAGTATAAGAATAGCAGTGAAAACGCTCTTACCCAAGAGAAACAATGTCTTTGTTACATTCAATCCCGGTTGAGTTTTTTAATTACCACCGATTTAACTGCCACGAGAACTCTCAAATCAAAACAGCATTGAACGGTTCGCAATAGGCCTTTATCACGCCCCGCCATTTTGTATAAAAACAAAAAATTTACGCCGCCCAGCCTCGCAGTGAAAAAGTTGAAAACGAGGTTGGGCGGGCAAAAACAAAGCATTTATTCTCCGGGGAGTCAACATGGCCGCCGCGTGATAAAGGCCTATTGCCCACTCTCTAAATTTCTGTCTTTGGTTTATCTTTGAGGTATAAGAAAGGGGTTCAACAAAGTTTTGTCATGTATGTGAAAGGGGTATCATTTTGATAAAAGTTGGTATGTGAAAGGGTAAGGGATTGAACCGCGGGCGGGTCTTTCCCGTATGATCGTAATGTTTTTAAACGAACGACTATTAACCATTACCTATTTTCTGCAGGCGTCAGTAGAAGACGAAATCGTAGACGACGACGAAGAAGACGAAGGAGATTAAGAAAAAGACGTCGAAGAAGACGCCGGCGACGCAGAAGACGAATACGCAGATATCGACGAAGAAAGAGACGACGAAGTAAGTTACATGTCAAATCAGGCTTTACGAAAGGAGTGTCGCTTACACTTGAAAGCTATAGAGCATCACACCCGCATTGCAAATATCTTCCTACTGTAATTGTTCTGCAGATCCAAGCTAATCATTCAGAAATTAAAGCGCAGACATACCGTTTCCTTCCTTTTCGTATTCGCAGCGCATAGGATAGTAAAATGAAGAACAGTATATTTGCCGTTGCATTGATTTCCGCCTGACCCTTCGATGACAGAAAACACTTAATGACTGGTCCCGAGGAAAACAGTGAATTTTGTTTCCCGAGAATCTCGATGTTTCCCAAGACGAAGTCGCGTGAAAAAACATCGAGATTCGAGGGAAACAAAATTCGCTGTTTTCCGAGCGATCAGTCATTTTAGTGATTTGTTATATAGCAGCACAAGGCATTTGATAAGAAGTGCGAAATGCGAAATGCGCTAGCGGGCAACAGTGCACTGTTACCCTCTGACGTCAAAAATGTTGTTCGCTTTCGCAAATGTTGCCAGCTCATGGACGTTTGGCGGGAAGCAGTTTGTTTGTTAGATGTCATGTGACCACGAATCAACCAATGAACGCGCTCGTTGTATTGAGAAAAAAAATTTGCTATATAACATTTGAGATTTATCGTTGTCAATTAATGGATTGATATTGAAGTGAGCAACTTATTTTGTATTTTGTGATATTTTAATTGTAACGATTTTCATTGATTGTCGTCTATTTTCATTAACTAATTTCCATCTGACAACCGATGACAAAAGACGAAAATCGATAACAGTCGATGCTTAAGCAAGTTGCTCGTACAATGTTACACGTTACAATAGACCATTTTACAGTTGTGTGCTTGGTGACCTGGCCTTTGAATGGAGGCGAGGCTGGAGGTGACCTTGTTATGATACAGAACTTAGTGCTTTTCATATGTAAATTTAGATAGCATGAGAAAAACATATGAAAGAGCAATAAGGTCTGTATCAAAACAAGGTCACCTCCATTCCATTCAAAGGCCAGGTCACCAAGCACACAACTGTAAAATGGTCTATTGCCATGCAACTTGTCTCGCGAAAAAAATGTTTAGGCGTACGTCATTAAAACGTCACATTTATGCTGGGCTGTGATTGGTTGACTTAAAGAATGTTGCGAAACAAGTTGCAAGAGCCATGTTACGCGTATTTTTGTTGTGCAACTTGAACTCTTTGTGCAACTTAAAAAAAAATCAGTTGCACAAGGATGTTACACGTAAAAATAGCGCGTGCAACTTGCAACAATTTGCGAGACAAGTTGCACGAAACATTGTTACGTGTAACAGCACATTTAGTATATTTTAAGTCGCACTGATGTCAAAGATTGTCACATTTCAATGTTGTTGGGTTTATACCAGGCCACAGTCCAACGCGGTCACGTTGAAAACCGCTTTGATGGTCAATGTATATGAAAAAAGTCATCTATGAAATGGGATGATTAAACGAATGAGAGTAAACACATGACACATGAGATGAATGGGAATCGTAGTAATGAATCCATAGAGCGGCTCTTCAATGCACTGTTTCATGCAGTTTAAAATAAATTAGGTGCCAAACGCTGAAACTGAACTTATTTCTTCAGGCTTCTGTAGTGAATCTTACAAACACTTTAGCACATATGTTATGTTGTTGTAAGGCCCTTCCTCTTCGAATGCCTTGACATACGAATGAGACACAGAATGAATGCAACAGCAAGTAAGAGCTCCATTTTTCGATTTAAGCGTAATTGTAAAGATTTATGAAATTTAGTTAAATGTAAATTTAACAAAGTTAACCACCACGAGCTTAGCAACGCTTCCGGTCAGCGGTCAACTTTTTAGTGCAGGCTCACGTGGAACGTTGCAGCTTCGTCTCAGCTAGGATCTGCAAGTTTTTTTGAGCGGTTTTTGTTAGTGGTTTTTGTAGCGGTTTTTGTTAGTGGTTTTGTAGCGGTTGTCTTCAGCGTTCCCCCAACCCACCCCACCCTCTATTTTTTCCTTCCACTGATTCAATCAGTGTGACGGGTGCCTGGAATGGGGGCTCGTGGCTGGGTTGCGGGGATTTGCCAGCCATGGGGGCAGTATCTTATCTAGGGGCTGGCTGGCCACAGTGGACGCCCCTGGATACCCCAGGCACCCACCTTCCATTTAAGCGAGGCAGTCGGTTAACATAGATATAAGGTATAAAACCAAATGTGAAACGTTTTTAAACGAACGCCAAATGTGAACAATGCAATTACAAACATGTTAAAAAAAACGTATTTCGTTTAAACATGTTTATTCTAAACGTTTTTCGGTGTTAGTGTGAACACAGCTTAAGGCTAATTTTTTTTTTCACTACCGTTGCTGTTATTTGCGGCGGGAGGCCTGTCAAAGTACGTTTTTTAACAAAAACATCCCGAAGTGAAGCATATTCTAAAAGTACTGCTATCGCTCTACTTAACTTCTAAAACAAATTTGTTTGTTATCCTTATTTTACAGCGAGACGACGTGTGAGTGTACGTTTCAGAGGTAAATTCCGACGCCTCAAGTACGGCCGACGTTATGTTGTTAGATACAGAAAACGAAGATATCAAATCCGTGGCTTTTCCACCGGCCGCTGTACAATCAAGGTCAAGGGAAGACCTCGGCCTATCATACGCAAACGCGGGAAATGGTTTGTACGTTTTGGAAGACGAAGATGCAAGGTACGGCGACGCGGAAGAAGGCGCTATATCCGGTGGCGAAGAAAGAAGATCTACTTAAGGTGGAGGTTGAGAATACGATTCAAGGGCCGCCTTCGCATTGTGAAATACAAGAGGAAACTATTTAGGATAAAACTCGGCCGCAAAAAATGGAGTAGAATCAGGAGACGTAAGATCAGGTACATAAAGCTCGGGCGTAGAAGGTACACAATCACAAAACGGCGCGGAAAATACATGACGAGAAAAAATAAACGCTGGAGGAAACTGCGAGTGAGAAAACGACGAAGACGACGAAGAAGAGGCCGCAAACGTGAGTGTCACGAATAATTGATTTCTAGACAGGGCTGTGCCACTTTGATGAACCAAACGAGTAGCATTTATAGTGTAGAATACTAATGCAATGATACTATTAAAATGGTTTCATTATCTGCAGATGGTTAGGATGAAAGTGGATTGTAATGTGAAAAATTCATGCTGAATTTTTCTACAGTCTTCTTCCGTGTCTTTGAAAAATCGATCTCTGTGGTTTGTTCTTCCTTTGTGAATTAACTTGAAATGTTCCATTTTTCAAGATAATATTTTGCATGACTTAAGGTACTCATAAATATTTTCAGAGTAGTTAGGGTGGCGGACTTGAAATCCGGTAGACCCGAGTTCAAGTCCCGCTCTGACCACTAGCTGGAGTTGTTTCACGGTAGACCCGAGTTCAACTCCTCGGCCACGCTTGTAAAATAGCCAACTGGTCTGCCTCCTGCCAGTTGGAATTTTAAACATTTTATGTTTAATTTGCAATATTTGTTTCCATATTTGAGTGGCGTGCCTGTGAGTTAGCTGGTTAGCTAAGTGCTAGCCCACTACAAACAACATTTACATTTTTTTTAAAACAAACGGGATTAACATATAAATGGGATATTTCTTGAAGATTTTTATGTTTTTGGATCATAAATGAGATCTAGAACACCAAAACAAAGATATAAAGTGGATTTCGAAGGAAGAACAAAGCAAAATAATTTTTTAGCTATTTTGTCAAGACACAAGGGAAGAACGAAATGTTGTCCAATGTTTCAAGTCGCAATTCATTTTCATCCTGGCCATTCTCATGCAAATACATTTATTTATATTTGCAGTACGCTAACAGAGTAATTTTAAACAATTTTAGTTTCAATATTTTCACTATAAGTTGAGTTGGAGGTAGCCTGCGCATTCAGTCGCCTCACACCAGCGTCAGGTTGATCGTGGTACCGTGGTTTTTCAAGGTCAACCGTTGTTGAGCATATTCGACAGTGTTGCGACAATGGGCTCTGTAAATAAACGGGTCTTGACCATTCTACATCGTCAACCACGGTCATAAACATTTTACATTTTTCTCATTTCATGTTAAGAAAATTCTTAGAGAAAATATCGTTCTGTGACATTTAACGTAAAGCAGAAGTAATTTTCTCAGCAATGGAAGATATGTTACGTTCTCGGTCGCTAGCCTGCCAAAATAGCTGCCTCTTAACGCTCCTAGGTTGGGGGGACATGTGAAAACAAATAGGCGGTATTCGCGATAACGCCATTTTACTACAACTATTAGAATTCGTTTGGTTTTTCCTTTTTTATATAATATTTTCTGTTATCCCAGTAGAGCTGAAATAACAATAGTTGTTATAAACACGAGGAAACAAAAACCTGAAGAATTCTGGTAGTTGTAGTAAGTGACGTCATCATGGAAATTGGCTGTTGTCCGTAGTTCAACAAGCTTACTTAGCGTTTCTATGATCACAGTGCAAATAACATCAAGAAACAGAGTCGTGCTCAAATTCACAGCCAAAGAGGCACTTATTTTCAAATAACTGACATAAAAAAATCCTTGATGATGACAAATTATATTAATTTATTAACCAATAGATCATTTCTGTTTAAAAAGTATTTATCCCTCCTCCATTAACTTGGACAGATTTTTCAAAAGTAGAATATAAACTGATAGCTCATTAGTAGGGAAGCGACCAATGAGCGCGCAAGAGGCTGTCAGTGAAATACTTACTAAACGGAAATCGTGATGTGTTTAGGTGGTCGACGATACAAGGTGCGTAGAAGAAGGCGAAGAAAGCGAAGAAGGAGACGTCGCAGGAGAAGGCGAAGGAAAAGACGAAGAAGAAGGCGAAAGAGGATAATCAGAAGACGAAAAAGGAGATACCGAAGTAAGACTTAAAAACAATCCATGAATACTCTCATACTACATAGTTGCTTTGAATCCAAATGCCCGTACACTTGGTAGGGTTGATTGTTGGCCTAAATTTTCATGTTTTCGATGTAATAGTATTATAATCTCGTCTTTGTGTTTGTTTTTGTTTTGTCATTATGGCTAAGCGTTTCTTAGCTTAATGCATTTGTTTGGTGTGTTGCAGGACGAAAAAGAGCCAGTAGAGTGAAAATCCGCTTCCGTCGTCGCTATCGTCGCGTAATATATCGCCGTCGATACACTCTTAGATACAAGAGACGAAGAATTGGTCTCCGGCGATTCAAACGCAAGCTCGCCATAAAAGTATTCAAAAAATATCGACGTATTTACAAGAGAGGTCGAATATGGATTGTGCTCATAGGACGAAAGAGAAAACTAGTGCAAAAACGCCGCGGTCGCCGTTACATCCGCTGGGGAAAAAGAAGGAAACGCTTACGGTGGAGATTGACCATCCGGTTCAAGAAAAGAAGAAGGGTCGTCAGGTAAGCAAGGGTTTGCTATTGAATCAATGCTCCACCCTCTTTATTCACTCCACCCCCTTATTCGCTTTTCACCCTATGTAATGAATGAACAAACACATAAAAATTGACAACACAATCTTCTTTCGAAAAATTTTATTCAAATCTCCATAAGTTTATGTTTAAAAGCAAAACGCGAACCGTTTATAGCGCATCGAGGCCGAGCTGTCTTCGATGAATGAATCAAAACGACTGAATTTGAGCACGTTTTATAAACAATTCTCCAAAACTAGCGAGAACACAAAGAAAAAGTCAATCAAAGATTGATATCAACATAAATTCCCATCGAAAAATATATTTTGTTTTACTTTTAAGTCCCTCTACTGCTTGGAAATTCTTTAAATCTTCGCTTCTTCAGTTCTGAAACCCGAAGTGACAAACATCTCTCCACATTGCTCCCACATTAATAAAAACGCATAAAGTTCTTCGAAGCAAGATTTTATCCCTGAAAGCTCTTCTTTTTCCACCATAGCGGCTTCTGAGTATCCCTTAATTAGTATCCCTGTCTTGAATAGCAAACCGCGAAAAACTGCAGGAAAATAACGACTTTAATTTAAACGGTTTTCTCCGCTTAGTAAACACAGCAAAACATCAGCAGACGTGACATTCGGCCGTGTAACCGCACGAAAACAAAGCCTCGCTTTGGTTTCAAAATTGCTAAGATCCCGGATGTCGCGTGAGGTTGTACGCGCATGTTTTGCAACGTCATACGCGCCCGCGAGCTAGTCCTGCCCAACGGCGGGCGGCGAGGGGCGGCGGGCACGCGACGCGCCCGCAAAACATTCCGTTAATCAACTTCCTCATGTTTGTAATCAGTCCCATAATTAATTGCGGAGATACAATAAAACAACAACAACTTTGTGTGGCTGAAAATGGGGAAGTGGGTGACAAAATGCTCCATTAAAAAGTCAGCCCCATGTACTCCTGGATTGTCATTTGCTAACAAAACCTACTGCCAGGGTGGTGCACACCCGGTATAGAGGAGGGAGTTGGGCCTCCTCCCAGGGCCGACTGTGACCATTCCTGGGTAGAGAGGAGGGAGTTTGGCCTCCTCTCTGATTGGAGGGAGTTGGGCCTCCACTAACCTAGATTTAAGGTACGCAGACCGGTAAAGAGGAGGGAGTTGGGCCTCCTCTCCGTGCCGACTGTGGCCATTCCTGGGCCTTTACTAACCTAGATCCAAGGAGTACAGAATGGAGGGAGTTGGGCCTTCAAAATGTCGAGTCTATGGGGGCAAAAGTGTGACAGGAGGAGCACTTCATCTCCACAAAATGCGAAGCATTTAAATGACGGACATAGGTTCTATAAGTATGGGGCTCCGCAGCGGGCCTTTGGCCCACGAGAGCTCCGCTATAATAGTTTACCATTACATGGATGTGGTCAGCTAAAGCTCACAGCATTTACATAGTAAATAGCAAGTAGAATTGGATTAATATTAACAATACACATAATACTAAGAAATAGTTGAATTACTTATATAAATAAATCATCAAATAAATCATCTATACTCTTGTTGCAACAAATTAGATGACCAAATTACTTACGGCTCGTTTAAAGCCATCATATGAATCGGATTCAATCACAGAGTCACTTAAATTGTTCCAGTCCCTAATTATTCTACTGTTAAGTGTCGTGACGTTTTTTTCTCACTTGAGTTTAAAAGTGAAAGCTCATAGCACCACTGCAAAGCACACTTCCCATCACTTCGTAAACAAAACAAAGATTCAAAGACGTTCTCTAGTTTCTCGGACAGCGATTCGGAACGCTTGTGTGGATTTTTAAAATGGAAACCATCTGCAATTGGAAACCAGGCCACAGAACATGGCGGATCGAACACCGTAGCAATTCGAGTGCAAAAAAAAATAATTTTCTGTATTGTATGATAGTAAATTTAACTTTGGATAAGTAGTACTTTGGGAAGTTAATGACCGATTTGCCGCAATTGAAACGTATTCGACGATTTGATGGCAGTAGCACTGTAACTATAAACTGCAAACCTCGATTGATTGATTGATTTATTAATGATTGATTGATTAATTGATTGATTGATTGATTTATTAATGATTGATTGATTGATTGATTAATGGATTGATTGATTGATTAATTGCCCTTTTATTATATTGTTTAGATGTCGCAGACGAAGATGGAGCATCCGCCTACGAAGAAAATGGAGAAGAATCAGGAAACGCAGAACGCGGTACATAAAAGTAGGTCGCCGAAACTACCGAGTGAAGCGAGTGAGGAGAGGAAGATACCGAGTCAAAACTGGAAAAAGGCGCTGGAAGAGGGTGACGAAAGTTAAGAGAAGAAAGAGCAGGCGTAAGTAGAGTCCAACATGCCGTTATTTTTTCCATCACTTACAAGTAAAGGCAACTCCAAATAACGATTTAAGGATCTTTTAGCAAAAAGCATATAAAACATGACATATTCTAGGAGAATCGGTATTTTTTTAAAGTAGTTATCTTAGCTAGGCAAAGAAGGAGCATTTACCAGCAAAAATTTCATAAGCTGCATTTAAAGAGGCTATGTCACTATTTTTGGTGTTACATTAAAAAGACCAAAAGACATTTATATCAGTGCAAACCCAAAAATGATAATAATTAATTAATAATTATAATTATAATAATTGATTATGGTCCAGTTTTGTTTAAAATTACTCTCCTAGCTAGTTTATCGCCTTGTGATTTGGAAAACTCGCTAACACTGATTATGGCTTATTCTCTCTTTGAAAATTTAATTGCCTACATCCCCTTAGCGTTCTATAAGCATTTCGCGTATGACAAAGGTACTAAGTTTTAATTTGTAGTAGTTTTAATCCAAAAACGTCAAAGGATGCTTACCATTTAGCCAAAAACTCCGGAAATTTCGGTTGAAAGTCAAATGGATCAGACAATTTCCGGAAAATCCGTTCGGAAATTGTGGAATACCTCCAGAGGTAGTCCTATTTTTCCGTTTGGAATGGAACGTTGGAAATTTCCTTACCATTTGAATTTAGAAAAATTCAAATCGCTAAATCGAGTTAACGGTCTGGGTACCAGGATGGGGAAATGGAATATTTAAATGGTAAGGGCAATCCCGTCGGTTGGTCGGTAAATTTGGAAAATTGCTTACCATTATGTAACGGTCACCCCAACCGGTTTTTTCCTACAAATGGTGAGCACCCAAGATTTCCATGACATAGCTGCTTTAGAAATTCAAAGAAAATTAGACGACTGCTTGGATTCAAATAAATGACAAAATCCAATCTCCGGTACCCAATACCACAGAGTTAGGCAACGACCGAGAGGATTGTTAGTAATAAAGTGTTGGCCGTATCATGAAGGTAGTTTATGGGAACTCAATATAGGAATTTGTGTTAGTTTTACAGAGTATGCGTTTTTGTATCTCTGGGAGTAACTAATATCTAACAAGTAGAAATTAGGTAAATTTTGATGTCTTTGCAACCAAGAGGACTTTTCGTAGTAAACTGAGGTTGCCGTATTTATTGAGGTAGGCCTTGTGTGAATTTTATATTCTCCGAGAAAAGGTGAATTGCCTGTTATTTTGAGGCGTTAGTAAGGATAAATTCGAATAAAGCTGATTGTGCATTTTCAGGCGCACGACGACCTCGTTGGTACAAACGAATAATTAGAAGAAAGAGAAGGAGGCGAAGACGACGGCGTCGACGACGCCGACAACGAAGAAAGAGACGAAGAAGGAGACGAAGAACAAAGCGACGGCGACGCAGGAGACGAAGGCGACGAATTGGACGAAAGAGACGGCGAGGAGGTAATCATAATTTTGTAAGCGGCCTGATTCGGAGTACTTCGGTGTCAGTTGTAAATAACCAGTAGGGATCTTAGGCTGCCACGACGTCAGGCAACGGCAAGGGTATCAACAAGCTAACAAAGATAGAAATTTACATGTCGTAGTTCCAGATAACTTAAATGTTTATCGACAAATTCAATTGGGAAAACCTATTCAACTCCTAAGGGGAGGTTATCCTGTAATGAAATAGCATCCTATCCAAGTCGCTTTTGGTGCTAAAATCATTGCACTACATATTTAAGTTTCAGTTAGTAGTGCAACCTACTGGGTTTATGCAATCTATACCTCACGCACGCCCATTATTATTGTTATTATTATTAAATCGTGTTTTCTTCCTGTTTAGCCTGGAGACGACGTAAGATATATTTCAAGAGACGTCCACGCATTTTGAGAAGGTGGAGACGCCAATGGAACTTCAGAATTAAAGGAGTCAAATACAGAATCCGCCGAAGTGCAGGAAGAATAAAACTCAAGTACAGCGGAAGATGGCGAAAGGTTAAGCGCATACGTGGTATCTGGTACATCTACATTGTAACCTGGCAGCGTATTTATATCCGTAGACGGCAGTGGACGATACGCAGAGGACGCCGCTATGTCCGCCTTCCGAGAAACGCGCGTACGTTCAGAATCCGCGTACGAAGGAAATTTAGGCCCGTAAAGTGCACTGGAAGACGCTATTTCATTCGGTTCAAGCGGCGCTGGTGGCGCATTAGACGACCAGTGAGATACAGCATCAAGTACCGTGGAAAACGATTGTTGGTGAAGAAAAGACGCGGGCGTTTCCGAGTAAAATATCGTGGCAAATATGGAAAGCCAAAAAAAGGTAACGCGTTTGCATATTTAGCTTGGTAACAAAACATTATTGTCGTTATACTTCCTCCTATATATAAGCCCACCACAGCTCCTTAACGGCAATTCTTTACGAAAGGTTTCACTAAATTGACGAAAACAACGGTTGATTATCACAATATGTTTTTGCTTACCAGCCCAAAAAAACCTACGAAGTTGTATAAGTTCATGGAATAGCCTTTTGCAGCAGAGTAAACTTAAGGATATATCACCCTTTTAATATTGACACCTTTGTAAGGTATTATATGTAATATATATAGACGGAGTCATGTACATAAAATTGAAAAAGAAAAATATTTTTCCTAAAGCCAACTCCAGTCTTAAGGGGCACGTTTGAGACCATTGCTTAGTGTCCGTAATTAATAGACAGAGTCCATAATGGCAGAGGTTATTTACAGAAAATCTAATACTTCAATTCGTGTCCGTAATAACGAGTTACCCTTTATATCGTGGTGTGTAACCTCAAAGTGAGGGTTGACTAAATTACGGTTTTTCTTTTCTTAAAAGAGAAATTGCCGCTTGCTGATGAGCTTTTGCCCTCATTTTAAAGCAAGAACAGGTGCAAAATATAGGGTTTTTTCGCATGCAAACAAAGCTGGTTTTCACTAGCGACCACAAGCACAAGCATAAGTAGTTTATGCCAAGAGGAAACGAACGTCGACATAAGCATAAACACAAGCATAAGAACACGATGTTTACTAGTTACAAGGCTCCGTTCTTGACTCGGCTAATATGGCGGCAGAAACTCTACTCTTGCGACGAAGAAAGCGAAAGCGACTACAAGAAAGGAAAAAAAGGATGCGTTTTTGGGTTAGGGGTATTTTTAAAGAAAGAAGAAGCCAATGTGAATCCCACGCTTGTGCCTTTTTGTTTCTGTCTTTAAAGTCCCCACACTCTTTTTTCATACAATATTCTATAGTTCCAAACAACTTCCGAAAACTTTTTATCAAAATCAACCGCGGCCTCCGCCATTTTATTCAAATGCTCAGACGAGGGGGAATCTGGAACGTTTAATTGGCCAGACACGGCCAGACGTAAATTTCCTTGTGCTTATTGCAGTGTTTCGTTTTCACACGGCATAAAGCCGTGATTGCGCTTATGCTAATGCTTGCGTCGAGGCCGTTTTCACGGTGAAATAAGAGCTGGAGGTTATTCAGCGTGAACTTGTGAAATATGGCTGAGTATTTTAACGAGTCAGTTTTTATTTTTTCGAGCCTTCAGGCGAGAAGAAATAAATACTGACGAGTACTTGTACTTGTGCTTGCGCTTGTGCTTGCGCTTGTGCTTGCGTTGCTAGTGAAAACCAGGCTTAAGTATTTACGTCAAGCAAAAACGAACATTGGCATAAACATAAGATTAATACTTATGGTTATGCTTGCGCTTATGCTTATGTCGGGCGCGTTTTCTCTGGACATAAGCCTGTCATTCTTCTGCTTCTGTTTATGTCACTCGTGAAAACCAGGCTTAATGCAGTCAAACCTGTATTCAGCGGACCAGTACGGTTTTCCCCTTGTTATAACTGTAAACGTGACCTCTATGGAGCGGTCGCGGAGACCTTTCCCTTGTCCAAAACGAGTTTTTTTTTATTGTCTTTACCTGTATTAAATGGTTACTTTGTAGAAGGAAACCTCTAGTTAAGGTTTCTTCATTTCTTTTCGTCATTTTCTTGTTGCAGCAAGGAGAAGAAGAAACAGGAGGCGACGAGTGGTAAGAAGAAGAAAACGACGAAGAAGAAGACGAAGAAGAAGATTTGGATTGAAGAGACGCCGAGGAAAAAGACGAAGGCGACGGCGAAGACGAAGACGAAAAAAATATCGTGGTAGACGAAGGAGAAGAAGAAGGAGGAGGAGACGAAGAAAAAATAGATTAGGAAGGAGACGGCGAAGGAGGCGAAGAAGGCGAAGGCGTATGTATTTTGTTTACTTTACAAGTCCCAAGCAATTTGCGCTTGGGATTTATTCAGGGAATGTGATAGTTTGTCTGATGTCCAGCTCTATTCTTATTACCTGAAAAAATTGCTTACATGCGAAAGCAAAGTCTTTGTTACCCTGCGAGCAGTTGGTTTCTCCTACGCCGAACGCTACTCTGTTGTTCGTAGCATAGCGTTCGGCGTAGGAGAGACGAACTTCTCGCAGGACAAGTCTCTGTAAGAAAGATGCGAGGACGCACTCATAATCATACCTTTTATCCATCAAATATTTTCGCTTGGGTGCGATTGGTCAAATTACGTCACGTGACGCAATTTGCCCCAACTAAAATTGGGAAATATCCGATGATATTTCCCAAGTGATATCCCCCAGTTTTCAAGCTTTAAAGTTAAAAACCATTGGAACGTTTTACTGTTGTGAAACACGAAGACACAAAACGCCATTACCACCGGCGTAACTTTTAAACAGCGCACGCGGCTTTAAGCGAAAATATTTGAAGGATAATAAACACAAAAACCTTTATTTTTTTCTTTCAAATATACACGGCTATTTGTCCTTGGACATTATCTCTTCCTCGAAGCTCACAGCTTTTCTCGAGTTTCGCTGCCGGAAAATTCAGGTTCGCTTCTCGAAACAGATAATGTCTGCGGGCAAGCATCCGTGCATATTTTCGCGCCGAATGGCGGTTGTTTATTTATCGATTTATTATTTGTCGCCAAGTCTAATTTTTCAAATATTTGTAGCTCGTCGGGTGAGGCGAAAAATACGAAGGAAACAAAGAAAGTATGGCCGTCGTAGAAAGCGTAAGTGTTTTATTGTTTTTTTTTTCCTTTGTAAATGGCAAGACAGATAGCATCTAAGTTCTTGAGTTATGTTAGTTAACCATTCTTTTATGTTATAAAACTCTACCAATCAAATCATGATTATACAAAGCGGCAATTATAAAATGCTCAAGTAAATGCGCACGCTATGATTGGATAAACCGAGTTCATTATTAAAGAATTATAAAATGCTCAAGTAAATGCGCGCGCTATGATTGGTTAAACCGAGTTCATTATAACTCGATAAAGCACGCGCGTGACGTAAGGTTCATTTTAACCGTTTTTTATTTTATAAAAGAAATAAAAAACTTGTTCCTCGTGCATTGTTGAGTTATATAAGCACTTGGGAATTTTTAAGAACACTCGAGAAGTGCGAGAAGCACTCGCCTTTGGCTCGTGCACTTCTCTCGTGTTCTTAAAACTTCCCGCGTGCTTATATACTCAATAATGCACTCGGCGCGTTTTTTATTTCTTTAATCAAAAGCAATAAGGGCAATCACAATAGTTGCAGACAATCCAACGAACCAATCAGAACTCGAAACAATTACACAGAGCCGCCGCGAAGCGCGGGAAAACACCTGCAAGTAAGTTACGATTGCTTTTGGTTTCACTTCTGATTGGTTGAGAAAGTGGCGCGAGATTTTTTAGCCAATCGCAGAGCGTAGTAATGCAGAAACACAACAATCTCAAAATTATTCCCGATATGTTTTAAAAACCATCTAGCGTGCGTTGTGATTGAATGCCTATACTATTTAACATGAAGTCTGTCAACACGCTTACGACATTGTATTACATGCTCACTCATTCGCGACCTCACTAATCGTTTTGATAGCTACGTTACACATAAGGTCACGAGGTTGCAGTAACAAGTTAAAAAAATCCAGTGGAAGCTCTCGTAAGTGACCATCTAAGGGATCTGAAAAACTTGGTCGTAACTAGAGCTAGTCCCTTACGAGAGCATTTTACTAAAAATTTCAGTAAACATGATTTATTTATTTATTAATTAATTTATTCATGATTTCGTGAGGATGGTCACTAATAGTCCTTTTTACATTTATGTGCTTGGTGAACTTGCCTTTGAGTGGAAGCGAGGCTGGAGGTGACCTTGCTTTGATACAGACCTTGGAGCTTTTCAGATGTAAATATAGCTAGTTAGCATGAGAAAAGCATTATTAACATATGAAAGGTAGAAAGGTTTGTATCAAAGCAAGGTCACCTCCAGCCTCGTTTCCACTCAAAGGCAAGGTCACCAAGCACACAACTGTAAAAAGGACTATTGAAGAGCTTTAACTCAGGTTCTATTGTAGGGCTTTTATTTGAACAGTCACATCATTCATCCACAGAATGCTGCTCGTTGGTATCACTGTCTCATTAAAGAGACACTATCACGGATTCGCATGCGCGGACCAGGCTCACTTCCGATTTCGACCACTGTTTCTTCTTTACTTTTCGGCGTACAAAATACCCTTTTCCGTCCCGAGTTTCTATGTTTTCCACCGTGACGGCCGCCACTAGTCGACGCCATTTTGAAATTGCACTTCAACGTGAAAAATTAAGGCTGACCTTCTCAAGTTTCGATTCGAGAAACTGGCGCATGCCCCCTCGTGACAGTGTCCCTTTAACTCTTTCTTATTGGTCACCCAATCAGGTCGCCTGAGAGTGTACTTCCGAAGACGTTACCGACGCTTGAGACGAGGTGGAAGAACATGGTTCCTGAAGATTGGCAGACGAACGTACAGACTCCGGCGAACCGGCCGGCGTGTGAAGATCTACTTTAAGAGGAGATGGCGACCATGTAAAAAGCAGCTCGGCAAGTGGTACATCTTGATGGGTAAGACATGGAAGCGTATTGTGAGGCGCCGAGGGCGCTGGTATTTGAGATATCGCAAACGATTGCTGCGGCTCCAGAGGAAAGCGAAATTGATGATGATGAAGTTTAGACGTATGTGGCGGCGCATGATGGTGATGAGAAGACGGCTTTACATGATGATTGGGCGCCGCTGGAAACCCATTGTTCGTCGTACTACGTATCGCATCCGCTATCATAATCGAAACTTGCGTGTGAGAAGAATAGGAAGGAAGGCTTCTGTGCGTTATCATGGGAAATGGTCTCGCAAAAGGACATTAAAGAGAAGACGACCACGTCGAACATGTAAGTACAATAGATACTTTACCCAGCAATCTCTCTATTTGCTGCTTACTTCCCTTGCAATAAAGGCCTGTTTAAACCAGAGTTAACACGGCTTAAATCTGGTGCAGTTACCTAGGTTTTCTGCTTCTCAAACCAGACTAACCAGGCTTGAACGAATGTGGACAATGTGCCATGTAAGATCAAACACTGAGAAGAGAGTTGAAAATACGACGCGCAGTGGAGTATTTTTGACGAACTTCGAGGCGTTTGATCTTGTGATGAAATACTGTGTCGAATGTTTGATATCACTTCTCAAACAAAATGATTTTAGAAGGAGAAGTTAAGGATGCAAAAATGAGGAGTGTTTCATCTGATTTCCAAACACTCATTGAACATTAATTTCCTTTGTATTTTCTTCATGAATTATTAATGAGTTTGAGAAATTAAAAACTACACTGCATTGCACAGCGTGCACAAAAAGATCCAAATTTCACACGGCAGAGTCGTAACTCGTCAATAAAATTCATCGAGCTATTCTCCGCCGCCATGAATAAATTCGTAATTCTCTTTTCTGCAGTTCATGAAAGAAAAGAAAAAATACAATAGTTGTCCCAATCTGATCAAATAACAAGCCCAAAATATCAACATTTTTAAAAGTAACACTTTAAGTATTCAAAAATTCGATTTTATGGATTTAGAAACAATAAAGCTGCAATTTAGAAGAAAGTAAATACTCACGTTGTGTGGTAACGGCAAGATGAGCAATTTCACGTCGGGTTCGTGAAGAGAACGCGAGATATTTTCCCGCCAGTCATGCGCAGTCGATCATTTGGATTTTCCCTGAGTCTCTCGCGTCGCCGTTGCCGTTTCCGTTCCCGGTGCTATGGGCATCACTACAGTGCAGGCACATTCATCCTGTACAAAGGAATTTCTCTGTTCCGTCTTTTGACTTCCTTTAGGCGGAAAGAAGGCG
The DNA here is from genome assembly GCA_024195265.1 of Dendrophyllia cribrosa. NCBI lineage: Eukaryota > Metazoa > Cnidaria > Anthozoa > Scleractinia > Dendrophylliidae > Dendrophyllia > Dendrophyllia cribrosa. The sequence continues at coordinate 51,892,013 of JAJLRJ010000001.1, forward strand.
GCCCTGGGGCCCGTTTCTCGAAACTCCCGGTAACTTTTCGGGCCCGAAGCCAAATATTGAAATCAAAATCTAAAGAATAAAAGCGCAGGTCCTAGCGAACAAACCAGTCCATTTTGTTTTGCTAACTGATAGTTTTATCGTATTATCTGCAAAACTTTTGAAACCTCAAAGGTCAATGAAAATAAAACAGCTTTCCGGGCCCGGTAATTACCGGGTCTTTCGAGAAACGACCCCCAGGGCCCGGTCGCAGGAGGTTACATTGCAAAATTAAGTGGATTTCGACGATGAAAAAGAAAGGAAAGTAACAAAGCCAAACTTTATTGTTGTGCCTTTTGTCTCCAGCGAGAAAACGCAGAGTAAAAAGGCGAAGGAGGAGACGAAGACGAGCAAGACGCCGCCGCCGCAGAACAAGGCGAAGACGAAGAAGAAATCGACGTAGACGTATGTATTTTGATGCGGTGTTCTACTAGACGAAAGGAAGCGTTACATTAGAGTAAGAGTACGACTTTTGCATTTAAATCCAGTCACATCTCCAGAACTGTCGGTCCTTCCGGTTGCTGACCGGAAGATAAGAAGACTCTACGTATAAAATTGGTGTGATTTCATGGTTATATAAGGCACGCGAACTAGGTTTTAAAAGTCGTACTCGTACTCAATCTCGTACTCGTAGTCCAATCAAACGTTCCCTAATAGGGACTTTAAGCAACCATCACGACATGTACAACTCCAAAGAAGACGTCAATTAGAAGTGAATTCACATTCTTTGATGTTGTTTGATGTAGCCAAACTATCTTAGGAGCGGCGTCAGTTCCAGTTCAGATCGAGAACCAACCATAGTGCTCCTTTTTTAAACCAAGGGGCAAATTAATGAACCTCATGTAACACATCATGTAATTAGCTTTACAAAAGTTGTTTTTCTCGACGAACCCATTCTCCTCGATGAGATTAATTAATTAATAGATCATCTGATAGAGTATTTGTGGCTGCTAAGAGTTATAATTGCAAATTGTATTTTCTTTTGATAAGCGTTCATGAGTGAAGTAACTTTTTATTTATTTAATTTCTAGGACGTTATAGAGGACGCAGAAGGCTTAAACGACGTAAGTTCACTTAAGAAATAGACCACACGTTACTATGGTTTATCGGCTCGATAAACCACGCGGGATGTTGGAAGAACACGAGAAAAGATTGTAAGTCGCGAGCTGAATGCGAGTGGTTTACAAGCTTTAGAGTGTTTTTCCAAGATCCCGCATGGTTTATTGCACTGACAAACCATGCCGCCCAATATGTGGTATATTGCACGCGTATTATCTTCACTTATGGTATAAATCGTAATAGACATTTTAGTCATCGCGTTCTTTGGCAAACGGCGAACGCAAGCTTGCTGTTTGCGGTCTGCCGCGGTGAAAGTGGTAAAAATTGTTGCATAATTTTCACATAAACTAACGAAAAAAATAATAAAAAACAATCAAAGTGAGCATTACCAGATGTTTTAGATACTTGTTTGTTTCGTAAAAATATGACAGTTTTTTTAGTGCAATAATTTTACCTTTACTTCGCTTCATTCTTACCTTTTTGCTCAATTTGCTTGTAAATTTACACTTTCTCAGTATTCTTATCAGACGGTAAAAGAGCCTTGGGCTCAACAGTAGAGTATGAATGCTCTTAAAAGTAATTTTTTTTGCTTTTTTCAAATTCAAAATTTCAAATTCAAATTCAAAATATTCAATTCAATTATTCAAAAAATTCAAATTTCAAATTCAAAATATCAAGATAAATACCCACTTTGTTAACCAATGTGAAAACAGCTCTCCTTGTGTTGAAAACGGCAAACGGCAGACGGCACACGTAAAAAAGGGCGGGAAAATCGTGATCACGTGGTTTTTTCTGCCGTTCGCGTTTGCCGTAATGTTCAACCAGTCTTCAGTCGCCAACATTTCCACTCCCTCCCCTCCCTTCCCCTCCTCCAACGATGGAATGTGGATCTACCACTTGTCGCAAGTCTATTGCACGCGACAAAGTCAAAAATCAACGCTAAGATTACAAACAAGCAAAGCAAGATGAAATCAGCATTGTCTTTCTTCTATTTCAAAAACATATTTTTGGATTATTACAGTGAGTAATAAGCTGTTTTGGTTTATACAGGCAAGAGATATGTCCGCTATCTCGGCAAAAAACGTCGTGTGACAGTAAGAAGAAGGTACTTCTTTGGACTCCGAAAGAAACCAATCCGTAGGTTTAGGCGAGGATTAAGGATTTACATCGGCCGAAAGTATAGGAAAATCATACGCAGGGGAAGGCGATGGCGAGTCCGCATCAGAAGAAGATGGTGTGGACTGAAAAAACGCGGTCGCTGGTGGTATCTAAGAAGGAAACGAAGATGGACGAGAATCAAACGTATCAGGATGGGTATAAAATACAGGAGACGAATTATACGGGTCAGACGGCGAAAGAGAAGGTGGTACTTAAGGAGAAAGAAGCGTTGGACTCGTGTGAGGCGCCGTGTTCGTTGCAGCATTCGCGTCCGTAGAAGAAAGATAAAAGTAAGGCTGGTTGGCAGAAGAGGTGTGAAGATCTTGAGGAAAGGCCGTTATGGTAAAACAAGGAGGATCCGATGGAGACGTAAGTTGATTAAAATGGTAAAAATGCGTTACTAAAATGGGCATTTATTTATAGAAGAAATTGAGTTCCTTATGACAAAATGGCTGATGGAACTTTCATCCCGGGATAACTGTTTACATGACATTTTCACCGCGTTTCATCCCGGCACTTAGGACAGGGATGATATCATCCCAAGATAAGTGAAATCATCCTGGGACAAAACCGTGTAAAATGATATTTCTGACGATGTAGCATCGTGGAACAGGCAGAAATAGCTATTTTGCCGGCACGGACCGGAAGACTGTGTCGCTTAAGGTCGCGGGGGATACCTGGCCATGAATAAATTCATAAGGCAAAATTTAGCAGGGGTGTCACTTTGAAAAACGTTATATCGTGTACGTTTGAAAGCCGATTTTGCTAAAATTTAACAGAGATATTCGCGAATAATGGAAGTGTATAAAGATTGTTTTTTACTGAAGGGATCGCGCTTTGCGGCAATGCTGTAAGCCACTAAAGTTATTTTTTTTAAACGTAGTTTTGTGTCCAAGTTTGCTCGTCGAGAAGAACACAAAGCAAGTTGATTTCACCACTTACTGATCCGTCGAAACGTCTACTGTGTCATATCTGTCTCCGAATTTTTAATTAAACTTTAATTAAAAGTTATTAGCTTTTAAAGAAGTAAAATTGTCCATGTTACATGAAGATTTTGAAGCCTCATATCTTCCCTTTGAAAGCCCATTTAAAAATTTTGAGTCAGATATGACAATCTACAATACACCTAGTTTACCTCTCTGCAGTGTCAACTCATGAAATTCTCTATCCGCGCTGAATTCTTGGACACAAAATTGCTTATTTTTACGCTTCCGAAGGCTTCCCGAGCAAACACAAATGCAAAAAATATATATTTATGGTAATTTTGCTAATTTTAAACCACGGGCTATTGTCAGCACCTCATGCAGAAACAGAAAGAACAATGCGTTGAAAATTAGTGTATTTTACCAGACAGCACTTTGCACGTGCAATCTTGCGGTGTCGTACTTAGGTACTTTTATGAACATCGATCTTTTGTGATAACGAGTATTGATATTTAATGTACGCTGATAAGTTGATGGCAGTCTTGCAATATATAGGCTATGAGGTCCTTGCTGACCTGCAGGCCCCTGTATCTACACAGTTGTGTGTCTTTCTGGGTAGTGTGGGCAAATCACAAAAAAAATAAACGATGAGACCGAGATGAACTCATTCATCTCATGTAGACGGAACCTAAGTAGCCCTTGGCTTCCTTTGTTTGGCTTGCGACTGGGTGAATATACTGCATGTGGTACGAATTTGAACAAGCACACTAAATCCTCTGCAACTTTTCACTTCCTATATTTGTTAAAACTGGACCAGGTTAATAACAATTAAAACAAGTAGCTTTTTACGTGTTTAGCTATTTTATAATGACAACTCAATCTTTAGTCCAATTGATATCAGCTTCATCGTGCGGACATGATCATCTTTAAGAACAGGGCATGCGCAGCAGTCTGATTGCTTGCTTCCCACTAATGTGTCATATGTGGGTCAAGTCCGTTAGTTCTCACCTTTTTATGAGGAAGGGGGCGGGGGGGTCCAAGTGGTCCGGTGTTCCCTCCTCCTAAAAAAACTAACATTTCCAAATTCCAATTCCAATTCCTGTTCTATTCAGTGTTCCCCAATAGAACTACATTTTGAATGCCGTTGTTATGCATTACATGGAGTGATTTATTTTTAACTTTTTCTTATAGGAAGAAGAAGAGGATCTAAATTAAGGAAAAGAAGAAGACGGCGTAGACGACGTCGAAGACGACGACGCAGACGTCGCCGACTTAGCCGTCGAAGGAAGCGTAGGCGAAGAACACGAAGTATGTACAGCTTACTGGTCTTAAGGCCGATTTAGACGACACAATTCTTTACAATTGCTGCATGCAACGTTTGCAGCGCACGCCCCTCGCGTCATGCCAAAATCGTACACGACTTCGCTCGTGTATAATTGCTCATGGCCACCATATGTTGTAGGGTTTTAAAACACGTAAACCAGTTGTAGGTTTGATTTACACGATATGATTTGTGTCTTAAGTTTATTTTAAGCACATTGTTGCCGTCTAAATTTTCCTTTATGGTGCTTAGGCAAACGCGTGGTTAACGTGAGGTGACGTGTCCACGCGCGTCGTTAAAGGAAAGAAGAATGATACGTTTAAGGCCGATTTCAAAAGTCCTGCTTCTGCCGTGCCAAATTGTCTCGACTGTTCTACGACTTGATTTCTGACTTCGAATTTGATTCATTCGAATGCAATTGGTGCTACAAAACAAACAACTGGCCAGAGTGCTTGCAACTTTTAATATGTATTATCAGAAACCCACTTGTGAGTTTCTGATTTTATTTATAACTTATGAATTAAGGTCGACACGGCAGTATCACGCCGGCGTTTTAAATGAAGTCGAGCTACTTCTATGTAGCTCCGACAATACAGCAGTTGAAACCAAGTCGTGTCAATGACTTTAGCAAGCCAAACTCTGTCGGAGCTGCATGGCAGTAGCTCGACTTCATTTAAAACGCAGTGTAAATGCAGGTCGTCGTCTGAAATAGGTCATACTTTCCTATCTGTCATTGTGCCCAGCACTCCCCCGGACTCGCACGTATGATATGCTCGGCATCCTACCACGAACGTACCTATTAACAGGATTATGCGCCTGTTCATCAGGGTAATGTACAATAAAACGCGCTTTTCAATGTGCTGTAGAGGAAGGGGGAATTGTGGGTTGGGATGGGGGTTTGTAGCTTCTAACAATGCTCCGTACTTGCAAGAGTGGAGTACTTTACAAGACTGCACTTCGCTATCCTGCCATCTCCCTGAAAACTGGCTGCTTTAGTAGATGTTAGCTCGTTGCTTTTACCACTGTGATTTATAAAAGAGTTTGTCTATAACTAAAGGAATCTAATTCAGTCAACTCCCGCGATACCTAAAGACACCTCGCTTTACCGGACAACTCGTCATTTTTAAAACCCTTGAACTCCCAAGAGTGCGAAAACTTAAAATTCCAAAAAAATCCCAAATTTTATTTTGTAAAATATCGAGAAACACAAATGGTACCATGCAAAAGTACTGCCAAAGAGGATTCATTTGAACGGTCACAACATATGATTTCGTCTACAGACTTAAAAGTCAGAACTACAGAACATGCCCAGACCCTGGGAGTAAAAAGGTTAACAGGAGTTGAGGTCCAACTGAAGACATACAGTAACTCACTCCCGCTACTACAGAACATTTCTATCACGGACCCCAAATCGTGGTCCTCAAAGTGTTGACTGTTTTCTTTTAAGATGATAGAACACGGAAAGATAAAAAAATGTAATAGCAATATTCATGACTAAACTTGGGTAACCTTTGTATCACTGACACGTTTTCGTTCTTGTTCAGGATGGCGTGGTCGCAGAATTAAGTTCCGTGGTAGACTCCGACGCGTGAGGAAAGGAAGAAGAACATGGACCGTACGTTACGGCAGGCGCCGTTACCGCATCCGAAGGAGAGGAAAACGTTCCAGGGTGTACTTCATGAGAGGTTGGAGAATAATTCGGCGCAAACGCGGCATACGGTATTTGAAATACGGTCGGTTATGGCTCCGCATTAGACGCTTCGGCAGGAGGTACCATGTCGTGTATCGCGGTAAAAAGAGGCCTATTTTCCGTGGAAAATCCAAGTACCAAGTGCGATTTCGTCGAAAGTGGCGATATGTGAAACGTCGCGGCAAGAGGCGCTTCATTCGCATCAGACGCAAATGGAAAGGTGTAACACGCCGAAGACGGTATTACATGCGTTTCAAAGGCCGAAAACTTAAAGTGAAGAGAAAGGGAAGAATATACCGGATTAGATTAAGAAGAAAATGGCTCAGGCGAAGACGTGCGCGTTATGGGAAGCGGCGTCGCGTGCGAGGTACAAATCAGCATTTGTTATAGAATTGTTTTCATGTACGGTTGAATCTCTTTACAACGGCCACCTTCGGACACAATTTTTCGGCCGTTGTAGAGTGGTGTCCTTTATGGGAAAATTTTCAATGGGAGGATTTGAGTGAATAAATGAGAAGTCGGGACAAGAAAGTCAAGAAAACATGGTTGATGTTGAGGGGTGGCTTTTAGTAGAGGTTGGACTGTACTAACCTGACTGGGAACGTTGTTTGCCATTGCTTACATTTTACTGACCTACATACTTGGCGGTACCAGCCACCTGAGCGCAAAGGCGCCCACTTTCGTGTTTCGTGTTTCGTGTTTCGTGTTTCGTGTTTCAGCTGATCAGACTGTGATCTAACCTGTACAAACACCACCAGCTGCCCATGCTACCTTTTCACTGGTGATCCCTTTGAACAAAAACCATGAACACAATAACATATAATATACTGAGAAGACAATCTAGCACGAATGAATTGAGTATAACATTCGTTTTAAATCTTGTAGGCCGAAAAAAGAGGAGACGAAGGCGAAGGCGCCGAAGGAGAAGGCGTAGACGTAGACGTAGACGAAGAAGGCGTAAGTATTCATACCAACCCCCCCCCCCCCCCCCCCCCCCCTCAAAAACATACTGCAATTCTTGTTACGCCATGGCCACTGACCTTCTAACCCTAAACTTTCAAACTTTCAGCCCAGGGCCTGCTCCGCGTTCAGGACGAGACTGCCGAAATACTCTAAGAATACTTGACATATGGGGAAGGCTTTTAATGGGGTTAACTGTTAGCCGTAAAACGGCCCAAAAATTTAGTCGTTAGGCGTAAAAATTGAAATATTTTAACCAGTTGGGCGTAAAAAAATGTTAACCGTAAAAATGATTTCTAGCGGCGATTTTTCATTTGCCATCTCTTGTTAAGACTGTTATGTTGTCATGTGAGTTTGTGTCTTGTCCCATAATGGTCCTAAGACCTTAAATGTGTTTTACAACAATAGGAGTTAATTTTAAACTTTTTAAAACAATAAAAATAATTTAACTTCTGGAAACAATGGAAATTAATTTTTAAGATTTCTGTTAACCGTAACGGGATGAAATTAACCGTTACCCGTAAAAAAGCCAAAATTTTAACCGTTAACCATAAAAGTCGTCATCCCAATGAGACCCTCATGGAGGAGGTTATTTTCAGCGATTGGAAGCCTCTGTCTTCCAAGTGGAACGAAGACATGTCATCACGTGACACGTGACAAAATACTCCACGATTATTGGAGAATTTCGGCAGCCTCCCCCCCCGGAGTATCTCCGAGCCACCATTTTAATCAAACAGACCTGGGGATGAAGGTGCTAAACTCTTTATAACGTCAAATGATGTCCGGTCTGACACGTCTTGCTGCTTGTACCGTTTATTGAAGGTCTTCTTCGTCAAGGACTTCCACTTTTTAAAATCAAAAGAGATACAACTGTATGACAAGTGTTATGTAATTATTTAAAACGTCGAGGTTATTTTGTTACTTTCAAGGGCTCGTTCGATTGACCGTGTTCCGCAATAAGAATAAACAGAATAGTCTCTGTGAATTGTTTGTTCAGCCACATTTCAGGTATCAGTCTGGAAAACATACTTATAATATGGTAATATGAGACGTTTTGTTGTCCAGTGGTTCCCAAATCCCAAAAAACGCGATTTTTTGTGACCATTCTTCATATTATTATTCCGGAACGCTTCATAAGTTTAATGTTTTGACCATTTTTCACGTGGTCTGTTACAACTTTTGCTTAAAAAAAAAACGAATAAGAGAAGACAGGCCGAAGAAATTCAGACTATACGTCATCAACTTTTTGCTTCATTTTGGTAAAATGTTATGAAAACCTACGTCAGAGGCTACAGCCGTAGCCGAATGGGAACACAATTATCGCAAGCTGGAGATAACACAATTATCGCAAGTTATCGAAAGCTGGAGACTTGCGATAACTTACGACAACGGAACTCGCGTGTACTTGTGATTTGCTTGCATTGACGTCCGAGCACTTTGATCGAGCTCAAATTTGTCCCCAAGTAGGCGCCAGTTTTTTTACCCGTTTGGCCACCAAACGCACGTTGTCGCAAGTGACCGCACGTTGTCGCAAGTGACCACACGTTGTCGCAAGTGACCACAAGTTGTTTTCAGTATTGTTTGCTTTGGTATGATCGCGTGCACACGGCTGCAATGAAATGGCTTTTTTTACCACTTGCGAACAACTTGCCTCTAGATGCGAGCACGTTTGGCCACCCAACGCAAGTTTGTTTGCAAGTTGGAATTTTTAAAAATTGCGCGGGCTTCCCGTTTAGACAGGGTTTAAAACAGTTTGAACCATTGAAATGTAGATTGTTGAAAATAAAGTTTGCCGCTCTTTTGTTATTAGGTCGGTACGGACGAAAAAGACGACGAAGACGAAGAGTAGTACGTAAGTATTAAAACCTTAAGTTGTAACCCAATAGCGTTCCGCCCAGGTGACGTCATATTTGGCAGCATTGCATTGTGGGATCGAAATGCGGACAAATATTTCAAAATGGCTGCCTCGGAAACACCAGTTTTTGCGATTCCTGTACATGTTGAGGATAATTGTCGAGTTGTACCCAAGACAGTGCTTCGTAGCACCTGCTTTTTTCGTAGCTTCCTGCATAGTTCTTGAATGTTTGTACGCATTTCAATCCCACGATGCTGCGCGAGTTTTCTATTTTTAGAATCTGGGCGGAACGCAATAAAACTCCACATAAGAACAAGTAATGCTCCACATAAGAACTATAGTAAACTTCATTGTTCTGCGGCATTGGCTCTTCCCCACATAGAATATCTTTGGTTTCAAGAATAGAGGAGGAGCTAATGGTTCATAATTATGTTTCATTATAAAAATAAAGAAAATCCATTTGCGTCAAACAAATTTTAGGAAATATTCGTGCTTAACCAATCAGAATAGCAGAAGACAATAGCTAATAATTTTGCTTTTTTGATGAAGTTCCCCAAATACAATATCTTTTAAAACTTGCATGTTGTGCGATTGAGTTTCAAATTACTTGAAACCTTAAAAATATCAGACAAAATGCACCATGAACCTTAACTTTTTAGCAGTTTTTGAGTCTAGGCCAATGAGATCACTAGTTGTAACAATGAAAAAAGTTGACATTCCATCGTGCATTGCCGTTCAGTATCCTTCTTATGTGGATCATTACTTAAAACGCAAGCTGTATTGTTGTGTACAAAGGCAAAATCAGTCAAAACGTTTGTTCTACGTCTTTAATCATGTGATGTCATCACTTGCATACATTATGCAGCCATTTTTGTACGTAGTTCCCTGTGGTGTTTCTGTCAGCAGTGTGTTTCTGTCGGGGGGGTGGGTGGGGGGTGGGGGGGGGGGGGTGACGGGGTTTCTGGTCGTACCTTTAAGGGGTCAAAATTTGTAGATTGGTACCGATTGGGATGCTAAAATCTAAAATGACCACCGTTAGAATTAACGCTGTACCTGTTAGGGTATTGAGCCGAAAGCAAGTCACAGGAACTATTTGCCAGTCAACTATTTTTTTGTATGTATTGTTTTTGGAATTAGTACCTCTTAGCGGTAAAAATCCATTTGAGTCACTCTAATCAAAGAAGATTCTGGTACATTTTAGGGTGTTATTAGAAAATTTCCGACGAGCACCCCAGTCAATCATATATTGGAGTCTCCCCCGGGCTTTGGGATAGACGCAAAGGGCGGTAATAAATGATGTGTCACAGTCCCGTGGGGGGGGGGGGGGGGGGGTACTCCCGACAATTTAGGATAGGTGTGTGCCGCCAAGGTTCTCAAACCCTGACCCTATCGAGATTTGATACCCTTTTTAAGGCCCAAAACCAGGCGTGTAGTACAGTTTTAACAGGCCATATCTTTTTCATTTTGCGCGTTGGGGTGGATTCTGCAATTTAGTGACCCTATCTAAGGAATATCTAAGGATCACAATACCAAAAATACCAAAAAGGCTTTAAGGACTGGGCACCTCAAAAACCCTACCCTATCGGGTGGCACATACCTATATAGCGTATATAAGGGAGTACCCCCCCCCCCCCCCCCCCCCGGGGGTCACAATACGTCTAGTAGGTTTCTATTAGATGATTCCCTACTGCAACCTTCAACCATCAACCAGGCAACCATGAAGAAACTGGTGAGAAGTAAAATGCACGGCTGTAATGTTGCTCCATAATTGGGGTATTTCTTGGTGTTGCGGAAACTATTGTTGGTTAGCTATTGTGTTGTGGTGTGGGTATTGTTTACTTTCTTTTGAATCTTTTGTTTTACGTCATGTGGTGATCGCAACACCAAGAAACTGCCCATAATTGCACTTCAATAGGCCATTTCCGAGTTACGTTATGCCTCGTTGTCAAAGCGAGGCTAGGTGCACAACCTTTCATATGAAAATGGTTTTTTATTCAAATGCAAATAAAACTCATCTTCATATGAAAGGTTGTGCACCTAGCCTCGCTTTGACAACGAGGCATAACGTAACTCGGAAATGGCATATTATAATTTTAGTCTATATTTGATTTTCTCTTTACAAAAACATCTGCGTCCAACAGGACCGTATTGTTTTACCTGTCCGCATTATGTAACACACTCTTTTGTGTTCATGCTGATATGGACACATGTCATTGCAGGTAGGAGATATATCTGCTATCGTGGCAAAAAACCTCGTGTTATAGTAAGAAGAAAATACTCCTTCGGACGCCAAAAGGGACCAATCCGTAAATTTCACACAAAACGATTCGTGTCATATGCTTGTTGCAAGCTTAACGCATGCGACAAAGTTCTACTGTGTAAACCAGAGCTAACAACGCATCGGGTTATTACAAACTAGCAAAGCAAGGAGAAATCGGTATTATCTTTCTTCTACTTTTTGGATTATTACAGTGAATAATAAGTTTTTTTTTGTTTATACAGGCAAGAGATATGTCCGCTATCGCGGCAAAAAACGTCGTGTGATAGTGAGAAGAAGGTACTTCTTTGGACTCCGAAAGAAGAAACCAATCCGTAGGTTTAGGCGAAGTTTAAGGATTTACATCCGCCGAAAGTATAGGAGAATCATACGCAAGGGAAGGCGATGGCGAGTCCGCATCAGAAGAAGATGGTGTGGACTGAAAAAACGCGGTCGCTGGTGGTATCTAAGAAGGAAACGAAGATGGACGAGAATCAAACGTATCAGGATGGGTATAAAATACAGGAGACGAATCATACGGGTCAGACGACGAAAGAGAAGTTGGTACTTAAGGAGAAAGAAGCGTTGGACTCGTGTGAGGCGCCGTGTTCGTTGCAGCATTCGCGTCCGTAGAAGAAAGATAAAAGTAAGGCTGGTTGGCAGAAAAGGTGTGAAGATCTTGAGGAAAGGCCGTTATGGTAAAACAAGGAGGATCCGATGGAGACGTAAGTGGACTAAAATATAGTTAAACATTAATTACGATGATCATAGCTAACACTTTTATCTCCTACATTTTCTTCTTTTTTTTTTCTGACACACAAAATATGGAATTTTTTAAACATTTATTTCTCGCAATTCATGAGGGAAAAAACGAAGAAGACCTGTGAAAATGAATGTTTTATTTCCCTTATCACAACCCTAGATCATAATTATTTTCTTGGTCTTTTTTACTTATTGTCTCTTCCTCCTGGACTTATAAGTTTGATAGCAGTGAATTATTGAGGGAACTAGGATAACTGCTTGGGATCCGAAGGAAGGATGTACCCTTTGAATGACTAGCGTCCAGCCAGGTGGAGTAGCAACAGTTCCATCCCCACCCCCACCCCCCAGGTGCTTCTTACCTCCTACACCGATGTTCTGTAGGCTCGTCACGTATTCCTTCACTATGAATTCCACTTTCGTCTGGCAGTGCTTTTCGCCCATATCACGGTTAAATTATTCGTCTTTTGCGTACAAAAATACCTAAAACACTTGAAAAATTCACAAATTCGAGGGTAATTCGATGTTAAGGAGCAAAGATATATGATCGCAATTTTGGACACATTTTCAGACATTTGTATGATTAGCGGGCAACATTGTCCGTCTTTCATACAAACGTTTGGAGATCGACACGAAAAGAAACCAATGCTGTGTTCACGCTAGGGCGAAACATGTTTAGTCTGACTCATGCTGTGTTCACGCTAGGGCGAAACATGTTTAGTCTGACTCATGCTGTGTTCACGCTAGGGCGAAACATGTTTAGTCTGACTCATGCTGTGTTCACGCTAGGGCGAAACATGTTTAGTCTGACTCATGCTGTGTTCACGCTAGGGCGAAACATGTTTAGTATGACTCATGCTGTGTTCACGCTAGGGCGAAACATTTTAATCTGATCACGAATGAAGCATCTTCCTCTGCAACCTCGTTCCCAGGGTCGGGAAGAAGAGAGACCCTGGGAACGAGGTTGCTTCCTCTGTCAAAAGTGATCACATCAGTCGGCGCATTGCGCGAATCATGATCGAAACATGTTTATTCTGAGCATGATTGAAACTACCGGACGGGGTAGTTTCGATCTAAGCCAGACGAAACACGTTAGCGCGAATGTCGTCTCCTTGTCAAACGCTGCATTGTCCCTGGTTCCCGAAGGGCCTGACAAGTGAAATTAAACCACATGCTCTATTTTTTTCTGTTCATGTGTAATTATAAACATTTATGCGAGCTTATGGCTATTTCGTGAAAGAGCATAAACTATGGAAGAAGGCGAGAAACGTGTTTTGAAATAAACAACTAATTTGAACAATGAAATTGCAAACATGTTCACGGGAAACGTGTTTCGGTCAAACATGTTTACTCTAAATGTGTTTCGGTCCTGGGGCGTGCGTTTCTCAAAGCTCCCAAAAACGTTTCGGGCGCAAAAAGGAATGTTATGTGCAAAATGTTTACCAACAAAGATCTTATTTTTGTTGCTTTTGAAAGCTAAACAAAAAAATCTCACGCTTACTGCACAAATTGGGTTGGTTTGCTGGCTAACAACTTCAGCATCATTCGTTAGAAACTGAATTTAAAAAACAGCTTTCGGGCCCGAAATGTCTTTGGGCGTTTTGAGAAACGCACGCCTAATGTGAACATAGTATAAGGGCCTGGTCGCACTACAGTCAAAAATCGTGCCCGTGCAAAAATCGAGGAAAACAAAAGAAACCGCTCCGGTAGGACACGCTTTTTATGGAATGTTTTTGTTTTTATGTCATTTTGCGCGGGCTAAATTTTGTTTTTGACTGTAGTGCGACCAGGCCCTAAGTCACCCGATATATTTGAATTCAATTTGAATGAAAACAGGGTCATTTTTCTAAAAGTTGAATTCTTAACACGAAACGTTAAAGAACTGATAATGTAATGGAAGTACCATATACGTGTTATTTTCTGGCAGGTCGATATCTACGAAGAGGACGAAAAGCAAGGCGTAAGTATTGCCGTCTATCGTACATTGTTTAGAGCAGTTGTTTGATTATTGTCATTCGTAGATTAGTCTCTTTTTTCTCTTGGGTCCTGGAGTGAAATTCGCAATGCACGATAAGCAGAAATAAAAGGAACTATACATGCTTGTTGATGTTGATATTGTGTTTTCAAGTCACTGCATGACAATAACAGCAACGAGACCCATTGGAAGTGTAGCAGGTATAAAATTGCTGCATTCTCATAAGATAAGATAAATTTAAGATAAATAATAGCATAATAGTAATACGTAAGATAAATCTTCTTTGTTTAACGAAGACCACGCTTAAGTCTTTTAATGATCAACAAAGCTATAGCTCTGGGATTCCAGGCCGAATTGAAATCATCTGAGAAAACCCTCGGAGCAAGGACCAGACATAACAGCAGACACAACCAACATAAAGCATCCATTCCGGGGTTCAAACCATTGCCATACTGGTGACAGCATGCGCTCTCACCACTGCGCCACTCCTGACCTTTCCGCCTCCTTCATCTTCCAATACACGATATCCGTAATGTTACGTCTCGTTTTCGTTTATTCTTAATACCATTCTGAATTTCAGGCCGGAGACGAAGAAGACGTAGAAGACTACGACGGAGACGTTAGTAATCCCCTTACTTTTGCATTGGGTTTCTTTTAAATCAGTCATAATTTAAGAAGGTTTAGGACCTTTTGTTAGTATGCGAAAAGGGTCTGCCGGAATATATAGGATAAAATGTTTGCCTTTTTCAACTGTTATTTTCAAACTCAAGAGTAATTCATCAAGTTTGAACGAAGAAAAACATAAGCGTGACGGTGGGTTGAAAACTCAGTCTTAATTAGCATAGTTAATTAGTATAGATTAGCATAGTTAATTAGTATAGGTTAGCATAGTTAATTAGCATAGATTAGCATAGTTAATTAGCATAGATTTTGACGATTTTATTTCTTCATTTACTTTGTATTTAATGATCAGTTTAAGAAGCTGTCACACACTCGAAAAAGTTTTTCATCACTATCCAAACACCTCGAAGTCGATAATAAAAATTGGCTTCGCCTCGTTTTCTTCAACCCACTTCTCTGTGTTTCGAAATCCTGACGAAACATTATTTCTCGTGTTTGATTTATTACGTAAGACAAGACGTTGAAACAAAATTTTTGAAGCACTTTTCTGCTGCCCTACAGATGAAGCCAATTCTAACATCTTAAATCACGTCTTTTTTCAGGCAACCGACGAAAAAAGATTCGCTACAGGGGACGCATTCGTCGTATAAGACGTGGGCGCCGTGGTATTAAGTTCAGAATCGGACGTCGCACCTACCGCTTTGGTCGAATAACACCAAGGGTGAAAATCTACTTCCGACGGCGGTGGTACGTTCCCAAGCGGTTCGGACGCCGTTGGAGAATACGCGTTGGTAGGCGGACATGCCGTGTCATCAGGCGCGGAAGGTCATGGCGTATATTATATGGACGACGCTGGATCCGCACGAGGAAGTTCCAGTTCCGTGTCGGACGTAAATACAAGAAGGTCACGCGACGCGGACGCGTTTATTCTATGCGCTTCAAACGTCGCACAGTGAGGTTTAAGTTCTTCCGTACTCGATACTTCAAACTTCGAGGAAGGCGTATAAAAGTAACACGAATAAAACGGAGAGGACGAAGAAGAAACTATTTGAAGTTCAAAAATAAGGGTAGAGTGACCAAACGAAGGATACGCTATCGAACGCGAAGGCGAATAAAGTGTAAGTGGCTTATGAGTTAACAGCGTCAAACCCATATTAAGCGGACATTGTTTTATACAGTTTTCAGCACTCCTGACATACAAAATTTATTATTATTATTTAAGGATGAATGGTTTTCACAGCAGCCATGTTGGTGGTCAGACCAAAGAAATTTTCATCCTTTGGGAATAAAACTCTATTTTTATGCAAACGATTTCTATTGTTCCTGACCATCAATAAGACAGCCGTGAAAACTACTGCTATATCAATAGAAAACAACTGCTAATTAACCCCAGGCTAAAATCTAATAACTGTTTAGGTTACTTCATATCTTTCCGCTTCTATTTTCTTGTTCATTTAAGATTGATTATGTGTTTGCAAAGAATGAAAGTATAATACCAAAAATTTGTACGGTCGTATAGAGAGGTGGCTGTTATGGGAAGGTTGGAATGACAGTATTTAAACACGAAGTTCCGGAATAAAAGGCTTAGCTCCTTCCCCATTTCACACCTTTTGGGTGTCAAACGCAAATTAAGGCGTCTTTCAGTCACAAAAGGTGGTTCTTGCGCGTCCTTTAAATATCATTCGCTTCACAAATCGAATTAAACCAAGATTTTACCTAAGCAAAAAAGAAATAGAAGTTCATAAAGACTTCTGATATAACTTCATAAAGTTTTTCCAAAGTTTGCTAGCTTGGTCTTAGTAATGGCGCATGTTTTTTGTCGGTTGTTAATCCTTCAGTGGTTGGTTGACGACTGGAGGTGAGAATGGCCAGGCCAGGCTCCTTTTATTCATGGTTTGCAACCACGTGACAAGGCGGCCATGCTGGTGGTCAATACAATACAATTTTTGTCGTAGAATTTGCATGAAAATAGAGTTTAGCTCCCAGCGGAGAGAAACGCTTTTGTTCTTGTTCGTGCAAACCAGCAATACCGGAACTTCCTGTTTGAAGGGGCATTGTCACAGGGATTTGGAACTTGTTTGGTCAAAACCTTGCTAAATGATACTGAAACACCAAGAGAAAGGAATTGGCTGATTCTTGTAAGAGGAACAAATCATGGCCATGGTCTGGAGACCATTTTGGAAGCAAAAATGTGAGAACTTAAAAAATGATAGTCTAACCGCTTTTTTCAAGTTACAATTCATCCAGACCCAGTTTTGGTCCACTAGAGTGGTGATTTATCACAAAACTAGACCATTATTTTTCGGTTTCTGTTAATATCAAACCATTGTTTGATGTTTGAAATCGGACACCAAATCTTCGTGACACTGCCCTTCAACGTGAACAGAGTAAACTAATTGGAAGTCTGGACACGAAAACGTGACCGTTGTAGAGAGATATTAGGTTAGTAGAGGCTTTAAATGTCTTTCGAAAGTCTTTCGATTGGGTTTGAAATGATGGTATCTAGTTCAGTTTCTTCTCCTGGTAAACGTTTGAATTACTTGTCTGACTAAATCCAGAGCTCCAAACTACCTATCGGTAACTCCTCGGTGTTTAATAATACTACAAGAGAAATGTCTCTTAGAATTGGCGATTCTCATTCAATGCGTGCAAAGCCACCATATTTATTCTGAGTCGGTATGTCTTCTTTTGCTTCTACAACGACTGGCTGTCCTTCCAAAATAAACATAACAGAACAGAACATAGCATTCCATGATTTTTCTCTACTCATGTACGTGTGTTCCTATTCTTTCTTTTTTTTTGCAGTGCGACGAAGAACCTATGCTAAAAGGAGAAGTAAGTTTTTCTGTTATTTATTATATGTGCATTAGATGCTTCTTTTTTACCGTTATATATAAAAAACACCACTCATTATTTAGTAGTATTATTTAATATTTAGCGTGGTAATACTAGCTGCAAACGTAAACAAATGCTTGTCACATCGAGGGGTCTTTCAAGTTTAAGTTTCGGAATTCGTCACACAAGGAATCCTTTCTTTTTACTCTTTTAAGTACATTTACGAAGTAAGTGACCGATAACTTAATTGTATGTGACATGGTATTGCACTGATAATTATAGAGCGCTTTTCAATTGAATGTCGAAAGAAATTTCGCAGTTGCTTTGGTTTTGCATTGCTATGTTTTGTGATTGGCTAAAAAATCTCGCGCCACTTTATTAACCAATCAGAAGTAAAACCAGAACTAATCGTGACTTTCTCGACTTTTCCCACGCTTGGCGTCGGCTACATGTTTTTGCTTCGAGTTCTGATTGGTTCATCAGATTGTCTTCGAGTTCTGTGATTGATCAGAGTAATTACTTTGACTTTGGTTTTACGAGACTTAATTGAAAACCGCTCTATCAATACAGTTTGAAGTTTGAAGATATGAAAAATGTTGAACGACTTTACGAGGACTACATGTCCAGTTTTCAATTCAAATGAAACAGTTGATTTTAATGATATACTGAGTGCGAGGTTATTCAGCGAAAAGTTGTCAACTGACGAGTTAAAATGTCCAGCCATATTACACAACTTTTCGCTAAATAAACTGTTTATGATACGACATCCGTCTTTTCTAAGATCTTAGTTGAAAGTGTTTTTCATAGCACGCGGTCAGAAGACTGTAATAACGTGTCATATTTGCACTCGTTTTGGTGCGTATTTACACTCTAAAATGCTATGTCAAATAATAATAAAAATATATCTTAATAACAAAATCGAACAATATAATTTTTGGGGCTGAATTGTCTTCAGTTCAAAAATACGTCTGGAGAGAAACCCTTTCATATTGTCTTCAACTTGGTAGCGAAGCATGGGCTCGAAAATGGTGCGAACGTGCGCTTGTTTATTTTGATGACGCCACGAAAATATAGAGGTTTTTACGGTAGCTAAAACGTTTATAACATAGCTAGGAAATTCGCCCAATCTAATTCAATAGCGCGAGCGTGCATCCATAACTCGATGGACGCACGCCCGTGCGTATATAAATTTTTTTATCATAGAAATGACGTGTGTAAATGCCACTGAGCATAATTTTTCTCGCTCACTCATTTGTTCACTTCTTTTCAATGCGTTTTAAATGGAGAACAACATCGTAAATATCCGGGTGGAAGCAAAATTCTACACAAATCAAACCTAAATTATTAATTTATTGCCATTGACTGTATGAAAATGCCAAAAAACTTAGCTTATTAATGTTAGTTTTTTTTCTCTTGGCGGCGCGATGTTTACAAGTTTACTCGTGACCAACCGAGGTTTTCTACGGAAATTATTCCTATTATAAAACAACAGACAACATGAAATACAGCAGTAAAATTGCAGAGAATGTTGTGTCTGTAAAGACTTCAATTCAGAATTGAAAAACAAACTGAACAAGCATGCGACTGAACAGAGCGAAAAGCTATCAAGTTTGAAAAACTACAATCAAGGCAGTTTTACAAAAAATAATTAATTAATTTGGACACAAATTAACGTTAAAAAACGTTACCTGTACTCGATGTAGCTTTTTAGTCCCTTCCTTTACTGAGCACCCAGCTTTCCAGAAAATTAATTTTACAACTTTGAGCGAGTTGAATTGTTCTTTTTGTTGTCTTGACACCATTCGCCAAAGAACCCGCATCTTTAGTCCACACATTTCAAGTCCGAAGTCAATCCATACTGAAAACATAAGTTGTTCTCTCTTCAATTAACAACGGCTTTTGGACTGCATAGCGAGTCTCCGTTTCAGTTCACGAACCATTTCTCCATTTAGCAGACTGAGTTCGACAAAACTTGCACACAACAATCCGTGATGCGAAAAAATAAACTTGCTCGTTTTAGTTCCTACAGCCGCGTAGTGAGATTTTTCGGTTCCCGTGAATCCGTTTCAAACAATGTTTAAGAACATTTTCAAGGAAGCATAAAGCATATACCATATTTCAAAGCCAATTATTAGAAGACATTTTCAAAAAATTGTGCTTGTTCGTTTTTTCTAGATCAAGCGCGGGTTTGAACAGCTTTTCATTCAGCTTCGCCAAGGTGAACTGCGATATGTGGCAATAATTTTCGCGCCTTTTTTCGTTCAGTCGTGCGATCAATATTTTTTTTCTTTTCCTTTCGCTATGTTATAAAATTTTGTACATACACAAACCCAATAAACGTAAAAACGAAAAGTAAGTAAATTGCCGAAAATTATGTACCGATTTTTTTATGACTTTGTCAGATGAGGCTTACTGAAGGCTTATTCTGTTTAACTAAAAATCGTGAATATTTACCGTGTAAAAAACAAGAAATGCCTAGAAAATCAAACCCAACAACTCAATCAGTGGTTGCCATTGTAACGAGACAAGACTGCCAAATTAGATTTCTCCGTAAAAGCCGGAGAAAGCCTAAGCTACATGTATGTGTATATTATGCCTAGTATCGTGACACAAAACTCTCGAAAGACAGCGATAAGATCATGTATACTTTATTTGGAGGACTTGCCAATAACTATATGGAGCCACCTTAAAGTGCACCTAAACCCAAAATTTATTTTTCGCTTAATCAACTCTATGTAAGTTGAAAAGTTGAATAGTTAAATATTTCTTGTTTTTAAAGTTGCGTTAGTGAATTATAGAGGTTTGAATTTACAAAATGTTAATAAGATGACGTCAAATCAAGACTCGTTTATTATACAACTACTTGTTTCCATCTCCAAGTAATATTTTTTTACAATCAATTGACTATCAACAGTTTTGATTTAGTATTTCTTAAATTGATTCTCCTTAAGCTGTGAACTGCGTATTGTAAATTGAAGTAGAAATAATGGTAAAGTCTTGATTTGACGTCATCTAATTAGCATTTTGTAAATTCAAATCTCTATAACTCACAAACGCAACGTTAAAAACAAGAAATATTTCACTATCTGACTTTTTAACGTACATTGAGTTGATTAAAAGAAAAAAATGGGGGTTAGGTGCACTTAAAGTGTCGAAAGTAATTTATAATTGCCATGCTTTGTGCTACTTTCTCAACCAATCAGAAACCAAAACCAATCGTGACTTGCTCGCACGCGTTTTCCCGCGCTTGGCGCCGGCTACACGTATTTGCTTCCAGTTCTGATTGGTTCATTGGATTGTCTGTGTTTGTTGTGATTGGCCACTGTTATTGCTTTGGTTAAAACCCGCTCTAACATTCAGCCACACTATGAATGTTAAAAACAAGGCTATAGCCTCCACAACTCCAATGGAAAGAATAAATGTTGGCTGCAGCTGTCAGTGGATAAAAGGTACATTAATGAAAGACAGCAGCAAAAAGAGACTATCCGTATTACATGTCATACGACCTTCACATTTGGTATAGAAGTAAAAGTCTATGGCTGAGGATTGCATTTTATACTAATTTCATTTGTCAATCAGTACAAGAATTACCCTTGTGTCATGTCGCTTTTTATCACTACGGAGCTACATATTTGCCAGTTATCAATCGAATCATGACAGCGATAATTCCATAACTATGCTCGTTAGATATTTTTTCATCTTTAACAGTATGTTTTTTTTATTAGGACGAGTGCGCCCAAGATTACTATTCAAAGGAAAGGTTCTCAAACTAAGACGAGGAAAGCCGGTGTATCGCATAAGAATTGCCAAACGCATGCGGGTGTATCGCAAAATCGGAAGACGAATGAGGATCAAGTTCTTTAAGCGTTGGCGTTCATTACGATGCCGCACGAAAGGATGGAAAATAAGAATCGGCAGGAAATGGCGTCGTATCCGTAGGAAAGGACGTCGGTGGTACTTGCGTTTCAGGAAGCGTTTGAGACGCCTCCCTCGAAAACCCAAGACTTTCCAGATTCGCCTCGGCAAACGTTACAGACCCATGAAGCTCCGTGGAAGGCGATATTTCGTGAAAATCAGTCGGCGATACCGACCTTTCAGGCGTCAATTCACATGGTATGCGAAATACAAAGGACGTAAAGTTAACGTGAAGAGAAAGGGAAGACGCGGCTACGTCCGATATCGCGGAAAGCGGTACCGAGGAAGGCTACTCCGATTCCCAAAACGTAATCGAAGAGGTAAAAAACAATTGGATCGTTTTTCTTTACTAGCGAAGTTGACCTTTTTTTTATAAACAGGCGGATGCCGAAGAGTACTCTCCGACGCAACAAAATGTGGTGTCAACTTAAATAAATTGACGTTTCGGGTGCTTTGTCAGAGCAAATAGACCATTGTCAACAAGGATTCTGACCAGGTGAAACAGGTCAAACCATGCTACAATACCTTTACTTATTTACAAAATAATACTAAATCACCAAGAGAAAAAAAATCAACCAATTCTTGAAAGATGAACAAATCATGGTCTCTTCTAGCCCATTTTGAAAACAAAGCTGTGACAACGCCAAAAGATTAGGCTTCTTTCTAAAGTTTTAATTCATTTAAACCCAGTCCTTCTACGGCTGGTGGAGACACTCATCGACAGTCAGTTCGTACACTAAGGTGGTAATGTTGTGGTAAAATCCGTTCTCAGGTTGAATTAGTATTCAATATAAGTTACATGTAAATGTGCACCCAGTATTCAATCTAGGGCGCTTACCATGTGTCAGAACTGCCCGGCCGGATTGTCAATTCGTAAATATCTTCCATTATTTGCCAGAACTGGTCGGCCAGACTGGTAAATTTGGAAATAGTATGCACCCTTTTGATGGACTTGTAGGAACACGTCTTCAAAAAGATGCATTCTAGTTACAAACGGACCGGTCTGGCCGGCCAGTTCTGACAAATGGTAAGCGCACTAGGTAAGATGACCCTAACCCTAGCACAAAGCTAACCATCATTCCTAGAACAACGATACATGTAGCCAGTGATGTGATGGTTAGCTTAGTGTTAAAGTTAGCTAGGGTTAGCTTTGTGTTAGAGTTAGCTAGGATTAGCTTTGTGTTTAAGTTAGCTAGGGTTAGCTTTGTGTTAGAGTTAGCTAGGGTTAGCTTTGTGTTAGAGTTAGCTAGGGTTAGCATTGTGTTAAAGTTAGCTAGGGTTAGCTTTGTGTTGAAGTTAGCTAGGGTTAGCTTTGTGTTAGAGTTAGCCAGGATTAGCTTTATGTTAGAGTTAGCTAGGATATGCTTTGTGTTAAAGTTATCCTGGGTTAGCTTTATGTTGGAGCTACATGCTGTACATTGTAGCTTTGTACTGAGGTAAGGGTTAGCTTACCTAGATTGAATACTGGACACACATTCAACCTAGATTGAATACTGATCTAACCTGAGAAAAGATTTTACCTGCAACAGTAATACTATTTTTCTGTTTCTATGAAACGGTACAGTGTCCCGGCAGAAATATCGCGTTTTCAGAATTATTTCTAGGGGCTTACTTTATTATCTTAAAATAGCGAGAAAAATCGCCAAACCTGATCAACACAAAGAAATACAAACTAACGAGACTAAATAACAGCTACAAAAAGTTGAAATTCCACAAGATGGCAATTTTGATTCCTTGACCGCCTGTCACAAAATCAAATTTGATGAATTGTAATCCACTTTCATCCTTGCAATCCTGCACTTTTTCTTCAAACTACGGCTTCTGTTTTTTTCTATAGAATATTTTTATCCAATTTAGTTTTTATTTGGTGGCGTTGGGCGATGTAACATGGAAATTAAGAAACCATGTGACATTGCCTCTTTAGCGTTGGCTAGTTCACTTAATGGACTCAGTTGATACCAAATTGGAGTGATTCACCTCCTCACTTGCGACGCACGTTACGTATCGCCCCAATTAAGCATTGGTAAGAAACACAGCTAAGACACAGACCTCAATATTCGTATAGTAGGAATGTTGGTTGTGTTACTACCACGACGGCGACGGCAGCGAGAACGGTACAAAACAATAGGTTTAATGAGCGGAAACAACGCCTCTGTACGTGCGTTTTACATTTTGGTACAATTCTTTGTCGTTCACAGCACAACAGCGTCAAAAGATCAAATTATAGGTTTTTTGGAGAACGTGAACACACGACGGTTAATTTTCCTATAAATTAAACTCTTACACAATCCAGTTACGTTAGACAAACTACTATACAAATTGGAAAAACTGCAAATTAGTTTCAAATAGCACGAATCGTTTTTTTTAAGCGCCTTTTTTCTTGCTGTTGCCGTTGTCATTGCTTTAGCTCCCTAATTTTGCTCACTGCGCGACGCAGGTGCTAACCGAGCTTGCAAGTTTGGTCTTATAGGTCTTTCCTAAAAATACCATAATATTTTTCAAGTGCAGCTTTAGGTAGTACTTGGTATTATTTCTTCTTGGTACCAGCTGCACGCGCCATGCATCAACGTTTGAACACTATAATTTTGAAACTTTCGATGCTTACCATTTGTCTTTAGTGTCAGAAGTTGCAGAACACTCTGTGCTCAAGCACAAGCCTGTTACATTTTTTAAATTCGATTGTGCTACAAAAACAAAGGAGACTGAAATAATTTTAATGTATTACGTCCTTGCGAGGCTAAACCTGCAACGTTGAAGAATACTATGGTATTTTTAGGAAAAGCCTGTTTTAACGTTGAAATGCATAAATAAACTAACATCAAACTTGAACCTGCTATACGCCAATACTAAAGTAAGAAACTATTCGTTATATGACATTCCGGCGTTCTACAATTCATGTGCCACAACAGCTGCTGATGTATCTTTCCTAGGACGACGTCGAAAACGAAGACGCATTATCAAGAGGCGACGTCGAAGAAAACGCAGACGACGCAGGCGAAGGAGAAGACGGCGAAGACGACGCAGACGAAGGCGAAGACGCAAACGAAAGGCGTTGCGGCGTTCTGTAATGCGTGTTTTATACCGTGGCCGATGGAGACCTATGTCGAGGAGGAAAGGATCGATGAGAATTTTGTGCGGGCGTAGATGGAGAAGAATAAAGTGAGTAGTGCTATTTCGGTTCAGTTGTATTGGTGCTCACTTCCTCGGTTATCAAAATGCTTTGCTGCTGCTGCTGCTTCATTGCTCGGATGCTTGGTTCCTTTTTTGTCAGCGTAGAAGTCCGATCAAAGAGCAAGGAAGCCGTCTTGTAAATATAAAAGAGCGTGAGAGAAAAGGCCTTAGCACTCATGGTAGCTAAAACCACAAATTATATGAGGTGGAACTCGATCTTTGTCGGCACGCTGTGTTTGCATGCTTGCAATATTAGTCTCTTAAGAATATCACACTGCTTTTAATGTAAAAGGGTACCTTATCTTAGCTCTGCAATGGAAATTCGATCGGTAGAACGGCAACAAGCGCACGCACCTATTGGGTGCCTTTCGTTATTTCGGGCACTGACTTAGAGAAAAAAGAAAGCTCCTCAAACTTAGACGAGGACGGTATATCTGATAAGAATAGGAAAACTGCATGAATTTAGCATTGCAAAACTACTAATTTCAGATTGTGTAATTAAATGTACAATACGGATCTTTTTAGCCACTATTCGAGACTATAGGTGAATACTTACGGTCGTCATTATTTACATTTTGTTTTATTATCATACGAATTTACATAGAGAAGGCACCATTCTTAAAGCGAACAGGGGCCAATTGACCTCAAAAGTTGAAAGAGCATGTTCAACGTAGTAATATATATGTAATTTTAAGCTCTTTTGTTACCTACCTCCTTCGTGCCCAGAGGCACATAAGGAAATATCATCGGTAAAAAATTGTTTGGTGGCAAAAGCGCCAATGAGCAAAACATTCGTTGTAAAATTTTGAGTTTTTAAACCAGCACTGCGCGAATAGTATGTAGTATATTGGGCTAAAATTTTCAGAGAAAGCTAACTGTACTGAGCCTGTTCAATATTCGGAGAACAGAGAATGAGGCGCATTTACTAATGAGGCAATAATTGTGAAAAAAAGATTCGCGACTATACGTCACCATTCGCATTATTCCTGTTTTGTACTCAACTCTTGACTATTTGCACTGTGGTGTACGGGCTTTTCCTGACCTGAATTTGTCTTAAGTGCTCTCGCTGGGCAAAACGGTGCACGTCTTTGATGATAGCAAAGGTCAGCTATCACTTTCTTGTTTTCACGCAGTCACTATATTTATTTTGCAGATACCGAAACGGCAGAGCTAAAGTTGGTAGGAAAGGACGTTGGTTCCGCATCAAAAAGGCTAAGATCAATTTTAAAAGAAAGTGGAGGCTCGCGCGAGTCGTAGGTAGGACAATGAAAGTACGATACCTGAAAAAATACAGAGTAATAAAAGTCGTAAGAAGAAATGTAATGCTCAAATACAATCGAAGATGGATAAAGATTCGAAGACCAAAGAGACGCAAGAGAAACAAACGCAGGCGAAGAAGACGCAGAAAGCGTAGACGAAGGAGAAGACGAAGGCGTCGACGAAAGAGGAGGAGAAGGAGACGAAGAAGGAAGAGGAAACGACGACGACGAATAAGACGACGACGTCGCCGTTGCGGAATACGTTTCCGATATAAACGAAAGTGGAGGAAAGTGATCAGAAGAAAAGGAAAACTCTTCTTCCGTTTCCGACGACGTTTAAGAAGGTTTAGGTAAGAGAAAAGTTGATAGTGCACGGAGAATGTGAGGCGTTTATCCCAGTTTTGGCAACCCTTACCAATGGTAAACTAAAAAATTCACCTTTTCACTGTTGCTGTCTGGAAAACAAAAACGAACGCGACCACGGGAAAGGACTGTTTGATAGCTTTAATTTCAGTTTATTCCACCCATTTCCCCAGGTGGCAGAAGTGGTCAGAAGTAGTTAGGACCAGAATTCATGACTGCAATAGAGAAAGTTAACATGTAATTGAAAACATTCAGTCATTGATTAAATCTTAGGAATAATTGTCGCAAAAGAACAAAACGTAGAAGAAGTTGGTAATATTGTTCTTTATTTCACTTTAGCTTCCCCGTATGACACGTTTTTTGTCATTGTTATACCAGTATTTTCTTCCTCTTGCCGAATAAACTCATCGCGTTCTTTTTTTTTGGTATTTTTGAAACGATTTTAGATATCGGAAGCGCAAGTTGTACGTGAGAGGTCGCCCAATACGTACTCTACGAAACAGATTGAAGTTCTTGGTACGAAGGCGTTGGCTAAAGGCAAGAATTCGACGCGGGAGGTTGTGTATACGACGAGGAAAGCGATTGAGAAGGATAAGAATAACCAGAAGAGGAGGAGTACGTGTGCGGTACGGAAAAAGAAGATGGAAAACAATAAGAAGAAGAAGAAGAGGAAAAAGAAGGCGACGAATAAGAAGAAAAGCGAGGAGGAAAAGACGAAGAAGACGAAGGCGAAGAAAACGGAGAAGAAGGCGAAAACAGAAACGACGAAGGAGAAAACGGCGACGACGACGACGAAGGAGAAGAAGAAGAATAAGAAGAAAGATACGTAGGAGAGTGTCACGAAAGAGACGTCGTTGTGTGATGCGTTACCGTTATCGTAAACGTTGGAGACCAGTCTATAGAAGACGTCGCGGCTTCAGAATCAGGATAGGAAAGAAATTGAAACGATTCAGGTAATCAGATTGTTAAGTGATTTTATTTCCTATTTGAAGGTATTTTTCATTCTCATTGAAAAGCAGTTAATTTTTTTTAAATTACAGAAGTCACTTAAATGACAATGTTACCCAAACAATAGCAATAAAAGGAAACTAAACTGAGGGAAAAAACCGTGGCCCGTAATAGTAAAATAAAGGTTCTTCTAACAGCTAAACAAACGATGCCTCGCAAAATGTAAAACACAACGGTAAAAATAAACAAAAACAGCAATAAAAATTCAGGTCAAAATATTTCCAATTTTCGTCTAACAGTGAATTTCAGCTTACTTTGGCCGCGCCAGATGCAAAGTTCGTTGGGAAAATTGGAACTACAGTGGAATCCCGAGTTTTCGAATACTCGATTTTTCGAAACTTCGATTATTCGAACCAAAACTCGTTTCCCTTGGATTTGATTCTAGTCAATACCACCTTCGATTTTTCGAACTCCCGATTTTTCGAACCAATTTCCGTTTCCCTTGGACGTTTGAAAAATCGGGGTTCCACTGTACA
Source organism: Dendrophyllia cribrosa (assembly GCA_024195265.1). Taxonomy (NCBI): domain Eukaryota; kingdom Metazoa; phylum Cnidaria; class Anthozoa; order Scleractinia; family Dendrophylliidae; genus Dendrophyllia; species Dendrophyllia cribrosa. Next base: position 51,919,654 of record JAJLRJ010000001.1, read on the forward strand.
TTGCTAATTTTCCAATTACATTTGTCACGTTAGCCAACCAAGTTGCGAAGTTTGTTTTGAAGTTTGCGATCTCGGAGTAAAGAAGTTGGTGAACTCAAAAGTTGGTGTGATACTGTTTTCAATTGTACGTCGTTTCTTTTTTTTCAAATATTTACTTTGAAAATCAGATCAACGGAGAAAAGAAATTTGACAAGGCAAGATCTTTGTTTACATTTAGTAAGTTGCAATATTCTTCGCTGAAACTAAAAGCTAAGCGATATATAAACAACAGACAACAGCACAAGCAAAGATTGCAAGATATTTAAAGTGAACATGGAAAATAATATATTATTTATATGTTGGTTGAAGTCAAAACCACAAATAAAATAGCGGCATGCATCTTACAAAATCGCGGCTCTCCTCGATAATAAATCCGAACACGACCAGTTTTATAGATTTGTCTTACAAGTCCACAAAATAATCTTAAAGAAAACCACCCAGAGCTAAAAATTGTTTTGACTTCGCAAATAGCGAAAGAACAACTTTAGCTTCGTTGGCACCGAAGTTCGCAATTTGGTTGGCTAACTGACAAATGTAATTGACAACTTTGCAACGTAGTTCCAGATTTCCCAACGAACTTGGCAACCGGCGCGGCCAAAGTAAGCTGAAATCCACTGTAAAGGACATTTGTTTTTATATCCTAAATGTAGCTAACTAAGCGGCGAGCCGGAGAAAGTCCCAAAACAGCAGGACAAGTAAAAGACCAGAACACAAACCCAAACAGGTTTCATTTTTTAATCTAACTTGATTTTATGAATTGTCAGATTGCGCAAAGGACGAGCGAGAATTGGACGAAGAGGACGGTATCAACCAGCTAACAGACGCCTGAAAATAAAGATTGGCCGATGGTGGAGACGACCGAAGAGATATCGGGGAAAATGGAGAATAAAATACAGAAAAAGATACAGGCCTATTAAGATCACAAAAAGGCGAATAAGTGTACGTTATAAACGACGTTGGAAGAGGGTGACCAAACGCCGCAAGTATCGTAAGAGATATAATAGAAGACGAAGGTTGAGAAGGAGAAGAAGAAGGAGAAGGAGGAGGATAAGAAGACGAAAGCGGCGCAGGGTTAGACGACGGCGACGAAGACGAAGGAGAACAAGAAGAAAGGCAAGACGCAGGAGACGAAAACGTCGAAGACGTGGTCGTTGCGTGCTGCGTCTCCGTTATGGCCGCGGGTGGAGGAAAGTGTATCGAAAGAATCGACGATTGGTGTTCCGTCTGGGAAGAAAAAATGTGCGAGTAAGGTACGGTTTACAGGAGTAAAAAAAAAATGCACATGAGTCAGTTATTTTATTTAAGAAAAATACACTCGTGCGAGTAACCATGAAAATGTTGATATATTAAATCGTCTCTCGATTTCTCAATAACTGAAAGCGCACTTGTTATTAGCGCGCGCAAGGTTTTACGTAGCAAATTATGTACTTATTGACTAAGTGGGAGGGCCGGATGGGAATATATTTGGCTCGAGGTCATGGCGTACGGACCGAGCGCAGCGAGGTCCGTGCGCCATGACCAAGAGCCAAATATTTTCCCATCCGGCCCTCCCACTTAGTCAATAAGTACATAATCATATGACCAATTTGGAGAAAAAATTACTTGAAATCTTAACGCGCGCGGCCGTCCGCTTTTGTAGTAGGGCCGTACAGCTTTTTCCGGCCCCGCTCGCGCAAATGCGTACGGCCCTCATACGGGACTTTCATCAATGGTTTTGCAAAGAAAAGGTTCGCAGGGCCGTACGGGTCATATGATAATTCAAATTACGTAATTACGTAACAAATTCAAATTGTTACTTGCATGTTAATAGAGTGTAACGCGTTTTACCGGCCATTCACCCTGATGAAGGTCGGTGTATCCGATCGAAATATAGGTGACTCACACAAAACACTAATTTGTCTATCTTCATTAATATTGTTTTATTTTTACTATAAAGAAGTCCCTTAATTATGAATGCCAGTATATCTATATATTAACGAAATGGCACTTGATCCAGTCACCTGTCCCCTCTCAGCGACGTTTACTTTTCTCATCGGACGATGTTGTTGCAGCTTTTGATTTAGCATAGTTACTTTCTGCTGTAAACAGTTATATCTGAGTGTTAGCGTCTTAAGGTTCCTGCACAATGATAATACACGGTATCGCAGGAAAGTACAGCTCAAGGGTCACGCTTAAGGATTTCATCAGTCTACAGACTGAAAATTTAGAACCGCCTTATATAACAATAAAAGTAACACAGGAGAGTACGACCAATAGCTTTCATTTGAGTGGTCACACTTTAGGATTTTATCCACAGATTTTAAAGTTCAAACCACCTTGTACAGCATAATAAACAGCACCGCAGGAAAGTACTGCTCAGTAGCTTTCATTTGAATGGTCACACTTTAGGATTTTATCCACAGATTTTAAAGTTCAAACCACCTTGTACAGCATAATAAACAGCACCGCAGGAAAGTACTGCTCAGTAGCTTTCATTTGAATGGTCACACTTTAGAATTTTATCCACAGATTTTAAAGTTCAAACCACCTTGTACAGCATAATAAACAGCACCGCAGGAAAGTACTGCTAAGTAGCTTTCATTTGAATGGTCACACTTTAGGATTTTATCCACAGATTTTAAAGTTCAAACCACCTTGTACAGCATAATAAACAGCACCGCAGGAAAGTACTGCTCAATAGCTCTCATTTCAATGGTCACACTTTGGAATTTCATACACAGACTTAAAAGTGAGAACCACCTTGAACGGCATAATAAACAGTACCACATGAAAGTATCGCTCAAGAGCTTTCATTCGAATGATCATAATTTAGGAAGTTAGAACCACCTTGAACAGTATCATAAACAGTACCGCAGGAAAGGAAAATGAAAGCTCAACAGCTTTCATTTGAATGGTCGCACGGTAGGGTTTCATTTCCACAGACTCCGAAGTTAAAACTATTACATCACGTGACTTAAAGTTTGCCTCGGGAAGTGAAAGAATGACCTAACACGGCTCTTGAACATAACCTTATCATCATCATCTCAAAATCAAATCACTGAATTGAACCAAATTTCGCAATACTTTGAAATTGCCGCACAAATCGCTTTCCTCGCTGCGATGACATTTCCTTTTTTCCGGCTTTTCACTATGATTTTCTTTCGATATTGATCATCATGCGCTACTGTTCTTTTCAAAATAGGTACACTAAACGACGAATCTGGATCCGAAAACCTAGGAAACGATGGACTCGATTGACTGGAGTTCGTAAGCGCGTTAGAGTACGAGTGGGACGAACCTGGTGTGGGGTAAAGGTGTATAGGAGAAGACTGTATTACACGAAAAAAGGCCGAAGAAGACGACCGATTAGAATAGGGCGAAGAGGAGTGCGAATTTACAAAGGAAGGAGATGGAAACGACTTGTGTACCGAAGACGGAAACGATTACGACGATTACGACGATCACGGCGGTTTAAGAGACGTTTAAGGCGTTTGCTTAAGAAACGAAGGAGTAAAAAGATCCGAAGGCGTCGACGAAGAAGGCGACGAAGAAGGAGGAGAAGGAGACGACGAAGGCTGAGGAAGAGGCGACGAAGGCGACGCAGAATAAGACGACGACGACGAAGAAGAAGGCGTGGAAGATGTGTTCTACGATTCCGATATCGCCGCGTTTGGAGAAATGTCTACAAAAAGCGTCGTGGACTCAGAATAAGAATTAAGAAGCGATGGTTTAGATTCGGGTAAGAAGTACTTTCTTCTCATTTGTATGCTTGCGAATTGTGCATGAAAATAGAAAAAAAAATTGGGATATTCATAGCGATATTATAGTAAGTGTTGTGATATCTCTATATCTCGTTGTCTTCATCACAATTCTCTTACCGATCGATTCAACATGACCGCCATGTCAACGAGAGTGCTGCTGTACAAGCACGAGTCCTATTACACAGGCAGCTCACCCTTAAATAAAAGCAATCGAACACTGATTGGTGCCCTTCTTCTAGGTTATTTAATAAATTGACCGCATTTGTCCATTGTCTGTACTCTTATTGATTATAAAAAATACATCATAAAAAGACATGTTATTGATGTCGTTGTTTCTATCCAGGTACGGCCGACGAGGTGTTAAAATTGGAAGAAAGTACGTGCGAAAAATCAGAAGAAAGATTCAAGTACGTGTAGGAAAACGATTTAGATATGTCCGACGTGTCGGCAAAAGTATGCGAGTAAAGATCGGACGATTCACCAGAAAGCTCCGCATCGGCAAGGGGGTAAGATGGCTTGTCAGAGGACGCTGGAAGAGGATTCGGTATAGAAGACGAGGAACCAGGAAAAGACGAAGGAGGAGAATCAGACGAAAGAGGAGAAAATACCGAAGGAGGAAGAGAAGAATACGACGAAGGCGAAGACGACGACGCCGGCGACAAAGAAGACGCCGCAGAAGGAGACGCCGCTGCGTGCTGCGTTTCCGATTCAAAAGAAGATGGCGACCGGTGTACAAGAAAGGTAGAAGATTGGTGTTCCGTTATGGAAGAAAAGTAAAGAATCTGAGGTAAGAAATTATTGCTGTTCTTGCATTTTTTTGGAGGTTACTGACACGACTAATGCGTTGCATTTCAGTTGTATCTAATGTCGTGTTTACATTAACACCGAAACATGTTTTGAGTAAATATGTTTCATGAACACGTTTTCCTTTGACATGTTTTAATTTCATTGTTCGCATCAGTTGTTAATTGCAAGACACGTTTCACGCCTGGTTCTATAATATGCTGTTTTACGAAACAGGCACAAGCTTGCATAAAATCTTTATTACACATAAACCGAAAAAAATTAGAACTCGAACTTGCTGTTGCATGATTTTGTGTTTTAACCCCCGGGGGGGGGGGGGGGGGGGGTACTCTGCAAATTTTTGGATGGGGGTGTGCCCCTGGGACTCTGAGACCCTTAACCTATACTAGACCACTTCAGCTGCATTTTGCAACCCTATTCTAGACTAAACACCGAAAAACCCTACCCTATCCTAGACCTATTCCGGACTCGCTATTTTCCAGAAACTCGTTCACCATCACAGTTATTGGTTAACAGGGGTCAGTAAAAATGCCGCACTGCCCGCTGTACCGATTTTTTTCACGCAACTGATCAGTTTTTCAGAAAATGATACCCTATTCTAGACCAAAATTCTCTGATTACTATACCCTATCCCAGACTAAACTGTCTGAAAACCATACCCTTAACAGCGGCACATACCTATATAGCTCATATATGGGAGTACCCCCCGGGTTTTAACCTCACTTGTCTGGTTCTTCCGGAACGAAGGACAATGAAGTGTTTAACAAGGAGATGACATTTGCGCTAACGTGTTTCGTCTGGCTTAGATCGAAACCTACCTCGCGAGGTAGTTTCAATCATGCTCAGAGTAAACATGTTAGGATCATTTGCAAAATATAATAATCGCTTTGAGTTGTAGCTTTCAAGAGCTGATTCAGACGCTCGCATTTAGACTTCTTAAAAAAGTCGACAATTCATTTTATTAGAAAATAAAAGGTGTATTTAGATAGCCAGCTCTATAAGCTTTAATTTGATACAGGTGTTAAGGTATCGTTAGAGTAATCTCGACACGTTGGAGCTGTTACACTGGAGCCACCCCGAAGGTTCACTGTAATCTTAAAAAGCAAGATATACACTTAGATAATACCATGTAGTCGTGTAGTATAACAACTTTATTTAGAGATGGTAAAACATAAGCAATAGAGCCAGTTGTAAATTAAGCCTTTAAATTCAAGGCCTCAAACGGGTTGGAATCCACGATCACGCTTCCGTTGCAATGCTCGACCTTTCTGAGCTGTAAAGCCTCATATGCTGAGATCAGGTGACTTGTGAGTTCATATACACCCGTGACTATATATTTTTTGTGTTTATTGTACGTTTATCTATCATTTCTCAGATATCGACGTGGCGTGCTCAGGGTCAGATGGAGAGGAAAAGTGCGTCGATACCGTAAACTAAACTATCGTCTCCGAATCAAAGTTAAAAAAGTATGGAGAAGACTGCAAAAACGGGGAAGAAGATTCGTTATCAAATACAGACGTCGCTTCCGACGAGTGAGACTCTACAGAGGAAGGGTGAACATAAAAATGAGGAAAATATGGAAGAGAATAAGGAGACGAGTTAGTAGAAGGGTCAGGAGACCGCGAAGAGTTAATAAAAGGAGGAGAAGAAGACGAAGAAAGCTGAGAAGGCGATTAAGGAGGTATAAGAGAAGAAAACGACGACGAAGACGCAGGAAAAGACGGAAGCTTCGAAGATGCGTGATACGTGTTCGCCGTGGCCGTCGCTGGTATCCTGTCTTCAGAAGGAGAAAAGTATTGAGGATACTTATTGCAAAGAGACCCCGAATTATCAGGTAAGATAGTCGTAATACTGCCAGGGGGACGGACTCCCATATAAAAATGACAGGGGTGCTTGTCGGAATTTTTTTTAAAAAACCCTAAAAGGTACCAGAATTCTAATTCTAATAATAATAATAATAATAATAATAATAATAATAATAATACTTTATTAGAATACTCCCCTCAGGGCTTTTCAGTATTAAATTACAATGAATAATAAACATCTTTCTTTTTTTTAAAAATTAACTGTTAAATAATAAGATAAACTGTTAAAACTACTGATAAGACAGTTGAACAACATGTCATATTTTTTTGGCTCAATATATACCCTAAATGGTACCGCGATAATTCTAATGGTGGTCATTTAGATTTTAGAACCCTAAGCGGTACCAATCTACAAATATTTACCCCTAAAAGGTACGACGAGCACCTCCGTCATTTTTATATGGGAGACCCCCCCCCCCCTCCCCCGAATACTGTATAGAGTTTTTTGGTTTGATACTATTTTTCTAGAGACTACCATGCTTCAAGGAATATCTTTTAAGGTAGTTTCTCCCTCTGTGAAAAATTTCGTTTCTATTGAATGTTTTGCTTACTATAACCACAATTTTGACAAACGTCTGGTTTATTGTCTAAATGACGAACCAGACTGATATTGAAAGAAACACTCTTTCCCTTCGTATAAACAACTTCAAGTGCGCTTACAACACCACAGTCGACCCTCTCCACAACAGCCACCTTGGGGACAGAGTTTACTGGCTGTTGTGGAGAAGTGTCCGTGGTAGAGAGGTTGCGTGGGAGGTGTGTAATGTGACACCACTCCTGTCACATCACATTACATCCGAACATTCATTTGGAAAGCATGTTGATAACTAGCAAAGGTACTGGATCCTTGCTTCTTTGAATTTCTGTGTTTAGGGGAAGTTTCCCACGATATGAGCGTATTGCAATGTTAATTATTATACAATTTCATAGCGTTTTATAAAGAAAGAGGTGGTTAAATAGTAGAGCGGCGAGGCTTCATGTAAACTGAACTCAGTCGTCCATATTGTTAAGTAATGATCCGCATAAGAAGGAAAGTGCTAACGGCAATGCACGATGGAATGTCAACTTTTTTCATTGTTACAACTAGTGATCTCATTGGCCTAGACTCAAAGACCGCTAAAAAGTTAGGTTTCAAGGTGCATTTTGTTTGACTTTTTAAAGGTTTCATGTAATTTAAGACCCAATCGCAAAACATGCAAATTTTTAAAGAAATTGTATTTGAGGAACTTCGTCAAAGAAGCAAAATTATTAGCTATTGTCTTCTGCTATTCTGATTGGTTAAGCACGAACATTTCCTAAAATTTATCTGACGCAAATCGTTTTTCTTTATTTTTATACTGAAATATAATTATAAACCATTAGCTCCTCCCCTATTCTTGAAATCAAAGACATTCTATGTGAGAAAGAGCCAATGCCGCAGAACAATGAAGTTTACTGTAGTTCTTGTGTGGAGCGTTACTTAAAGTACTCTTCAAGTTCATTCAACGAAAAGAAAATTGCGTCTAAAATAACTTCCATTCTGTTCACATCTGTCTAATTGCACTATAGTAAAAAACGTAAACGCCTGCGCTAGTTTAAGAACCCCATTCATCATGTTTATCAAGTGACCTTGCACTAAGATTAAAAACATTATTGCATACATAGATAATACTTGGGTGCGCGGAGATACAACATTTCTCTTCGAGTGTTCTCCGATCATTTATCGAAAGTTTCCGAAGATTACAGAAGATTTTTGAGAAAGATCCTAAGATATTTCACATGTAGACCAACACCTTTCAGCTTGTTTGACATTTCACGAGGGCAAATATTGTAGCTAACCACAAGATATTGATGTCTTCACTCTTCACAGTGGGAGAAATTCTTTTATTTCACTGAAGTTTATATGATAAATAGAGGTTATTCAGCGTGAAGTTGTGTAATACAGCTGAGTACTTTTACGAGTCAGTTTTTATAAAAACTGACGAGTAAAAATGCCCAGCCGTATTACACAACTTTTCGCTGAATAAATTGTTTGTTATCTGCTCCTAAAACAAAGATTTTGAAACTGTTTTTACTAGCGCGCGGTCAGAAGAGTGCAATAACGTGTCATATTTGCATTCGTTTTGATGCGTATTTGCACTCTAGAATGCTATGTCGAATGATAAACAAAGTTATTCAGTTGTGATTGTGTGGCCGTGGACAGGTGACCGTTGTAGGGAGGTGGCCTAGGTAGAACTTCAATTGTAGTGTCAGAATAACGTTGACTTTGTTTCTTTACATAATGCGCTGTACAAGAAATTGTCATCCGTGTTATAGAGAGGTGTTAGTTAAGTTTAATTATTTATCTATTTTTATTTTTCAGATTTATCAGAGGTACAACTAGAATCAGGATTGGAAAACGCTGGATTACCAGAAAATACCCAGTCAGCCTTCGAATTGGAAAGAAATGGCGAAGGGTTAAAACGTATCGCCGAAAGTTTGTCCTTCGTTACAGACGAAAGAGACGAACCTTGAACTTCTATCGCGGTGTACCGAGAATACGACTGCGTCGACGCTGGAGGGTTATTAGAAGGAGACGTTACAAAGGAAGGAGAAGTAAACGACGGCGAAAACGAAAACTCAGAAGGCGAAAGAGAAGGAGGAGGAGGAGACGCAAAATACGACGAAGAAGAAAGTTAAGGAGACGTAGACGAAGAAGAAGAAGGAGACGAAAAAGAAGGAGACGAAGAAGAGTGCGAAGAAGGAGGCGAAGACGAAGGCGCCGAAGGTGCGTTTTGAGGTTCAAGTTTGGACGTCGCTGGAGGAATCTTGTGCGCAAAGGCAGGAGACTTGTATTCCGCGGAGGAAGAGTCAGGTAACAACTGTTTAAAGGCCCGCTTACACATGCGATTTTTGATGCTATTTTTGTCGCGCTCTCCAATGCCACTTTTGTCGCAAGTGTAAACTAGCGGCGATTTCCTGTGCGATTCTGATGCGACATTTGCTTTGATTTGCTGTGATTTCCCAAAAGTCGCCTCCAAGTTGCATCAGGTTTCGAACATGTTCGAAACCTCTGCGACATCGCTCGACAAATCGCGCCCAAATCGCACTGATATCGCCGCTCGTTTACACATGCGAGTTAAAGATGCAACTTGCGCGCGACAAAAATTGCATCGACAAGTGCGACAAAAATTGCACAAAAAATCGCCTGTGTGAACGGGCCTTAATAGCTTTCAATCATGCTCTTTCTGTCTTTTTTCCATTATGCATAAGATTTATTGAACATCGAATGATAAAAGTAGCTAAGGCAGTAAACGACAAAAAGGTATAACATGTATTATCAAATGGCAAAGAAGCAAAGAACGGTGGTGAAGGATGATTAAGATTAAAAACTAGGCTGATTGCCGTTTAAAGATGCGAAGGCCTTAAAGGGGAAGTATCACGGGGATTTGGTGTCATTTTAAAAGGCAAAAAAATGATATTGTATGATCACAAACCGAAAAATAAAGCTCCAGTGGTGTGATAAATTATCACAAAATATATCAAAACTGTCGATGAGTGTGTCTAGTCATTGACGGACTGGGTCTCAATGAATTGCAACTTGAAAAACGTTAGCCTAATTTTTTTCAAGTTGCCACATTTTCGTCTCCAAATGGGCCAGAACAGACCATAATTTGTTCCTCTTTCAAGAATTGGCTGATTTCACTCTTTTGGTGTTTTAGCATTATTTTATAAATAAGTTCAGGTGTTGTGAAATGGATTTAACCAATAAACATCAAAATTCCCGTGATACTTCCCCTTTAAGCGTGAAAGCATCTTTTAGAGTCTACAATGCGGTTGCTGTATTTTTATTTGGATTTAAGGTGGCTAAGCTGTTTTAGGTCATCTTAAAATGCTGCATCTCGCTCTTTTAGCCACTACGGCCAGTATATTAAAATGCTGTTGATTTGTCGAGGGACTGTCGAGTCCATGTTTCATAGAACATCCTATTTGACTCCTATTCTGTAAGATGTTTTCAATTTTCCCCCAATTTTGTGTTCAAATTTTCGTATTTTTCTATTTTCTTAACCCTACGCGCTGGGTGACGTCATGACGTTTATGGCGTCATTAATAACTTTATGCACATAAAGTAGTTTTTTTTTCGGGCCCGAAATGTTTTCGAAACGTTTGGGAAGCGTACTCCTGGTAAGTAATTTCCTTTGAAGTTGATCATTGGTGGTTTCTCGAGTTATTACTAACATCACTGTCGTATTTTCCATATTTGTCGGACATTATATACTCCAACACTTTCCCTGTTATCATTGGCTATCAATTCCAAGCTTAATTTTTTTTTAAAAAATATCGTTAAATGATAAAATATCCCCTTAATACCATCCCCGGTCGAAACATCTGTCCATGACTGTTAGCACATTGGCTTACTTTTTAGGCAATTCCCACGTCATATAAAGTCATCATGTCACGGGACCTATCTTAATTTGGACAGTTTTGGACATGCTATAAACCCCACAAGTTGACAGCCATAGCTTTAACCTTCTTGAAGTTACAGCGGACTAAAAAGACTAAAAACGATCCCGGTCTTAACAGGGTTAAGTAAAGGGAAAGTGCCCCAAGGTGGAGGCATAAGAGTTAAAATCGCCCACGGTACAGAAAATAAAAAATAAGTTAGTTTATCCTGTTTTTTTTATTAGTACTTAAGAAATTATCTTTGATTAAATATTGAGCATATCTTACGCCTTGTGAAACCCTCGTTAAAACCCTTTCGAATAACCTTTTATCACTGTTTGTTAACAGATTCTATGGACGCAGAGTGACTGTTTGGTACAAGAGAAGACGCCGTATCCTCAGAAGAACAAAGCGTCGATTCCAAGTTCGCGTTTACAAAGTATGGCGTACACTAAAAACGTACGGACGAGGATGGGGAGTCCGGTATATGAGACGAACAAGGAAGGTTAGAATCACTAGAGGAACGGTTAAATACTTACGCCGAAGGAGGTGGCGAACGTTGAGACGAAGAATCTCTAGAAGACGAAGGAGGAGAGTGATACGGAGGCGCATAAGGAGAACAAGAAAAAAATTGCGAAAGATTCGAAGACGCCAACGTAAACGGTACCGACGAAGGAAAAACAGGCTGAGGCGAAGAAGAATAAAGAAACGGCGAAGAAGACGAAGGCGACGACGAAGGAGGCGAAGACGACGAAGAATAAAGCGAAGGAGGGTTCGTCGCCGCCGTTGCGGAATTCGTTTCCGTTACAGAAGGAAGTGGCGAAGGGTATTCCGTAAAGGACGCGTCCTTCGATTCCGCGTGGGTCGACGAAAATATGGTCGAATCTAGTAAGTTTCAGCGCTATCCTGTGTATAGGGGTTAAGTTACTAATAATAGTAAGTTACGTAAAGTTACTCACACATGTTGAAGATAGAAGATAATGCATGGGTGCAAGGAGATAAGAAATTTCTCTTCGAGTGTTGAACTCGAAGAGAAATTTCATATATATATATATTATTTTGTTTATTATATGAACGACACTAATTGCGAAGTTTTAAGCAATTTTTCGAAGATTTCCCGAAGATTTAGAAAGATTTTCAAAAATTGTCCGATTACTGTCCGAAGGTTGTACGAACGATTCCTTTCATTTTCCGAATTTTCCCGAAGATTTCCGAGGAAGATCCGAAGATGTTTCGATTATAGACCAACACCTTTTAGCTTGTTCGACATTTCATAAGGGCAAACATGGTAGCAAACGTGAAGATATCGATATCTGCACTCTTCACAGTGAAGATAAAAATTGATATCTTCACTTGTGTCGAGATATGAGTTTTCCGCGGTGGGAAAAATTCTCGTATTTCACTGAAGTTTATATAATAAAAAGCTTATCTTAAAACTGCTTATAAAACTGGCAACATAACTTTCAGGAAAGTTCACATATGTTCTGAAACAGTTTTTCTTTTGATACATTTGTGTACGCCTGCTGGTAAAAAAATTCTGTAATTTCTTTTCTTATAATATACTCAACAAAATATACGGTTTCTGATTGGTCAATGACGAATGCATAAATAGATTATAGAGTGCAAATCTAGATTATAGACGAATGCTTGTTGACGTCATTGTTTACATTTTGTTTCATTAGCATACGAATTTCCATAGAGAAGGCATCGTTCTAAATAGGCCACTTCGAAAAATACCATAATAATCTTTTATGTGCAGGCTCAGCCTCACCTCCGGGGTGTAATTATTCAAGTCTCCTTTGTTAGAATGGCACAATGAAATTCAGAGTACATGTAGGAACTCTAGGTCGTAGCATTCTGTGTTCGTATACAAATGTGCACCGTATGCAAATTGCCAAGAAGTTGAAGCATAGCACGTGAAGTTCGTGCTGAAAACAAAAGAAATTGGAAAAATCAGGCTTACATCAAGCACCACCCAAAACTGCACTTTAAAGAGTATTATGGTATTTTTCGAAGTAGCCTATAGGTGGTTTGCAACCAATCTCTAGAGACAGATAACAATAGTGAAACGAACAAATGCTGGTGGACGAACAAAAGGAGCTAATGAGAGAACTATTGTTTATGTCCACCAGCATGGCAGCGATGACGTAACATGAAATCCACCTATACGAATTGACTTCTAAATTTGGAAGATCTTGTTAAATTTAGTTATCTATGTAATTTTTAGCTCTTTGCATGTAAAGTTTCAGGAAATATTAGCTTAGGTATCAAAAAGTGCAAAATTTGTGGTTGGCAAAAGTGTCAATGAGCCATACATTATTTGTAAAATTTCGAGTTTCTAAACAGCATTGCACAAAGAGTATAGTTTATCAGGCTCAAATTTCCAGAGATAACTAATTGTGCTATGTCCTTTCAATATTCAGAGTTGAGTTTTTTTTAGCTCGATTAGAGAATGAGTCGCATATGCTAATGAGGCAAAAATGGTAAACAAAGGCAATGATTGTAAACAAAGATTCGCCTATAAAGTATAATTTTTGGTTTTCACATGACGTCATAAAAATTCAGACATCTAAAGTATATATACGTCCTACAAAGCTGTTTCTAACAAGGTATATGGATACCAGTGTTATAATCTTTCACAAAAAGTTTCAGGTTTTAACGATGTTTTGCTTCCGATTTATAAATCGTCACGCTATTTCAGTTAAGCCGTGAAAATAAACAAAATTGAATCAGCTGAAAGTTATTGTTTGCATTATAAGTGCTTATAAGCCGAGTTAATGGAGTTTATAGCAAATACAACATTTTTTGATTTGATTTTTGGTGTAATTAAGACTGAATTTTTGGCCGCCATGTTGGTGTCCCTAAGTGGGACACCAAGATGGCCGCTCCATACATTTCTTACTAAAATGTCTAATACTCGTTCACCTATAACTCTTGAGCGAAATGCTTTTGCGCTTCAAAATTTGGCCAAGATGTGTAGTTTTAAACTCTCTACAATTCCATAAACATTTTGGAATCGAAATCTGAATTTTGATATGACGTCAGTGAAAACCAAGAATAAGAAAGTTGCGAACCTTTTGCGCTAACTTTCAAAGCTTGAAAGTTCAAGCTTACATATTTTTTTAAATGATGTGATCAATTTTTAGATTTCACGCTTGGTTTACCTGTCAATCGATTGTCATTGATTGGTTAAAAATGAACACGTGAGCATTTTGGAAACCATTGAAACGTTTCGTTTACACGAGGGCGCGCAGTTTACCGTGACGGCCTCAGCAAAATGTTTTTCGAATATTAAACAGAAAAGCGTATGAACTACTCGTGCATTTCGTAATTTATAGTCACTCTTGATGTTTTAAAAGTTCTTAAACATCTCTCGTGCCCACAAATCACGAAATGCACTTGTGTTCATACGATTTCCCATGCTGATATCACTAAAACGCTTTACAGTCAATTTGACTTGTGACAGGTCTTTGTCCACGTCAAAGTCTTTCTCCTGGATTCCCCTTCGAGACCAACGAAACCTGTACCAAACAGTCAACCTGTATTCAGCGGTCAATTAGCTATTCTCCAAGGGTGACTGTGTAATACATGTTTGACTGCATTTAGTGTAGACCATTATATTCATTTCGAGCCGCTGGAAAACTAAATGTATCCTGCATATTGTGCAAACTCCATTAAAGTGCCTATCACCCGTAGAAAGTTATTTTCAGTATCAACTCTTTGTACATTGAATAGTTGAATGGTAAAATATTTCTTGTTTTGAACGTCGTGTTAGTAAGTTCTGGAGATTTGAATTTACAAAATGCTAATTAGATGACGTCAACCCGGGAATCATTTATTATACAACTACTTGTATTCACCTCCAAGTAATATTTTTTACGATTCAATTGACTATCCACAGTTTATTTTTAGTATTTATCAAATTAATTATCTTCAAGCTGTAAACTGCGCATTGTAAATTGGCGTAGAAATAATGGCAAATTCCCGGGTTGACGTCATCTAATTAGCATTTAGTAAATTCAAATCTCTATAACTTACAAACGCGACGTTCAAAACGAGAAATATTTTACCATTTAACTATTCAATGTACATAGAGTTGATTCTGAAAATAACTTTCTAGGGGTGATAGGCACTTTAAAGGGGCAATATCTTAGGGATTTTGCTGTTTTTTTTTTTAGGGGAGGGGGAATTGTACAATATGTTTGACTAATTAGTCTGGTTGCTTGGCTACAAGCCTGCCCAACTTATAAATTCGGTCGTAAGAAAAGTGCGCTTTTCAAGTGGTTTGTAGCCTGCGGCGAAGTGTTAGTGACGTCATATCAGTTGACATAGCAACTTCAAGCTCATGGATGAATATTGGATTTATTTGCAACATAAGAAAACGGAAAATGACGAAACGAAACATATCAAGTAAAAGGAACTTACATTATTGCCGGATTTTTCTAATGACAAAGACATTTTACTAGACTGACTGGTTAAAATTTGACATCGCTTGTTATCTTGGGAACCCTGGGTCCAAGTATTAGCTATGCCTGGCATGCTGATTAGAACGGACTAACAAGGTCATGTGGTATCTCAGATTCTTAGTATTAGCTATGCCATACTGATGAGGCCTAAAAAGGCCGATGGCTGCTAATACTTAGATCTTAGGGTAATGCTCGCTACCAACGTGGCCATGGTACCCTCTTTAGTGATAGTAGTAGTCTGACTTTGACTGATAAGTATACTCCGAAGTAGGATCCTCGGGGTAAGGGTAGTCTTGACATTTTTACTTGTTTTTATTTTAGCTTCCGCAAACGCATTGTACGAATCAAAGTAGGAAGGAGAACGAGAACCATCCGCAAGACAAAGAAACTGATACAATTCAGGGTCAAAAGAATATGGCGATACGGCAAACTCCGCTACGGGAAGATAACAGTCCGTTACAGAAAGCGAAACCGACCTCTGCGCATCAGACGAGGAAACGTATTCTTGCGCTTGAGAAAACGCTGGATAGTAACGGGCCGTCGTCCACGACGCGGAAAGCGAATTAAAAGACGGCGTAGAAGAAGAAGAAGAGTCAGAAGAAGAAAGCGAAGAATCCGAAGAAGAAGAAGACGACGACGAGTGAGGAGACAAAGACGTCGCAAGAAGAGAAGAAGCCGGCGAAGAAGGAGAAGAAGAAGGAGAAAACGAAGAAGGCGAAGACGGCGACGAAGGAGACGCCGTCGCTGTGTAATGCGCTTCCGTTACGGGCGTACATGGAAGAAGGTGTATCGCATCAGACGCAAATTGATGATTCGTCGGGGAAGAAAGCGGTTCGTAAGAATCAGGTGAGGAAATAGTTTTTTCAATCTCTCACCCAAATATAACGTTAACCTCGGTCTGGAAGGCTGATCTTTTCACGACACTTACAGAGAATGCTGGCTCCTGGTATGACTTAACTGCTCTCAGCTGATCTCGTAGCTCAGTATGTTAGAGCGATAGTTATCTGAGCCAATATGCTCCACACATCGTGAGTACAAATCGTACCGAAAACAGAGATTTCCTTTCCATACACGGTCACCAAATTTTTATTCCAGCTAGTAAGTCGAGGAGATTTCATAGGGTGTATTTCCAGCACTCTGATATGCACTTAGAAATTGTTTAACCTCAGAGATTTCTAGCTCACGTATAACTGTTTTCTTCAAGTAGTTTTTCCTGTGTAGCAGCAAGCTCTTGTAGCTCTCCCCCTCTTTAAGGTGGAAGAAGCGGTGTTTGTGGTAGGCAATAAAGACAATCGTTAAGATTAAGTAAGCTCAAAATTTTGCGTCAACTGAACTTAGTAAATGTTCAAACCGACCTTAAAGAGCTACTGTGATCAAAGTTTTGTCTTCCCCTTTCTCTTCAGTTTTGGAAAGTAGAAGTGCTAAATACTTCCCATGCCATAATTTAAGTTCAAATTCCAACGGGAAGACCAAAGTAAAGTTCAGCTTCGGCTTGCCACCATTACTTACTTCAAATAAACAAAACGATTGGATGACGCCATTTAACGACGCCTTTTAACCAAAAAAAAAAGCTGTGAAGGGAACAATTTAAATTACAGACAAGTTAATTTTCTTTGGTTTCTTGCTCTTTTACTTGTGCTTACTATTGCATATTGTTCTTCTCTTTTCTAAAACAGTTGCGGTAGAAGAGGAATAACGATTTTTGGAAAAAGAAGACGACTCATTCGTCGTCCCAGAATAAAGATCCGTGTTGGACGCAGTTGGAAAAATGTGCGTAGATATCGCGGTAAGCTAACCATGATCTACCGACGAAGGCGAACGCGGTTGATAATCCGACGAGGGAAATTCTTCAAAAAATACGGAAGAAGAAGAATAAGAATAAGAACTCGAAGTCGACGGTCTATTCGAAGAAAATTGCGCCGAAAACGAAGGAGACGGCGACGAAGACTAAGACGAAGAAAGCGACGAATTAGAAGGCGAAGAAGAAGGCGAAGAATAAAGAGGAAGAGGAGAAGACGCCGACGAAAAAGACGGGTGATACGGCGCCGACGTAAAACCCGAAGGCGCCGCTGTGTGATGCGTATTCGTTACAGAAAACGCTGGAGGCCGGTGTACAGGAAAGGACGCCGCTTTGTCTTCAAATATCGACGAAGACCGCGATACATCAGGTAAATCATGTACAAACACTAACACAAATTCACTTTTTATCCTTGTTCTCCCCTTGAGTTGTGGGAGTAACGTTTGTTCCTGCGTTCTTAAAATGTTGGGCAACATTGATTCCTCCGTTGGTTTACCCCTTTTTAAATTCTATTTAAATGCCAGTGCTTTTTGCTGTTCCTTCTTCATTCCTTCTTTCGTTTTCTTTCATTTGTCAGTTCGTCCATTTGTTGGTTGGTTGACTGGTGTATTCGTTCATTGAAAAGAACTGAGGGACATGTTTTATTTTTCTTTCCTAACCTACGCTATAAAATGTGCTATAAAACAGCTTTCAATCTCAAACGCCTGCTGTCTCTACTATTTTTATGAACAGATACAGCCGAGGTAGATTGCTCATCAAAAGAGGGAAAAAATATCGCCCTGTTCGTAGACCGCAGAAGATTATTAGAGTCTGGCGTAAACGATGGCGTCGCGTACGAGTCTACAAGAAACGCTTATACTTGCGCATCAAACGTAAGAGCCGTAGATTGTCGTTCAGACGGGGAAAAATACGTTACCGTTACGGTAGACGATGGAAGATAATCAGACGAAAGAGGCGGCGATTCAGAGGACGGCGTAAAAAGCTGAGGAGGAAGAGACGAAGACAGAAACGTAGAAGAAGACGCAGACGAAGACGTCGTGTGAGGCGCGTAAAGCGAAGGCGAAGGCGTCGTCGTCGATGCGTAATGCGCGTCAAATGGAGAAGGCGGTGGAGATCAGTATATCGGCGAGGCAAAAACTTCAGATTCCGCTACAAACGGAGACCAGTTAAATTGAGGTAAATACATGCATGCACTTATGCTAGCCTAAAAATGTTTCCGCGTTGTTTGTGTGTTTCTTTCTCGTGTTTATGCTCGAGATGGGGAAACTCCAACCTCATTTATATCTGAAATTTTAAATAGAACAGCTACAAGTTACTGAATGTCATTTTGTGGTCGCGGCTGAGAAGTACCAAAACAGAACATTAGCTGACATTTTTAGAAATTCTGTTGATGACATAGTCGCTTGCATCGAACACATTCTACTTGTCCAAGTTTTAGCATGCACTATATTAATCTCTATTCATCTCAACGAACTGAACCATGCGCATAAACTCTATTGTCTATCGAGTCAAACGGACCCTCAATGGTAACTAAACGCGTATCTAAAAGGTACCAAAACTGCATTTTGAACGCCTAAAAGGAACGATTGCATCCTGCAATGTCATTGAAGAAACGACTTCTTAACTGCGTTAATATCGAGAAAAGCTAAAAGATGATAAAAGCTTGAAAAACTGCAATATAGATGTTGAATGTTAAAAGTGGCTAGTATAGTGTAAAAAATTCTTGGTATTTCGAGCCTGTTGTCTCTACTCAGAGAGCGCGTTTGTATCCGGATCTTAATGATTGGTTTTATGTGACGCGTCAAGCTGTTGTTTTCTCTCATGAGTTTTAACTCAATCGATTCAAGCGAAAAATTAGTCCTTTTTTGTGATTAACTCATCCACCCTTATACAAAAGAGACCGACTTCATTACCATTTAGGAGTTAAAACACGGTTTTGATACCACCTAAGGAAATCGGCTTCAAAATGTCTACAGTTGTTGTTTTAGGGCATGGATAAGGTACAATAAAACAGGCGTAATCACGGAAACATTATGACTCCTTCACACATAGTTCTATGTGTTATTAGTAATTATAAAATGCTCAAGATGAGGAAATGCGCGCGCTATGATTGGTTAAACCGAGTTCATTATAACTCGATAAAGCACGCGCGTGACGTAAGTTTCCTTATGACTGTTTATATTTTATAAAAGAAATAAAAAACACTTGTTCCTCGTGCATTGTTGAGTTATATAAGCACTTGGGAATTTTTAAGAACACTCGAGAAGTGCGAGAAGCACTCGCCTTTGGCTCGTGCTTCTCTGCACTTCTCTCGCGTTCTTAAAAATTCCCGCGTGCTTATATAACTCAATAATGCACTTGGCGCGTTTTTTATTTCTTTAATATAAAACGCTCAAGGGAATGTGCGCGCTATGATTAGTTAAACCGAGTTCATTATAACTCGATAAAGTACGCGCATGACGTAAGGTTCATTTTTACCGTTTATATTTTATAAAAGAAATAAAAAAAACTTGTTCCTCGAGAAGTGCGAGAAGCACTCGCCTTTGGCTCGTGCTTCTCTGCATTTCTCTCGTGTTCTTAAAAATTCCCGCGCGCTTACAATGCACTTGGCGCGTTTTTTATTTCTTTAATGTAAGCACGCGGAAATTTTTAAGAACACGAGAGAAGTGCAGAGAAGCACGAGGTAAAGGCGAGTGCTTCTTGCACTTCTCTCGTGTTCTTAAAAATTGCCAAGTGCTTATATAACTCAACAATGCACAAGGAACAAGTTTTTTATTTCTTTTATAAAATAAAAACGGTTATAACGAACCTTACGTCACGTGCGTGCTTTATCGAGTTATAATGAACTCGGTTTAACCAATCATAGCGCGCGCATTTCCTTGAGCATTTTATAAAACTCAATGATGCACTCGGTGCGTTTTTTATTTCTTTAATATGTTTTAATATTTTAGTCACAATTAACGATGATTTATCCAGCATGGGTTAGAAATAACAATAACCTTTAAAGTGCACCTAACCCCAAAATTATTTTTTTGCTTAATCAACTCTATGTACGTTGAAAAGTTGAATAGTTAAATATTTCTTGTTTTTAACGTCGCGTTAGTGAGTTATAACTCACTAACGCGACGTTAAAAACAAGAAATATTTAACTATTCAACTTTTCAACGTACATAGAGTTGATTAAGCAAAAAAAATTGGGGTTAGGTGCACTTTAATCTTTTGCTCTTTTGCAATCTAAACTTGGGGCTTTTACACTGTCTCAGTTTATGTGCCATTTCAGTAAAACATACCGATAAACTCGGGTGTTGTAAGTATATACAATATTGCTGGTTTGCACGTGACGTCACGGCGGCCATGTTGGTGGTCAAGAACAAAAGCGTTTCTCTCCGGTGGGAACTAAACTTTATTTTCATGCAAATTCTGCGACAAAAATTGTATTGTATTGACCACCAACATGGCCGCCTTGTCACGTGGTTGCAAACCAAGAATAGAACTAAAATTAAAACAACTAGGCAATGTAAGGGGAAAAAGACACGAGGAAAGAGAGAGCGAAAAAGAAAGACACAAGATCGAAAGGTTAATCAAATGAAGTTTGTAAATCACAGATACACAGAGTGCTCCATTTATGTCTATATTTGTTGAAATTACTGTTTTAATGCAATTCCTCTTTCACATTGAATTTTTTCAAGTAAGAAAAGGAAAACCTCTATTGGAACTTCAGAATTATTTCTAGCGAAGTAGATGTAATATTTTGGCGATTAAAAATAATGATTTAAAGTGTAAATGCTGGTGGATTCAGGTTTGTAGCCGTAAAGAATTTCAACAGGACTAGGATTTATGTTGTCAGAACGTTTGAAATTCCACCTACAAGGATCTTAATAGTATGACTTCGACGAATGGGGTCGAACATCTTACCGAAAAATTCGATCTGTTGATTTTGGTAATTTTGAGCATTTATGTCAACGAGAGACAAATTGTCCTGATTAATAGACCTGTTTACAATCAGAAATCAACCGTATTTATCTGCAATTGTAATCAAGTGATAATTCAACGTTAGTGTTTGCTTTCACTACCCTTACAATTGCCATTTCTAAGCAAAGAACTGCCATCGAGGACTATAGCAATTCTAATGCTGCTATTTTGTTTTCATTTACTAGATTCTACCGTGGCAAATTCGGGGTTCGACTCGGAAAACGTAGATGGCGAACCTTGCGAGGCATGAGAAGACGAATAAGAATACGTTATGTTAAAAAATGGTGTAAGGTAGGAGTCCGTCGAAGACGATTATACCTCCGTTTCGGCCGAAAGATAAGAAGAATAAAACTGCGCTACGGAAGAGTAAAAGTAAGACGTGGTCGCCGCGGATGGAGAACAATAAGGAGATATAGACGAAAGACGAGAAGAACTAGAAAAATCCGTAGACGGCGAAGAAGAAGACGAAGAAGAAGACGACGACAAAAAAGGAGGAGGAGGACGCGAAGGCGACGAAGACGAAGACGAAGAAGGCGCCGGAGACGAAGAAGAATCGCGAGAAAACGAAGAATAAGACGGCGGCCAAGACGACGAAGGCGATATGGTAGGCGAGGAAAAAAACGACGATCTAGAAGAAGAAGACGAAGAATAATCAGGCGAAGAAGAAGAAAGAGACGAAGAAAGATCCGAAGGAGACGAAGGAGGATCCGAAGGAGAAGACGCTATCGCCGCAAGATTAGACGAATACGACGACGGAAAAAGCTTAGTCGCTTACGCTTCCGCTATGGACGTGCCTGGCGTAGAGTGATCCGACGGCGACGCAGATACGTTTTCCTCTACAAACGAAAAACACGACAACTAAGGTACAGTTGAAGTTTTTCTTGCTATCCATTTTGGAACGATCAGCTCTAGTTACGACCAGTTTAACCATTTACCCCTTCCGTGCTAAAAAAAAAGTCATGGACAAATAATTTCGGAAAAGGAGAAATGTATACAACACCACAGCTGCGAAGTGGTGCTCGGTAGCGTTCTGAATTGAGCGATCACACAACGTCATTAAACATAAAACAGTACCACTGCAAAGTACCGCTCAACATCTTTCATTTGATTGGTTGCAAACTCAAACATTATAACTACCTCAAACAGTAGAAATCAGCAATAACTCAGCAAAGAACAGCTCGATAGCCTTCAAGCCACAAACTCACTTCAGTAGAACAACATAGAATCATATGACCCTTACGACCCCCTGCTCGCTCGCGCGAGCGGGTCCGGAAAAAGCCGTACGGCCCTATTACAAAAGTGTACGGCCTCGCGTGTTAAAACTTGAGACAGTTTTGTCTCCAAATTGATCAATTAGTCAGGGTCGGGCCGGATGGTTCTTGACGTCGTGACGCCATGACGTCGAGCCAAATATTTTTCCATCCGGCCCTCTCACTCAGTCAATAAGTAAATAATACCACAGCAAAGAAATGCTCGGCCTAGCATGTTATTTGAACAATCACACACTTGGATTTTATATTATACAGACGACATATGTATATAGAAGACAGCTTACATGGCGCAAGGCGTTACCTCAAGCATAGGAAGGGAAAACGCAATGTCCAGAATTTGCATTGGTCCTTAAAACAGTCGGCCTGAAAATATGGCTTTAATTGTCTTCTAATCCTGAAATTTTCACTCGCTCGACTTTCTTTGCTCGTGCAAGTAGATATTACTTGTATGGAAATGAGCTCTAAGTCTGCTTTCGGGATATAAGAGTGTAAGTTGGGGTGATACAGCTCATTTGATATATAGTTATTTTATTGTATACCTCTGTCTTTTTTCTGATATGAGTTGACCATAGCAAGTAATCAGTCATTTTTGTATATATTCCGATGACACTTTCAACATTGCTGATCCTAGTAGTACGCAGGACGCATGTCGTATATGAACCTAGTAAATGGCCTGGCTTACCACGAGTCTCACGTAGCTCAGTGGTTAGAGCATCCGACCAGTGTGTGAACCTAGTATAAGGCCTAGCTCCCCACAAGTCTCTCTTAGCTCAGTGGTTAGAGCATCCGACCGGTGTACGGAAGATCATAGGTTTGATTCCTGTCTTTCCTTTGTCCCGCGCTCGTGATGAACATTACATATTTCTCATTTGCAATGAAGTTCGCCGTTCTTAATCCATCAATTGAAAGGTAATCCTTTGCATTTTAAACGAGACTGAAAATATTCCGTAACTCCTCAAAGGCGGTGCTACACTGTGTAATGCTTCGTGCGATACGTTGCGAGTCAAGCTGCATTAAACATAACACGAAACAAGTTGCTGAAGCCGTTGCGGGAAGTAGAATCGAGTTCTACTTCCTGCAATGGTTGCAGCAACTTTTTTAGCATTGCACAAAGTAACACAACCTCTTTTATCACGTGGCAACTCACATGTTTACATATGCTCCAGTCCTTTGCGGTCAGTGATGCGAGACACGTTACAGGAAACGTACAGCTAGTATTCTTGGTTTTCACATGACGTCGTAACAATTAAAAAATCTAAATTATACGTCCTACAAAGCTGTTTCTAACATGGTATGTGGATACATGTGTGTTATAATCTTTCACAAAAAGTTTCAGGTTTTAACGATGTTTTGCTTCCGATTTACAAAGGTTTTAAATGTGTCACGCAATGCGTCACGCTATTTCAGATAAGCCGCGAAAATAAATAAAATTGAATCAGCTGAAAGTTATATTTTGCATTATATATGCTTATAAGCCGAGTTAATGGAGCTTATAGCAAATACAATATTTTTGGATGTGATTTTTGGTGTAATTAAGACTTTGAATTTTTGGCCGCCATCTTTGTGCCCCTGAGTGGGGCACAAAGATGGCCGCTCCTTACATTTCTTACTAAAAATATCTAATACTCGTTCGCCTATAACTCTTGAACGAAATGCTTTTGCGCTTCAAAATTTGGCCAATATGTGTAGTTTTAAACTCTTTACAATTTTATAAACATTTTGGATTCGAAATCTATTTTTTAATGCTTCTGAATTTTGATATGACGTCAGTGAAAGCCAAGATATGGCTCCCTCTTCGTGGAACTCCAACGTAGCGATGAATCCGTTATGAGACAAGTTTCACGAAGCAATCGAACAGTAGAACACCGCCTTAAACAATATCCTTTTACGGATGTTTCTTGTAACAAGTTTTTTTTTGTCTAGATTCCGTAAAGGTATAGTTTACCTGAAACGGGGCCGATTCTGGCGAAAGGTGCGTCGTGGAACCAAACGCTTGAGAGTAAGAGTGAACCGAAAATTGCGAGGGATACGGAGGATACGGCGAAAGTGGTGGATACGGTTCAAGAGAAGAATCATTAGATTCAGACTAAGACGCGGAAAGGTTTATCTGAAACCGGGAAAACGATGGAAGAGATTGAGGAGACGTCGACGCCGAGGACGAAGATATAGACGCCGAGGAGTCAAACGTCGTCGAAGGAGATGGAGAAAACGAAGGGTGGTGCGAAGGAGGAAAATCAAACGTAAGCAGCGAAGAAGGCGGCGACGACGAAGAAGAAGGAGGAGACGGCGAAGGCGAAGGAGGAAGCGGCGAAGAAGACGACGAACAAGACGAAGACGCCGTTGCAGGATACGTGTTTATTACAAGAGATGGCGTTATGTGAGAAAAAGAGGAAAGCGTCTCACCATCCGTGTCAAAAGACGAACTTACCGTGTCAGGTAAAGCGGAATACAGGTGCTTTGTTACAGACGTAGTACTGGACTGTTTACGTGCTGCTGCTGAATACTTATATATCTTTGCAATTTACTAACATCATAGGAGTAGATGTCAGTAGAAAAAGATCACCGCCTGCTACTTGTGTACTTGTATTTGTTACTATACATATAAATCGTTTCTTTAATTGCAAAGAAGCGCAATTAGCCATTTGATTCTTTTCGATCAATTCGACGTACAACAAATCATCATCATCTTTATTTGAGTACGGTATCACATTCATTACAACTAAGAAATGGTTTTAGACAAATTAAAAGTTTTAGGCTGCCGTTAATAAACTCAACATCAATATTATTGCTACGCTATTTTGATTGACCATGCGTAAGCATTAGCATTGGTTTAGCTAGCCTGCTATTGGATAAAGGCAGCTGGTATTCCGTCTTTGAACAGTTGTCCCGACATCTCTGTCTGGGCATCTCGGTGATTCTTAAGTTTGAAACTTAATACGCCGTTTCTTTCAATCCTTTTTTGCATTTTAGGGTCAACCGCCGTAGAATAACGTTATACCGTCGACGACGAAGGGTTTCTCTGCGTCGCGTCCAAGTCAAACTGACCAGGAAATGGCGAACGGTTCGTCCGACTCGTCGTGGATTCCGAGTACGTTTCAGGAGAAAGTCTAGGCCCATCAGGATATACAGGACTGGGAGCTTTAAATTAAAGGTGGGAAGAAGATGGATCAGTTATGCAGGGAGACGAAAGGTGTCCAGGCGAAGACGCCGACGAAGACGAAAGCGAAGGCGCTTACGCAGACGTAAGAGGAGAAAGACAAGAAGAAGAAGACGAAGAAGGAGATTAAGAAGGCGAGCAAAGAGAAAGAGAAGACGAAGAAGAAGACGAAAAATAAGGCGCCGCCGAAGACGACGAAGGAGAAAACGAAGGCGGTACCGACCTCGCAGAAGACGAAGAGGAAGAGGTCGCAGAAGACGACGCTGTGTGATGAAGTTCCGTTATATGAGACTATGGAGAAGAGTTTACCGACGAAGAAGGCTTCTTACATTCCGCTACAAGAGGAGAAAAATTGGCCTCAAGTAAGTTTAATATTTTAGAAAGATTTGGTACAGTTTAACAATGACGTTAAGTTGTTTGCTGATTCACTCTGCTTAGGCGTCATAAGGCACACATGGTATTCACACGGTGTTCACACGGTATTCACACGGTGTTCACATGGTATTCACACGGTGTTCGTTTTGAGCGGTTTTCAGTTGAGTGTTCAAAGTAATTTCGCGGTTGCTTTGGTTTTGCATTACTACGCTTTGTGATTGGCTAAATAATCTCGCGCCACTTTCCCAGAAGTAAACCCAAAATCAATTGTGACTTTATTTCACGCGTTTTCCCGCGCTTGGCACTGGCTGTATGCATTCGTTTTGCGTTTTGATTGGCCAATTGGATTGTCTGCGTCTGTTGTGATTGGCCAGAGTGATTACTTTGGTTTTGGTTTTAAGACACTCAAGTGAGAACCGCAATAGTACTAGTTAGTTATTTGAAATTATAAAACATCTGTTTGACCGTTATTTTCACAGTAAAAATCCCTGTTAGTTATGTTCATATTTATCTTGTTATACTATACTTTTTAATTATTTAACGTTCACTCTACACCTCATTGACAATGAACGGTACGACCGAATGGCTTTCTGGGAAACGTAAAAAATATTACTGTATTCTCACATAAAATGCACATTATTATAACAAAGTATGCTCCAAATTATCTTTTGAAAAATTTTTACTGAGTAAGAAATTAATCTAAAATATCAATGAATGGAATGTCAGCGAGCCGGATTTGCCTTGTCCTCAGAATTCCAGAGCGGGGTCGTAGCTTTCCAAATGATGTCTGTGCGAAATGGATGGATGGATGGATTGGCGAACGATACAATTGATATATCACTTGAACAATACCCCTATCCTTAATTCCTATCCCAGCGGGACAAATCCATTGTTTTCTTAGCGAATCACAGACATCGTTTGGACAAGTGCGAGACTACCCGTTTGTTTTCTAAGCGAATCACAGACATCGTTTGGACAAGTGCGGGACTACCCGTTTGTTTTCTTATAGCGAATCACAGACATCGTTTGGACAAGTGCGGGACTACCCGAAGTCCATTGTGTCGTATCGTTTATGGTTTATGCATTTTTCCCGACAACGTTTCTTCAGTTACATGTATTTAAACTCTATTCATTGAATATCTTTTTAGTTACATATTTTTAATTTTCAGAGCAACGACAACAGTTTTGATTTTAAAATACATGTTTCGACAATCCTTTGTCATCTTCAGTTTGAAATTTTAAGTTACAAAGTTGAATTTATAATAAGTAAATGAAAATGCTAATGCGAGAAAACAGCTTTAACAAAATAAATAATGCGTGACAATTTCGTTTCTTTGAAAATTATAACTTGCCTGCTATTATCTAGACCCTTTGGAATTGCATAGCTTCATTCATGATAATTCCTGTTTTAAATCACAGGTAATTATTCAGTCTTCGAATATTTGCAATAAAAACGCTTTAACTAAATTACTAGATACTAGACAAACCATCTAACGAGGTACATATACGCTGTGAGAATAATGTGTTTCAATTCATAGAGCAGTTTTCAATTGAGTATCGAAAGTAATTACACAATTGCTTTGGTTTTTGCATTGCTACGCTTTGTGATTGGCTAAAAAATCTCGCGCCACTTTCTCGACCAATCAGAAGTAAAACCAAAACCAATCGTGACTTGCTCGCACGCGTTTTCCCGCGTTTGGCGCCGCCGACATGTAATTCCTTCGAGCTCTGATTGGTTCATTGGATTGTTTACGTCTGCTGTTGTGATTGGTCAGAGTAATTACTTTGGTTTTGGTTTTACGACACTCAATTGAAAACTGCTCTAAATTCCATTACTAACCCACTTCTCCGCTAAACGTCGCCAGGATTTATAGAGGCCGTCCCTACTTGAGACGCAGACGAAAATGGAAACCACTACGACGAGTCAATAGAGTCAAAATCTTCATTAAAAGATGGAGACGAACAAGATATACACGAGGACGTTTGACTGTCCTCTACAGACGACGACGGTTGCTAGTAAGAATACGCGGCCGAGTAAGGATTCTGTATAGACGTAAGTGGAAAACACTTAGACGAAGAAAACGTGGGAGACGCAGGAGGGGACGACGAGTAGTAAGGCGTTACGGACGAAGAAGACGAATCTCTAGGAGGCGTCGTAGACGACGTTACAGAAAAATTAGAAGAACAAAGAGAAGACGGAAACGGGTGCGAAGACGAAGGAGGTACAGAAGAATTAAGAGGAGGAGAAGAAAGACCAGGCGAAGAAGGCGTAGAAGGCGAAGAATAAGAAGACGACGACGTAGGAGAAGGCGCAGAGTGAGAAGACGAAAGCGCAGAGTACGACGGCGGCAGCGTTACAGTGTTTTGAAGGTCAAATACGGAAGAAAATATAGAAGGATCTTCCGATGGAGGCGCAGATTATACTTCCGGTTCAGAAAGAAGACCATGCCAATAAGGTATATAAGTTGACCAATTTGTGACTTTAGTTTAATTAATTAAGGTTTTCGTTACCAAGAACACAAGAAGTTGTACACAGCTTAAACTCGTGGCGTTTTTTACCCATTGCAGTATTGATTCCCGAGTGTTTTGATTACTTTTACGAGGAAACATAAGCTGAAAATTGTGTCTAAAAAGTAAGACTACACTACATTCACTACATAGACCTTTTACATAATGGCGGGCGAGTTATTTATTCTTTTATATCTATGTTAATTAGCCCTAGTGGCCTTGTTAGCGTGTGCAAAATTCAAAAGAATTTTTACTCTAAAATGAGGCCAGTAGGGCTAATTAACATACATACAACAGAATAAATAAATTGGCCGCGATTATGAAAAAGGTCTTTTCGGTTGCCGACATTTGAAACCTCGTTCGCTAAGCAAACTGCAAGTTATATAAAAACTTGCCGGAACAAAGATCCCACAACAATAAGCGGCGACGGTCCTATCCATCCATGAACGCCTTGCATTGTCTTGAAACTTGTACGCTGTTATTCTTTCTCTGCTTCTCAAGTCAACACACTGAGAGATTGTGCGGTATGTGTTTTATGGCTGAAAGCCATATAGTCGTCGGCATAAACTAAAATATGCATGCATAAATTTGCATTCACTTATGTGACATACACACAAAAAGAAAACTTAGAGCCGAAAAAATAACTGCCAAACCTTTGAATTTGGTCTATTTTCCTTTGTGTTGAACTCTTTTATGGATAAAAGCAGTGTTCATGAATCCCGTCTGGTGGCAGACTGGCTGGTCGGAAGTAGCTGATTAATTTGACCTCGCAGTTACAGGGGAACGATTGCAATCTGCCAATACTATTTTTTCTCAAACGCAAACAAAAAGAAACAAAGTTTGGCAAATTTTGACATCTTGAACGTGCGCTATATTCAGAATACTATGCACGGGACGATATGATTCCTTTCCACGCGATGAAATATTTGCCGCGAGAAAAGTAAAACCCCGGAAAACAATAGAATCCTCGCTGCCGTGCAAACCAAAAACAATAACAGAGACCCGTGAAGCATAATGGAAAATACTAATACAATTCGTACTAAGGAAGTTAGGCTATATCAGGCCTTTGATATCCGTACTAAGGAAGTTAGGCTATATCAGGCCTTTGATATCCGTATCAAGGAAGTTAGGCTATATCAGGCCTTTGATATCCGTACTAAGGAAGTTAGGCTATATCAGGCCTTTAATATCCGTACTAAGGAAGTTAGGCTATATCAGGCCTTTGATATCCGTACTAAGGAAGTTAGGCTATATCAGGCCTTTGATATCCGTACTAAGGAAGTTAGGCTATATCAGGCCTTTGATATCCGTACTAAGGAAGTTAGGCTATATCAGGCCTTTGATATCCGTACTAAGGAAGTTAGGCTATATCAGGCCTTTGATATCCGTACTAAGGAAGTTAGGCTATATCAGGCCTTTGATATCCGTACTAAGGAAGTTAGGCTATATCAGGCCTTTGATATCCGTACTAAGGAAGTTAGGCTATATCAGGCCTTTGATATCCGTACTAAGGAAGTTAGGCTATATCAGGCCCTTGATATCCGAACTAAGGAAGTTAGGCTATATCAGGCCCTTGATATCCGTACTAAGGAAGTTAGCCTATATCAGGCCCTTGATATCCGTACTAACGAAGTTAGGCTATATCAGGCCTTTGATATCCGTACTAAGGAAGTTAGGCTATATCAGGCCTTTGATATCCGTACTAAGGAAATTAGGCTATATCAGGCCTTTGATATCCGTACTAAGGAAGTTAGGCTATATCAGGCCCTTGATATCCGTACTAAGGAAGTTAGGCTATATCAGGCCCTTGATATCCGTACTAAGGAAGTTAGGCTATATCAGGCCTTTGATATCCGTACTAAGGAAGTTAGGCTATATCAGGCCTTTGATATCCGTACTAAGGAAGTTAGGCTATATCAGGCCTTTGATATCCGTACTAAGGAAGTTAGGCTATATCAGGCCTTTGATATCCGTACTAAAGAAGTTAAGCTATATCAGGCCTTTGATATCCGTACTAAGGAAGTTAGGCTATATCAGGCCTTTGATATCCGTACTAAGGAAGTTAGGCTATATCAGGCCTTTGATATCCGTACTAAGGAAGTTAGGCTATATCAGGCCTTTGATATCCGTACTAAGGAAGTTAAGCTATATCAGGCCTTTGATATCCGTACTAAGGAAGTTAAGCTATATCAGGCCTTTGATATCCGTACTAAGGAAGTTAGGCTATATCAGGCCTTTGATATCCGTACTAAGGAAGTTAGGCTATATCAGGCCTTTGATATCCGTACTAAAGAAGTTAAGCTATATCAGGCCTTTGATATCCGTACTAAGGAAGTTAGGCTATATCAGGCCTTTGATATCCGTACTAAGGAAGTTAGGCTATATCAGGCCTTTGATATCCGTACTAAGGAAGTTAGGCTATATCAGGCCTTTGATATCCGTACTAAGGAAGTTAGGCTATATCAGGCCCTTGATATCCGAACTAAGGAAGTTAGGCTATATCAGGCCCTTGATATCCGTACTAAGGAAGTTAGCCTATATCAGGCCCTTGATATCCGTACTAACGAAGTTAGGCTATATCAGGCCTTTGATATCCGTACTAAGGAAGTTAGGCTATATCAGGCCTTTGATATCCGTACTAAGGAAATTAGGCTATATCAGGCCTTTGATATCCGTACTAAGGAAGTTAGGCTATATCAGGCCCTTGATATCCGTACTAAGGAAGTTAGGCTATATCAGGCCCTTGATATCCGTACTAAGGAAGTTAGGCTATATCAGGCCTTTGATATCCGTACTAAGGAAGTTAGGCTATATCAGGCCTTTGATATCCGTACTAAGGAAGTTAGGCTATATCAGGCCTTTGATATCCGTACTAAGGAAGTTAGGCTATATCAGGCCTTTGATATCCGTACTAAAGAAGTTAAGCTATATCAGGCCTTTGATATCCGTACTAAGGAAGTTAGGCTATATCAGGCCTTTGATATCCGTACTAAGGAAGTTAGGCTATATCAGGCCTTTGATATCCGTACTAAGGAAGTTAGGCTATATCAGGCCTTTGATATCCGTACTAAGGAAGTTAAGCTATATCAGGCCTTTGATATCCGTACTAAGGAAGTTAAGCTATATCAGGCCTTTGATATCCGTACTAAGGAAGTTAGGCTATATCAGGCCTTTAATATCCGTACTAAGGAAGTTAAGCTATATCAGGCCTTTGATATCCGTATCAAGGAAGTTAGGCTATATCAGGCCTTTGATATCCGTACTAAGGAAGTTAGGCTATATCAGGCCTTTGATATCCGTACTAAGGAAGTTAGGCTATATCAGGCCTTTGATATCCGTACTAAAGAAGTTAGGCTATATCAGGCCTTTAATATCCGTACCAAAGAAGTTAGGCTATATCAGGCCTTTGATATCCGTACTAAGGAAGTTAGGCTATATCAGGCCTTTAATATCCGTACTAAGGAAGTTAAGCTATATCAGGCCTTTAATATCCGTACTAAAGAAGTTAGGCTATATCAGGCCTTTGATATCCGTATCAAGGAAGTTAGGCTATATCAGGCCTTGAATTTAGACTGTCTGGAATTGGAGTTACCGAGTAACAAATACAGCACCAATGAAACACCGCCGTACCACCACTCATTAATATCACTATTTCGTTATAATGGCCACTTATTTTCGTCCCAAACAAAAGCTCAAACCCCGTTAATCTGACCCATGAACCCGTAAATGCGACCAATGTCCACCTTAATCTTGGAGTCCACAATTTTCTTTATAGATTTACCAAGAGTAAAAATTGTCAAAACATGAAAATTGCGAATTTAGTTATTTCTATATTGTTAGACGTTTAGAACATAGCAATCTTCCTCTCTTATTCGGTATGGTTCAATTTATAGAGTTTTGCGGCCACACGTTTTTTATATTCCATTAGTGGATTCCAATGTAGTTGCGAGAGAAGTGAACGTAAACCCAGGACTTCTGAATTACAAGTCTAGCACCCAAAATCAGTCGGCCAAACCGCGGTGATGACTTGTCCTTTGTATCCTACAGGTGCACAAAAGGCAAAGTCTATGTACGCCGTCGCAGAAGGTGGGTGTCATTGCGAAAACCTAGCAGACTATTAAAAATATTGGTCAGAAAGAAATGGAGGAACGTCGTGCGCTACAGGCGGGCATTCCGTGTACGTTATGGCAGGAAAAGATATCCAATAAGGATCCGCCGGGGAAGAGTTAGAGTACGATTCAGACGAAGTTGGAAGAGAATTGTAAGGCGAAAGCGCGGATCTCGAAGAAGGAAAAGAAGACGAATTAGACGAAGACGTACGAGACGACGTAGGAGGGTGAGAAGAATACGTAGACGAAGAAAACGACGTCGACGAAGAATTGTGAGAAGAAAAAGACGGCGAAGACGAAGACGAAGAAGAAAGATCCGACGAATCAAAAGACGCAGAAGAAGAAGGCGAAAGCGCGTAATAAAGAGGAGAAGAAGAGTGCGACGTACAAGGAAACGATCCAGGCTACGATTCATGTACAAAAGAAAGAACAGGAGAGTTTTCCGACGAAGAGGCTACTTGAGCATCCGCACCAGACGAGGAGTTAGAAGGATTAGGTGAGTATCGCGTTCTTGTTATAATATATATATATATATATTTCTCAAATAGCTATGTTTTTAAAAATCAGTGTATATATATATATATATATATATATATAAATTAATAAAAATTATATAAAAATTATATATTTAGCAAATTCCATCGGTTTTCCGTGGTGTGGACTCTTATTTACCACGATTTACGATTTGCGTTCGAACAAGTTATGATTGGTTTTTATATTACTTTTGATTGGTTGAAAAAGTGGCACGTCATTTTTTAGCCAAGCAATTGGAAAATGGCCGTTTTTCGAAACAGCCTGACATTTTTAATTATTGAGTTTAATTTAAAAAACAGGGTAAAGGAATCGATTCCCCATACTGAATTTAGAAAAAAAAAATGTGAAGTTAGAAAGAGTCTGTTGCAAACTGAAGGAAATATAAATATTTGAATTCTCGATGTTTTTCCTTCGTTAAAATCGCAAGTTTTGGCTTTTTATATTTCCTGAAAGTTGAAGCAGATCTCTAACTTCAGTGCGAGGAATCTATTTATACATCCTGTTTTTCATTTCTTTCAATATTTTTCGGATATTTGAAATCGTTACACTGTTTCGAAAAAGGGCTATTAATTCGGACACTCCGTTGAAAACCGCTCTAAAGAGTACGGATCTATTTGTTGTTACACAGATGCCGTCGTGGTCGGTGGAGTATAAGACGCAAACGAAGATGGTTTAGGCTACGATATAAAAAAGTCCGTCTACGAGTGCGATTCGGAAGAAAAAAGGTGTGGAGACGTGTTGTCTACAGGAAGCGTAAGTTGGTGGTACGGTACAAGCGGCGGTACAGAACGGTGTCGATCCGTCGAGGACGATTTAAAGTAAGAAGGCGACGAGGACGAAGAGTAAGACGACGAAAGAGAAAATATGGAGTAAAAGGAAGACGACAACGAAGAAGAAGATTTGGATTGAGGAAAAGAAGACGACGTACGAGAAGAGGACGAAGAATATATCGAAAACGAAGACGACGCATCAGACGCCTGCGACGACGAAAGAGACGACTAAGGTACAAGCGAAGATTGCGACGACGAAAGGTCAGGCGAATTAGAAAGAGAAACAGGAGAAGAAGGCGAAGACGAAGGAGGAGAAGAAGACGAAAGAGAAGGAGAAGACGGCGCAGACGAAGGCTTCGAAGGCGACGACGTAGAAGCGTTATGCGAATCCTCTACCGAAGAAAGTGGCGGCGCGTTATAAGAAAACGCAACAGGCTCACCATTCGCGTGAGACGAAGACCGCGTATAATCAGGTAAAGTGAAGCTTAGCTTAAGCTTGTAGTAGTAGTAGTAGTAGTAAATCGTTTATTAGATAAATCACTTTGCAGTCCGAAGACTGAATTACGCGATAGTTAATTTACATCATAGTAAAAAGCATAAATATTAAATATAAAAAAATAGATACTAAAATTAGATAATAATAATAACATACAAGACATGATCATATTTAGAAGTTGTGTCCTAAGATACATCTTAAAAATTTATAATCTACATTTTTGAACTATGGCTGATCATAAAAGATTTCTTGAATCGATCAGTTCTACACACGGGGATGTTAAAAGTTCTTGAGTGTCTTAAATCTCTGCAGCTGATATGTCTTGTTGGGAGAAGACTTGCAAGCTTATGGTTCTCATTGTTCATAATGTCCTTAAAAAGATCGCTTGACAACCTTTCTCGCCTATCATAGAGTGTTAAAATACCTGCTTCTTTCAGCGCACTACTGTAGTTAAGATTCGCATGGCGCGCCGCTGAACGCGCTCGATCTCATCAGACAGGTAGCAAGGGAGACAACTGTGAAATAACTGAAATGAGTATTCAAGAACGGACCTGATAGCGCTGCAGAAAAATAGAATAAGATCTCTAGAGCAGATGCCGGCTCTTTTCAATTGCCTTAACAGATATAATCGTTTGGCAGCCTTTGTAACAATAACGCTTACATGATCGTTCCGCTTGAAATCGTCCCTAATTGTTATTCCGAGAGCTTTGGCTGAACTAACTCTATCAAACTGCACTCCATCCAAATTCACCGGCGTGTGTGACGGCGGAGATCTTTTAAAATATACGTCAGCAACTCCTTGCACTTTGCTGGATTCAGCTGCAGCCGGTTCTCCTGGCTCCATGCGGCGATCTCGTCCACGGCTTGTTGGAGGGAGCTAGTTGAATCACGGGATCACTTTAGATACCGTGGTATCGTCTGCAAATTTTCACATAAAAACGACCCCTCAGTGACAATGATAAAATTAGTTGATCGAGTTTGCAATGGCAACAGACGTCTTTCTGCTGCAATAAGATATCAGTAAATAATTTAGTAAAAACTCGTTTAAGAGAAAACTGATTTTTCTTTTCTGTTTTTTGTTTTGTTTTTGTTTTTGTTTTAGTTGCTCCTTTGGAAAAGTGAGAATTAAGCGCAGAAGAAGATGGGTTACCCTTTCTCGGCCCAACAGACGTGTCCAAGTGAGGTACTTTAAAAGATGGCGAAAGGTCATCGTGAGAAGGCGAAGGTTCCGACTTCGTTATGGCAAAAAAACACGCTTGCTACGCTTTAAAAAGGGATTCGTGAGGGTTTACCGAAAAAGACGATGGTATCGTGTGAGACGCCGACGAAGAAGGGTGTCACGGCGTAGAAGACTGAAACGACGACGAAGGAGAATAAAACGTCGAAGAAGAAGGAAGAGGATTAGAAAGCGACGTCGAAGAAGAAGACGAAGAAGAAGACGTAGAAGAAAGTACAGAAGGCTGATAAAACGGAGACGACGAAGACAGAGACGTAGAAAACGGTATGGAAGACGACGAAGAACAAGCAGAAGGCGTACACATCGAAGCCCGCTTCGGTTGTATTATAGAAGGAAATGGAGAAGAACATATCGAATAGGACGTCAATCGATGATCCGATACAAGAAAAGGATGAGACCAATAAGGTACAATAATAGATCATTTTAGGAAATTTCGGTATAAAAGGAGCCTGGCCGTCATTCTCACCTTCAGTTGTCAATTAACCACTTAAGCATTAACAACTGACAAACAATATGTGCAATAACTAAGACCATTTCTTTCAAAAAAACGACTAAAGTTATATCAGAGATATATTTATATGAACCTTGGTTTGATGAAAATTGTGAAGCAAATTCTATTTATAGGTCGTTCTTATCAACCACGTTTAATGACTGAAAGACACTGAAATTATTAGTTCTTTGATAGTAGAACTTCGTGTTTATCGCGTTAAACGTAATTCGATCTTTGGAAATGGAGCAAATCACAACGGTGGTGACAACAAAAGCGCCGCTGAACACAATGTTTGATGAGAGTAACAGGTTTTGCAAGTGTGCTTTACTGAGCCGTCGTTGTAAAGAAACGTTTTCACACAGGCGATTTCAGATGGGATAATAGCAGCGATTTCTAAGACGATTTCACCAAGGATTGCGATTTTGAATAGCTTTTCAGTGTCACATGCAACTGTTAGCATGAAACGCGTCAAATATCCTATAGGGGGCTCTCAAACATCCCATAGACGGTTCACAAATACCCCATAGTGGGCTCTCAAATACCCCATAGGGTTTCTCAAATATCTTATAGTGGGTTCTCAAATATCCCATTAGGGGTTCTCAAATATCCCCTAGGGGGTTCTCAAGTGCTGATATATCGTGTTTTCATGATTATGGCCAGGAACTTGCTTCAAGTTTACTTTATGATCTTGAAATAGGAAGGAAAAATCGCCAAAAGTGATGAAAGCAAAGAAATAACGGCTTGAAAGGTCGAAATTACACTAGAAAGACAATTTTAATTTCTTGACAGGCGGTCAAGAAAACAAATTTGATGAACGGTAATCCACTTCCATCCTTGCAATCCTGCACTTTATCTCCAAACTATTGCTTCTGTTTTGTTCTATAGAATCTTTTTGCTTAATTAATTTGTATATTTGGTGGTATTTGGTGATATAACATGAAAATAAGGAAAGGAAAATTTTGTATTTCGGCGGGACAGTGTCCCTTTAAGCCTGCAAAGATCGTGGATTCAGATTTTATTCATTTTATCCTGTTGACCAAATTTCCTTTCTAGGGCTAGCGGTCCAGAGAGATTACATAGAACACATCGCTCTTGAGAACCCATACACGCACTTAATAAAACATATCCAATGCTTCGTTGCCTACACACCTTATATCGTATTTCGACATAATATTTCCGTTCCGAATTTTGTCGTATTAGGGTCGAACTATTAGACTTTTGAGGGGTGGGGAGTGTTGTTAGCCATCCTCGAATTTGTGCCTTTAGTTATGTCGTTGCAGGAATTGCTTTCCAAAAAAGAAAAACAAAGCTCAAGTCAGTTGCAGGATATATAAATATATATTTTTAAAATAGTTGGCTTGCAAGATATATATTTTTTAACCCCCCCCCCCCCCCCCCCCCCCCCCGCCTGCCTCAGAAAATCTAATGGTTCGTCGCTTGTAACAGCTCTTGCAGATGCCAGCCAATTAAATTGACTATTCATTTGCCAGTGTCAATCGGGTGGTAAGCTTTGTTTATGAAGACGCTCCTAGGCAAATTAAGTGCTCTAATCAATTGCTCAGTGTTTTGGTTGAATACGTTTAACACGGATTGATTGAAACTGTGTTTTTAATAAACGACAATATCACGGAAACCACATTTTTTTTCTAAGTGACATAAGTTAACCAGTAAATTAATTATTGACACGGTTTCTTCTCATCCTATTACAGCTACCGCCGTGGAGTGTTTAAAATACGTTTTATGCGACGATGGATTAGGATGCGCAGAACCAGAGTTCAAGTACTTTACCAAAACAAAACTTGGAAGTCGGCAAGAAGATACCGAGGACGACTGATTGTTGTGGTTCGGGGCAGGAAGAAACTGATTAAAATCAGAGGCGGACGCGTAAAGGTTCTTATTCCCGCACATTTCGTATCTATACGAAAGAAGCCAAAGCGAAAACCAGCCAGAAGAAGAAGACGCCGAAGAAGAAGGCGTTATGGCAGAAGAGGTCGACGAAAACGGCGACGTTGGCGAAGACGGTTGCGACGCCGCCGTCGAAGACGTACGCGGCGCTTCAAACGCCGACGTAGGCGACCCGTTCTTCGTTTCAAATACCGCGGACGTTGGAGACCGATCGTTAAATGGCGTGGAGCATATAGAATGCGTTACCAAAAGCGATGGATAAGGTTCCGGTAAGTTACATGGTCTTTTAATGAACACAAATTTTAGAACGGAGCTCTTCGCAGTTAAGTTCGTCACACTGAAAGCACCATATTTAGTAGTTATAGATAAATTAGTGGTCAAATATATTT
Source organism: Dendrophyllia cribrosa (assembly GCA_024195265.1). Classification (NCBI taxonomy): domain Eukaryota; kingdom Metazoa; phylum Cnidaria; class Anthozoa; order Scleractinia; family Dendrophylliidae; genus Dendrophyllia; species Dendrophyllia cribrosa. The sequence goes on from JAJLRJ010000001.1 coordinate 51,957,980, forward strand.
CTGACCTATGAGAATAGGATTTGTAATATCCAGTCTTGACAGCCAAAATGTCTGGAAGAAAAATTACTAATCTAAATGTGTGTTTATAAACAGTTGCTGCTGAAGTCGCTTTCCTGTTTTTCATAATTTCCAAGACGTTAATTCTGGCTGGGAAGCAAATTAACCGAAAACCGAAGAATACACGATTCTGAATGCGATGATTACTTGCGCAATTCATTTGTTGTTTTTTTTGTAATCTCATACAGATATCGAACAGGCAGATACATCAGAATAGTGTACAAAGGAAAGCGGCGCATAATACGGCGAATCGCAAGGCGTTTCAAGCTCCGAGTGGGCTATAAGCGTTGGACGTTTATCAAAAGACGCCGCGGCCGGCTTGTGGTACGTTGCAGAGGACGTTACAGACGTTTCAGAATAACTAGACGTGTCAAGATAAAATATGGTAAGAACTGGAGGACTGTCAGGAGAAAACCGCGAGGAAAACGCGGTCGACGAAAGAGGAGACGCAGACGGCGTCGACGACGAAGGCGACGAACAAGACGGCGACGTCGTAGAAACCGAAGACGCATTAGACGACGAAGACGGCTCAATATTCTTCGATTTAAGTATGGCAAAAAATGGATCAGAGTCTTCCGCCGGGGAAGAAACCTAAGGGGCAAAATCTGGCGTAGGTGGAGAATAGTAAGGTAAGTCAGAAAGACGTTCATTGATAAATATATATCCATTTTACGAAAAAGAATTAGTTCATAAACTGCCGGGTTGCTCGGCAATCGTTCTTAGAGTCTTTGGTGTTTATCAAGGAACAATATATATCGCTTCAAATTAATCAAGTTAAGAGTTTCGGACACCAAAGTCTATCATAATTTGTCTTTTCTGGAATACCCTACATGTACATAACTGATCAATATCCAAACAAAATGATACACAGTTTCTCTCACTAATCTCTATTAAGACAGACTTGAATTATTGTACGGAGGCTCATTAACAAACTCAGATTTTTACTTGCGTTAATGTCTGCCCCCCATATTTTCTTGTAGGTACACCCGAGGCAAGATTGGTATCCGCTATGGAAAGCGATACCGGTGGTTAAAAAGAAGACCTATCAAATTCCGATTCGGACGGCGCTGGAGAATTGTGCGATACTACCGTGGCAAACCTCGAATCCGATTTAGAAAAGGCAAGAGACGCTTCCGAATCATAGGCGGAAGAGTAAGGATTTACGTCAAGCGTAGATGGCTAAAACCCAGGCCTCGCAGGTCCATAAGTAGGAGGCGACGAAGACGAACACGGAGAAGACTGCGTCGAAGAAAGAGACGCCGCCGACGACGACGCCGACGAAGAAGACGAAGAAGACGTGGCAAACGCGGATGCATAATGCGTGTTTTGTACAGGAAGCGCTACAGAAATATTTTAAGACGAAAAGGACGTCTCGTCCTTCGTTACGGACGTGTCAATAGACCAGCCAGGTAAAAATGATACTCTGTTGGAATGTTGTGTGAGATGTGCGGTCATGTAATTATTACAACTCAGAACGTGACTTTGGTTAATAATCGTCCCACTTTAAGGTTTCTCTGATTTTCTTTCCTCGCCATGTCCATTTTACCTTTCATTAGTAAACGCTAAGTTTAATTTCTAATTTTTGGGACAATACAGAGAAATACATTAGTCTGCTTCGCCCTCTCTTCCCTCCTCTCCCCCTCCCCTTCCCCACCTCTCCCCACCTCTCCCCTCTCCTCTTCCCCACCTCTCCCCTCCTCTTCCCCTCCTCTTCCCCACCTCTCCTCTCCTCTTCCCTCTCCTCTTCCCCTCCCCTCCCTCTCTTACTTCCCAAGACGCGTACAGCCACTCATCCTCTAAAAGCGCTATTATTACAAATGATTAATTATCAATTCTGATTACAAGCTATCACTTCCTTGCCACCCCAGCTAAATTCGCTATACTTCGTTGTTGTTGTGCGCGATGTTTCTTTGTGATAATATAAAATTATTAGTGCAAATATCCAATCCATGTTCCCTTGTGTGTTCCATTTACAGATACCGCTATGGAACGATAAGATTCTTTTACAAACGACGATGGTTCCCGATTAGGCGCCGCCCTCAAGTCTTTATCAAAAGACGATGGCGTCCTACAAAAAAATACAAAGGCCGTATCCTCGCTCGTTTAGGACGAAAATACCGTGTAATCAGATTCAGGCGCGGACGGCTCTCGTACCGTCGAGGTCGAAGATGGAGGCGTGTCGTATACAGACGCCGCGTAAAACGAAGAAGACGCCGCCTACGTAGACGCAAGATCCGTCGCTACAGGCGCAAGCTGCGAAGGATTAGGCGTATCCAACGACGAAAGCGAAAGCGTTACAGACGTATACGGCGAATCAGGAGGCGTACAAGCGCGCTAAAGATTTACTATCGCAAAAAGTCTAGGAAAATATTCCGGTGGAAAGGAAGGTTAACTTTCCGCTTGGGAGGACGGCGACGAAGAATCAGGTAATAAAAAATGTAAAGATGTGTTTCTATTTCATAAACTAGAATGTTTAAACTAAAATAGGGCGATTATAATCTAGATTAGGGTGGTTACATTTCCTACGTTTATTGAACAAGATTATGAAGGTTGCATTTTATATATATTTAAACTAAAATAGGGCGGTTGTAATGTAAATTATGGTGGTTACATTTGCTACGTTTATTAAACCAGAAAAAGCTGGTTGCAATTGGTATGTTTACATGTAAACCAGAAAAGTTCCTGTACTGTACATTTCTCGGATGTGTTCCTTTTATGTTCAATTGTCTGTGTGACCGATGACCCTCAAAATTCTGTTTTTTTATACCCCATTTAGAAATTATAAAATCTTGAAAACAAATTTTTTTTCTTAGTAACATTTCTTTTCGCATTGATCTAATGTCTCCATATTTGGCATTCGTCATTAATTTCGTTTCGCTTTCGTTCCTTATCTCACGACAGGTATAAATACGGCAAGTTATATTACTACTTTAGAAAAGCCTGGCGGCGCATCCCTAACAAGAAATATCGCCTCTTCACCCGCGTAAGGAATAAATGGAGACGAATCTTAAAGCGTGGAAGAAAATCCGTTATTCGCATTGCTAGAAAGTACACGGGTATCCGTATTACCCGAAAAAAAATCCTTTATCGCAGAGGCAGGCGATGGAGACGCATCAGACGGCGAAAGCGTATAAGACGCATAAGACGGCGTCGACGTCGCAGAAGACGGTCCAGACGAAGGCGATACGGCGTAATGCGGGTATATGTGAAAACGTGGAGGACGGTTTACCGGAGGCGTGGAACTTTCTATTTCCGCTATGGACGCAAAACATGCGGCCTAAGGTAAGAAGAAGCTATTCCTAGTGGCGAGAACAGCAGCCTGGAACGTTTGTTTCTTGTGGTTGCCGAATTTTTTTCTTTAATTTTATTATTTTGTTGAGTGCCCTGATGACACTAGGGCTGGTTAAATTCTGTTTTTACAATCATGAAAGGCCATTTTCATGATGGGGTCATTTATAACACCAGCAGAATCCTTCAATGTCATGTTTACTCATATTAATCAGAGCTATTGCGATTTAATCATCATCATCACTTTTATTTATATGACAGGGGTAAACATCAGGCTAATACACAAATGGGGAAGTGTCGTGGGGATGTTGACCTTTTTTAGTCAAACCCATGCTACCATTCCTTATTTACAAAATAATACTGGTTTAAAACACCATGAGAACAAAATCTGTTGTAACGAAAATTGGTCTGTTGGAAACAAAAATGTGAAAACTAACTTTTTTCAAGTTGCAATTCATTCAGAACATGTCCGTCTGTGATTAGAGACACTCATTGACAGTTTTTGTACACAAGGGTGGTAATTTTTCTCAAACTGGGCCATTATTTTACAGTTTCTGTCACCACAGAAATATTTTGTGGTTTCGAAATGATACCAAATCTCCATGACGCTTCCCCTTGAAGCTCCACTGGGATTACAAAATTTTAAGAAGGAAAAACGAAATGAATTCTGGTGGTTGTAGTAAAATGACGCCATCGTCAAAATCGCCTATTTAAGACGCACTCTGACCAATTACAACAGGCCACAACAATCCAATGAACTAATCAAAAACTCGAAGCAAATACATGACTCCATGTGCGGAAGAATGCGTGGAAGCAAGTAACGATTAGTTTTGGACTAACTTTTGATTGACGTAGAAATGCTTGAGAAATCAAACAAAATAAATCCCAAAGCAATGTTGTCCAAATATGCGTTTGTTTGTCTACAGACCACGTTCAGGTACAAATTTGTCACAAATTCATCTGTTTAGCTCGCAAGAGAGCAACAACAATTAATCACATAATCGTTTTATGGCCGGATAAAAGTTTGTCGATTATTATAGACTCCGACTTAAAACTGATCAAGTGCTACTTTTTCTTGTCAAAATAGAATCAGACGAGGAGTAATCCGCTATCGCCGTGGAAGAAGATGGTACATAATTCCAACAAGGAGACTTAGGGTCCGCATAAAGAAACGCTACCGCTCAGTCAGGCGAATCGGTAGGACCCTTACAATCCGCTACCGCAGAAAGATCACAAGGCTTCGATTCAGCTACGGCAAAGTGAGATTCTTCTCCAGAAAGCGATGGAGACGTCCTTCCACACGCCGTGGCCGTCGCAAGAGGAGAAGGCGAAGACGCAGGAGGCGAAGACGACGACACAGACGATTCGGAAAACGAAGACGCCGCCGTAGACGCAGATATAGACGACGCAACGGTAGTTTGATTTTCAAATACCTAAAGAAATTCAGAAGAGTCCACAGGAGGGGACGACGATTCTGGTTCTTTGTACGCACCAAGAAGTATGGTCTGAGGTACGAGTCTCCCAGATTTTTCCCGAAGTTAGGGAAGTATAAAGATATACAGCTATCTCCGCAGAAATTTCTATAGGAGCATCTACAGTACAAAATATCGTTTTTTGTGCATAGTAACTCCGTTTCACTCGTAAGAGGTACCGAAACAAAAACCTTACTGATATGTTTAGTTTCCAATGGCGATTAAGTCACATGCATCGAACATATTCCAATCATTTAGAGACTTAAAAACAGTGACTGTTTTGGATTTATTGAACACCCTAAAGCTTGGTTTTGACTTGAGAAGCGGAAGCATAACAGGGCTTATGTCCAGTGAAAACGGGCTCCACATAAGCATAAGCAAAAGCAAAAGCGGAAGCATAGCAGCGCAATGTCCAGTGACTTCCGCTTCCGCTTCCGCTTATAAATTCTATCAAAATCAAAAACATTCCCCATACCCCGAGATTGGGCACCTCTACTCATTTTCCACTACAAAGGCAAACGCTTAAATGTTAACGATATACTGTAAATGGAGCATTCCACGAGGTACAACGTCCCACACTCTGCTTATCATTGACTCACGTGTTAATGCTTGCAATTTTCCTTTTATTTCGTAGCATCCGAAAGGGACGAGTGTATGTACGCTATGGAAGAAGACGTCCGCGACCAGTTCGACGTCTCGTTCGTCGTCTGAGGGTTTACATCCGCGGAAAATTGCGCTGGGTTTACCCACATAAAGGACGACTCATGGTACAATACAGGAAACGAGGAAGACCACTCCGCTTCCGACTAGGAAGGGTAAAGTTGTTCTACCGAAAGAAATGGAGAGGATTCGGCCGAAAGAAGACCCGGCAGGTGAAGCTGCGACTTCGGCTTGGAGGCAGGTGGCGGTATGTCTTCAGAAGGCGCGGTAGATGGAGCATCCGGTATAGGCGCAAGATACGAAGGGTTACACTGCGCGGAACACGGTTTGGAATCCGAATAGGACGTCGCTGGAAATATGTGCGTTCTAGAGGTGGAACTTTGCAGCTACGCTACGGCAAGATTTGGCGTCGGGTGAGGAACTGCTGTAACAAGCTGCGTGCTGTGTTACGTGGAAGACTCCGACGAATCCGGCTTCGTAAAGGAAGAGCGAGGTTGCGGTGGAGAAATGGTTGGAAAAGGATACGAAGAAAGGGTCGCCGCCGCAAGTTTCGTTTTAGGCGTATAAAAGGTTGGTCTCTGCGTGATATACAGAAAACATGGCACAGTCTTTGTTTAGTTCGCAGCTTCTGAAGTCTGTAACAAGTATCGAGCTCTTTTTTATATTTTCGAAAGCATAAACATTGGCTGCCTGTTTCAGCGCCAGAGGCTCTGAATCTAAATCTAAATCTAAATTGATAACCGTATCAATCTCCCATGCGGGATATATATGATACAGGAGTATGATCAGCGGTCTTAGTCATAATAGTGACTAGTGTTAATAATCCTTGAAATGTTTAAATTAGATAGACCATCTTTAAATGACTGGGTTGAGGTTGCACAGCGCAAAGTTAGTGGTAATGAGTTCCATTCAGGGATTGTGCGTGGACAAAAGGAAGATCTGTAACAGTTGGTATTTGATTGTAGTCGAAGATATGACAGTTGAGAAGTATGACGATGAACTGATTCAGTTTGGTCATCTACAAGAAAAGATGCGAATTTTTTTAGTTCACTTTCACTGCACTTTCTGCCCCGAGACTCCTTCGTGCATTTATTTTACATCTCGGCCGCTATGTTGTTTAGTGTTGAGCCTCGATTTAAGGGCTGAATTCATCCCAGTTTTTAGGCCGTCCCGTTTTTATGGTAGACGTTAATTGCTTCTGGATTGTTTTCCGTTTTTATACTAGACGTTAAAGTCGTCTTTTGAGCGTTTTGCGGAGTTATGGTTATATTTACTTATTTGTCATGGGTTATTTTATTTTTAGACCAACCTGTTGCACAGACGTCGATCATACAACAAGCGGATGAGAAAAACGTACCAACCTCAATCGACCCCAGTTCCTTCACGGACACGCCTGCAACACAACAAGTGTTCGACTCCCCACCCACAGCCGCTGACCAGGAAGCATCACCGCCGGCGTCGATTACCAATGAGATGAGTAAGGAGACTGGGGCTACGATGAATGTCAACGACTACCTGTGATCACGTGACCAGAATATGGAACAAGGCAAATACGGAAAACCTCTGGAGAACAGCTTTAACTTCGACTAACCAACTAACAAATTTTCGTTTATTTATTATTTTGTTTTTGCGGCAGAAGACAACGTTAAAGGACAAAAGAAAATAAATTGTTGAATAGTTCAACTTGATACGATTCGATCTGGTATCTCGTTGATGCTATCTTGATAGAGCTGCTCATGATCTCAGTTTACCTGTGTCTCAACTGCCGATAGTATTATTAACCTATTAATTATGCTAACGTTTTTCACTTTTTGTAAGCTGTTCTCTTGCATAATCAATAAAGACATGAAAACCAAATGGATGTGTGATTTATAGTTGACTTTAAAGTGCACCTAACCCCCAATTTTTTTTTTTTTGCTTAATCAACTCTATGTACGTTGAAAAGTTGAATAGTTAAATATTTATTGTTTTTAACGTCGCCATTATTTCTACGTCAATTAACAATACGCAGTGTACAACTTAAGGAAAATCAATTTGAGAAATACCAAATATAAACTGTGGATAGTCAATTGATTCGTAAAAAAATATTACTTGGAGGTAAAAACAAGTAGTTGTATAATAAATGATTCCCGAATTTACGTCATCTAATTAGCATTTTGTAAATTCAAATCTCTATAACTTACTAACGCGACGTTAAAAACAAGAAATATTTAACTTTTCAACGTACAAAGCAAAAAAAAATAGGGGATCAGGTGCACTTTAAACCCCAGAAAATCACCCCCGAATTATCGGTGATCTGACACGTGGTTTACGGCTCAGTTGGTAGGGGACCAGTGTAGACATGAAGAGAAAAGAAAAAATGTTAAATAAACCCATCGACAATGGATGAGCTTGGGAGCTGGTGCAAATACCACGCAGCTCTTTACAACCTCTAATTTTATTTGACTAATTTCATTGGACCTGGGTATCACGCAGCTCTATTGCTTTCAGGGCTAGGATCCATTGTTGTGTTGTTTGTTCTATTGTTTTCTTAGCAAATCAGAGAAGACCTTGTAAGAGCAAATCAGAGAAGACCCCAACTGATGCCTTAAATGGGCTGGGCCCCTAAGCACACTAGGCAGCGTAGCAACAGAGGTAACCATGGCAACCCAGCGAGTGCCGACCACCGGCATCGTCGCATTGATCTAAAAACTATGTGAAAATAATGGGAGGAAATATCCACAAAGATCGCTGAGCAGTGGATTTGATTTAAGGATTAACAAGCAAATGCTTACAACACGTGCGATACGTAACAGTATATAAGCGTCCTTGGAAATCAATGGAAGTGAATGGATTGGGAAAGCTGGCTAGCGTGCATTGTGTCGAGGTTAACCTTGCTTTTTCTTTTTCAATTTTCCTTTCCTTCAATTGATCTCTCGCACTATGCGATATTTAACATTCTAAGATTAGCCATTTTTGAAACTTGGACCTCAATCCTCTTCAGGCATGTTTTTTTTTTGTTTCTTTTGGTGAAGACCAAACACCGGCCGACATGCTCAAGCACCGAACATCGCGCATTCGATAAACATGAGCTGGAGTACGACATATAATGTGACAAAATTATTGGCTTCAAGTGAAAAGAAAACTACAAGCGACAAGGAGTAAAGATCGTGTTTTCCCAGGCTGGGAAGAAATCTGCGTATAACGAGGTGTGATACAGGGGTTAGATCATTTCCATGCAACTATGGGCTATACCGTTATGCTGTATACTGTTGTTGTATTTGTGGTTAATGGCAAAAATAAATGAATGAATGAATGAATGAATAGTGAAACAGAAAGTCTTGGCATCAACTTAGTTGATAAAGTGAATTGACCACTGTAAAGAGATTAAGACTGGCGTTTCTAGCGTTGGCCACGAGTTCAAGCATAACAGGGTGCAGGCTCATGGCTCTGTCACACTATTGCGTATCGTACTGGCGTATGCCAGCGTATGAAAAATATCACTCATACGCTAGGGGTACGTTAGGCATAGGTTGTATACGTTTCAAGCATGGTCGCATACGGTGACATACGCTGGCATACGGCGAGGCAGAAAATTTTTTTTAAGCATGCTTAAAAATTTTGTGCGTATTCGGACGTATGGTTTATACGCTAAGCATACGCTAGGCATACGCTGAATACGCGAGAGTTACGCTAGAGGTACGTTACTCAAAGTTCAAGTAAGCTGGTCATTTTGTGCGTATGAAAATTATTTTATGAATTTCCATACGCAACTCATACGTTTCTCTCATACGCAATAGTGTGACAGGGCCTTCACACTTTCTCGATAATGATCACTGCTCGTGCCATGGTGAACTGTATTTTATTGTTTTTTTAACCTCCCTAGCATTCTATCAATTCCACGTCATCCCTTAAATTACACAACGAAGAACAGCTACAAGAGGTCATAAAAATGCATGGCAACGAGGCAACTGGTCGGTGAGTAATTGCTCTCAAACCATTGCCCTCGTTTGCACGTTCCTTTGCTGTTACATCCATGATGACGCCTCTGCGACCGAATTCGATAAACGCACAAAGAAATAGAATACAATGTACTAGTTTGTCGAGTGTTTTCGCCTGGGGTGGTGTAGTTCTGCAAAGAACTGTATGTTGTTGTTCACAATGACTGACATTCGACAACGTAAGCATAAGTTATCTTCGGAGTCATTTGATGGTATTGGAGGAGCTGTCTCCAATTTTCAGTATCACTTTGAAAAGCCAAAAAAAAAACACTTTTTTAAATCAACTAAACTGCAGATACCGTGAACGATCTATTGCGTCACATTGGATCAAATACAAACAGTGATAAGCAACAGACCACTGCAAGGAACGATCAAACAATGTGGAAAGGCATTCTCTTACATTACATTCTCAGAAAGGCGTTCATTCATTTACCGACTCTCATGTTCTAGCTATGGCACACTGACGAGGGCCGTTAAGCCCGAAACAGCTGTCTGTGTCTGCTTTCTAGTTTTAAGCGCTGATCATGTCAGGTTTGGCCGACCGTAGCAAAAGATCGTTCTCGGTATCTGCGGTTTAGTTGATTTACGTTTTTTAACTCGTGAATTCGCGAAGAGTTGAACGAGTTACAGCGGTTGGAGACAAACTCACTCGATCGATCGGTCAATGGGCTGTTAACATTGAGCGCGCAATATGTAATGGTCACCTGCCTTACTCATGGGGATGGGGAGGGAGGGTAGTTGGACACAGGGGGTGGGGGGTCGGTGGAGCAAAACGCCTAGGAAAGGGGAGGGTCCGAACGTTTCGTGTTTACGAGTTGCCTCACAGGAGCCTTTGATTAACAAAGGAAAGTAATGGTCTAGTTTCGTGTTCACGAGTTGCCTCACAGGAGCCTTTGATTATCAAAGGAAAGTAATGGTCTAGTTTCGTGCTCACGAGTTGCCTCACAGGAGCCTTTGATTATCAAAGGAAAGTAATGGTCTAGTTTCGTGCTCACGAGTTGCCTCACAGGAGCCTTTGATTATCAAAGGAAAGTAATGGTCTAGTTTCGTGCTCACGAGTTGCCTCACAGGAGCCTTTGATTATCAAAGGAAAGTAATGGTCTAGTTTTGTAAACAATTGATATATTAATGCAAAGGTGTCTTTGGCTGCGGATGGGTGCGGATGAAAATGGATTGCTACTTAAAATTTCAGGCCACAATATTTTAAATTCTTCATCCATTTCTTTTGCAAAATCGATAAAAAGTCGCAGTGGTTTGTTTTACTTTGAACAATTCACTTTATATCTTCCTCTTGATGATCAAAAAAAATTCTGTTATGTTGGTACTTAGCACAGGCTTGTAAAAAAAACCAGCCAAATCCTCGTGACATAGCCGCTTTAATGTTTGGCTGTTTGCAATAACAACATGACAAAACTGACCAATGACAGCAACAGCCAGAGATGAATACTATGAAACTGACGGTATGAACGACTCTGACTCTGACTCCCACGATACATTTTCCTTGAAACGTCATTCATTGTCAACAACGACAGTTTTTCTTTTTAGACCTACACTAGCACGGACACTGAACAGACAACTACTCATAGGTTCATATTATTTAAAATGGAATGCTGTTCAAAGTCTATTTCGCATGCCCCGTTATTCTCCTTCAATATCAAGCCGATCAACAGCGGCAGATGTTTCATCTACCCCAATACTTCCATTCATGTTTTTTGGGCTGGTATCTTCCATATCAACATTTGAATTCCCTCTTTCTGCTCTCATGTCGCTGGGTTCACTAGTTTCTGGTTGAGGCTGTGTATTTTTGTTCTTCAACACCGTAGCGAATTTGAGCGCATTTTGAAGAACTTTTCTTTCAGATCTTTTCAGCTGAATACATAGTTTCTTGTGATATGATATTTCTTCACTCGCCAGCAACTCACATTCCTCCTGAGAATGGAACAAAAAATGGTAAAAAAATATTAAATAAACTAAAACTTGTGTTTGCTTACATGAAGTAAAATGCGCAATGCTATTGCCATGTAAGGTGTGGATAACATTGTTGACATCGTCGGCACTCCGCATTCAATCACCTGTAGTCGTATATTTAGTCTCAGCTGGGTTGACAATCATTTCAGTCAAGTTAATTTTCTCAATCGCATGGTGAAGTACACTGCTGGTTCGATAGAGCGGTTTCCACTTGAGATTCGTAAAACCAAAACCAACGCAATTACTCTGACCAATCATAACTGAGGC
>JAJLRJ010000001.1:51974671-52095671 GCA_024195265.1 Dendrophyllia cribrosa
TAAAAAAGGAATTGAGCCCAAGCATTAGCAGCCATGGTCAGCTGTTTCAGCCTAAGCCCTTGTTAGGCTTCATGACAGCATGGCATAGCTGATACTTGGGCTCAACTATCCCACATATAGATAACAAGGAGTGAAAATGTAAGGCTTGTGGGATATATGACTAAAAGTGTGATACACAGAACACGAATGGTATTTGTACAGCAAAGATAAATGATTTTGTAAAGCTTATACAAAATCTTAAGGCTTTCCAGCTCCATATCAGGACTATTGCTGCAATAGCCACAATGTAAATGTAAATCAATTTTTGGAAAACTTGGACTGACCCTTGAGGAAAAAAAATGCTGCAGAGAACTGAGAAGGAAAAAAATATCCTGCAAAGCATTCAGAAAGGAAAAAAAAAATCCTGTCCACCAGGTTTCTAGAAAAAAAAATTCTTGCTGACCAGAAATCACCTCCCCCGCCCCCCCCCCCCCCCCCCCCCCCCTCCAAAAAAAAAAAGTTAAATGGTCGGCCTCTTATATAAGTTATAAAGATACGTGAGGCCTTAAAGGGTACGGCCGTTTGAATTTTAGTTTGAATTTTAGTCTCCATCTGGATTGACAGAAAATGGGTAATACGCTCTTGAATGGGTGTGTTTCAACCTCGTTCCGGGCATTCTCCGCTTTCAAAATGGTAGGGGCGGGAGACATGGGGGGGGCGGAGGAGGAGCCGAAACTCCTGGTCAAGAGTGTCGAAATATTCCAAGTATCGTGGAGTATTTTGTCACGTGACACAACGAAATAACGTTTTCGGACGTTATTTCCAGCGATTGGCAGCCGTGTTTGTTCCTTCCAAACAGAGACATTTTATCATCTTTTCAACGACAATATCAATATAATCCATGAATTTTGGAGTATTTTCGTGGCCTTGTCCGTGGGTTACTAAGCCCACCCCGTCATTTGGGTATGTTTTGCTTTCTAGACTGAAATTGGGTCTACATGTAGATCAAGGTTATTTTAGCTTGAATAAGGATAAAGAAATTGAAGGGTTCGTTCTGAAGAGTGTGGGGTAAGCCAATTTCAAACTAATTTAGTTTGAAAACGAGCGAGGATTCTAATAAACAGGCTGAACACCCCTAACAGAAAGTATCCTCCCAAGGAAGTGTGGTGTGGGGGTGACTAGGATAAGTTCCAGATGATGTCTTACGCCCTTTCTGGTTTAGAAACATTGAAGTGATTACAGGCAGCAGCTACACTTTAAACGTCAACTGACGACTCCCGGATACACTTTTGAAGATCGGGTTTTACTAAGAGGAAACAGTTAATTCACCGTAACAAAACAGTCATTTCACACCCAAACAAAGGCAGTTAAAAATAGGTATACCATTTGATTTAAAATCTAAGTTTTACAATCTAATCTACACATTGGTTTACTTTGACCAACTGAACAATGATTTTGCAAACACAGTCGTGCTTGATAACTTACGCTGTCATTCCCATTGCAGTGAGAAGTGTTTCCTTCATCCTGTACAAAGGATCACTCTTGCTGACACCAAGCTGTATGCCGACTCTGTCATGGCTGTTATCCTCATAGACAAATCCATTATGGACCAATAGATCTGCATTGGATCGCTCGCCGTAAAATATGCAAACTTGTTCACCAACCGAGAAGTCCTTCATTGACAAGCTTTTACAGCTCTCATCAGCCTTTTCATAACCTGTAGTTATCTGAAAAAAAAAAAAAAAAAAAATATATATATATATATATTATATATATATATAAAATACCAGATTGTCATTAAAGAGGAAATAAACTTTGACTTTCTTTTTATTCTAGGGACGTTGAAAACCTTTAATACTCGTTACTGGAGCAGAGAATTTGGATCAAGTACTGATTTTAATGAAGATTTTTCCGAAACATGCTAAAAGGCCTCGTTGTTTGCTTTGTGGAGTGTCGCCGCCAAGAAGATTATTCAACTTATTGCAACTTTTACATCTGTTCTCGATCTAATTCTGACGCAGAAGTATTTAAGAAGCTGTCGACATTTATCTTGGAGGACTACAATCGAATTCAAGCCTCAAAAGAAACATTTTGGAAGAGCCAAAGAGTAATGCAAAATAATGACCTTTGGCACGACCGATAATTATGTAAACACACTGTCAATGGCTGATTATAATCTCTTCTAGCCTGTTCCAGGCGTTCAGATAGTGGGGAAAGCGCGAATAGTTGGGGAAGGCACGAAGAGAAGTGAGCGCAAAAATGCGGGGAGACTGGGGAGAGGAAGCGAGGGAACGTCTCCCCGCATTTTTTTGGTTCGCTTTTCTTCGCGCCTTCCCCAACTATTCGCGCTTTCCCCACTATCTGAACGCCTGGAACAGGCTAAATCTCTTCTCGCTTGCGATCCCGGGAGATACTCACACGTTTGGGCTTATAACTCGAGGGTGGTTTTAAAACCAAGTTTAGGCCGCAACGTTTGCGAAAATGTTCCCTCGTTCTTGCCCTATTTTTGGTGTCTGAATATAGGCTTCAGAGTGGGTTGTCTTTAAGTCGCCTTAGCTTGCTTAACATTTTATTAAAATGTTTTACACTTTGCTTGTGAACTACTCAAGTTTAGCTTAGAAACCTGACCTAAACAAAATTTCTTCAACTGCATTTGTTTCTACGTAGCGCGCCTCTCAAAGACCATCAATTTTAGTCTTCCGATCACCGTCGAAAGGGCCGAGACGGCCTGAATTCGTTTTTTGCTTGTAGCAGGGCGAAAATAAAGAATTTGAAAGAAAGAATTGTGTATTTCATACATGTGTACCAAAGCCTTTTCACCAGCAAAAAAATAAAGGGAAACTATTTTTGGTCGCAAAATCGAGCAGACCGCTTTTAGAGGGACTGCCACTTAAAGGGTTAACTTTTACATCACAGCACTTTGTGATTGGTTAAGAAAACTCATGCAACTTTCTCAATCACTCAGAGTTAAAAGCAAAGCCAGTTGTAACTTGCTCGTCTGCGCTTTCCTCTGCTTGCGGCCGGAAAAATGTATATGCTTTGAGTTCTGATTGTGGACTGTCTATATCTGTTGTGATATATTGGCCAAAGTGATTACTTTTACAACCTTTAATTGAAAACTCCTATCTTATAAAGCAACACCCGCAACTTGTTTTACACGAAACACCCCGATCCCCCACCCCCTGCACTTTGGTCATTTGCAACCACGACCCTACCCCCCTGTCCGGGGGTAAATTCTGCGCACCATCGTTTTTTAAAACAAGGAGACGGCTGAGGATGAGGTAGAATCATTTGTTTTAATACCTTTTTTTAATGTTATTTGATTTTACCATGCAGTGAAAATGAAAACTAAATCCCCTTTTAAACAGGATATGATTATGCAGATTATAGGAACTAAAGGCAAACCTACAAGTGCAGCGAAGTTGTTTCTGCAAAATTTGTCCATTCATATTGATAATTTAAAACGAACTTTTTCAAGAAAGGTCAAGAGGTACAGCTCATGTTATAGAGAAAAACAGGACACTAGAGGGGCATTGTCACACCGATTCTGCTGTGTGTGTTTTGGTCAAACTACACCACAATAGTTGACAAGGTACTTTTGCTCAAACATAAAATTGTTCTTAGAACACTAAGAGGAAAATATCCTGAGTGATTTATTCAAGGAAGAACAAACCATCAGTAATAAATTTTTCTGCAGTGACATACATGTAGCCCCATTAAGGTTGGTTAATAGAGGTCAGAAAGGTAATGTTTATAGGATTTTACGAAGGAAATGTCTGTGAGGTTTACAATTATGACTGTACTTAAACCTGTATTCATACCGTGCCATTGCAGTGGTTGCACATATCCCACATGGGAATCAGTGCCAGTGTTGGTTCCCCTGTGGTGCTTGGAATCTTGTTTTGACGAGTGATAACAGTTGAAACTGCCCACCTAAAGTGTACAAGAAGAGAAGAAAATGTATAAACACTGTCAACTTCCTGCTGCTACATGTAATGTGGATATCTCACTAATACTGACAGGAGTAATAAATTGGTTCCCTTCCATCTCTCCTCTGTAGAGGCTCAAAAGGAAGTTTTGTGAAGGAGAGAATGACTGTGTGAATGAAGTGAGACCGTATTGATGTAAAGAGTAAAGAGAAAAGAACAGGAGTTTTCCTCGATCAATTTTCATTTTTTTTTTGTACCTGCACTCATCTCACTTTAGGTATCAGGGTACCCCAAAACACCAGTTTGCTTTCGCAAATAATATTGATTATGAAAACATGTTTGTTTACTGAAAAACTAGTAAATGGGTTTAGACAGAAGCTTATCTGTTATGAGCTTCTGGTTTAGAATAATTATGGTGAGTGATTTCCAAAAGTACATCCTTCAAAATTGAGTTCCACTACTGTTGGAAATGACCTAAAGAAGAAGATTAACATTGCGACAAGTAACTAAATGCCCTTGTCTAAAAAACCATGTCTTAATCTTTTAATTTTGTTTGAACGTTACGCGCAGTTAAATGCAGAGGAATGACGATAAAATAATGTCAAGTTACACTGTATCAAAATTCTCTGACATGGTACCATACCTAAATGTAGCAAAAGTTTTACAAAAAATCAATGTTAGAAGATTTTTGCGTTAACATCTTTAAGGTTTTGCCACAGTATTTTGTTTTATGCAAACAAGACAGTTTTGCTTCTCATTTTACAATCCATTAGCAAAGGAAAGGAGGGAATGTTGATCATTTGCAAAGTAAAGGTTATAGAACACTCACCTATGGTTGTCAAAAGTAAAATTAGTTCTTAATGGAAGATTTGCTGTCTCTGGGCACACCTGTCAACAAAGAAACAAAGCTGAAATTCTTTTTTTATTTTTTATTTCTTCTCAATGCAAGTGACTGCATTAAAGCTTGCGAAGAGAACAAGTTGGCCTCAAACTCACCTGATAAATACGTTGATAGAGATAAGCATATTGACGAGCAATATTTCTGTACAACTTGAGAGCCTCACCTAGTATAATGTACAAATAATTTCCACAGGCTTTAGCTATTAGTCTCATACACAGCCATTGCATGGGTTATCATGCAATGCTTATCCCCACAAGTGAGGATTAGCTTTGCGTGACGACCCATACAATAGCTAGTGGGGAGGAGCATTGTGTGACGACCCATACAACAGCTAGTGAGGAGGAGCATTGCGTGACAACCCATACCACGGCTGGTGGGGAGGAGCATTGTGTGACAACCCATACAACAGCTAGTGGGGAGGAGCATTGCATGACAACCCATACGATGGCTAGTGGGGAGAAGCATTGTGTGATGACCCATACAACAGCTAGTGGGGAGGGGCATTGCATGACAACCCATACAACGGCTAGTGGGGAGGAACATTGTATGACAACCCATACAACGGCAAGTGAGAAGGAGCATTGCATGACAGCCCATTCAATGGTTAGTAGGGAGGAGCGTTGTGTGACGACACAAATAAAGGCTGTCAAGGAGACTACATGCATTTAGCTACTGGATCAAGTTTTGATAAACATGGATATCATTTGAACAATATTTTGACTTTCACGTTTTGATACATTTGTTGCTTTTCCAAACTTTGTAGCCACTGAATTACTGGAAACAAAAATGCAATTTGCTGGCTTGTAGTCACTTTGTTGGTCCTGTGATTCTAAATGAATTGGTTTTTGATCGTTGAAAGAGTATTAATGGAACACTAGCCTAAAATGTCAAAAATTTACTGAACCTTTTATTGTAATGATACACTGTTGGGTGAAAAGGGGTACATTTAACTGCCAGTTAATTGAGAATTACCTACCAAATGCTGGCGATCCTTTTAACTCCTGCATCTCTTCGATACTAAAGTACAAAATTGTTGAGTATGAAGTTGGAAGAATATCTAAAACAGAAATACTGATTAAGGAAGCTAAAATAATTATATTAAATGTACCACTGCAAAGTTTAAGTGCTACCATATCCTTCAGGTATAAAACACAGGTTATATAAATTTTTATACCGATACAGTCATGCTGTACATGTGCACTGTGGGAAAGTGAAAAAAGTAGCCAGTGAAATTGGTTTCTGTTGATGTCAACGTTTTGTTTTTCTATCAAAGTAGCTGGGGCTCACACACAACCTAGTCACCAGGGCCTTCTCCACTTTTTCAAATTCAAAATGGCGGGTCAGGCAGGAATTAACCGCGGTCAAACGAGAAAAATTTGCAAAAGTTAAGCAAAGTACTTAAAAGTTAAGGTTGTCATTTTCACTGTTTAAAGTTTAATATATTGCCAATACACTGTCAATTTACCAAACGTTTTAAAAGTTCACCAAAAAAGTTCTAAGCGTTTAAAAACTGTGAACTGCAGAATTGTCGGCGCCATTTCCCAACATAACTTTGATCAGGCGCAAGTCAGAGTTTTGATCAGTTTTCAACAGAAAAAGCTCATCATTTTGCGAAAAATTAAAAGATAGTAACGTCAACTCATTTTTTTCATACATCCTTGCCCATATTTCAATTTAATATTAAATAAAATTGCACTAAATAAAACGAAAAACGCCTCGGATGTTTGACCACGGTGGAAGGCAGAGAAGACCCTGGACAAGGCTACCAAAACACTCCAAGAATCGTGAAGTATTTTGTCACATGACACACAATGAAACAATGTTTTCAGAGGTTACTTCCAGTGATTGGTAGCCGTGTTTGTTTTCTGGTAATCTAAAACCGTTGTTCAAACGACACAAGGACATTTCATCATGGATTTTTGGAGCATTTTGGCAGACTTGACCAGGGTCTTATCTGCCCGACCCGCCATTTTGAATTTGAAAAAGTAGAGAAGGCCCTGGGGACGAGGTTGGCTCACACACATAACAGCCAGGGAAAATTCCTTGCCCCAGGCCCTCACTGACAGTCCTATCATTGCATTGGCATGAAAGCATCTATGACATAATGCTTGGGTATAGACTAAAACATTAAAGGAACACTGTCCTGGCTGAAATATCGTGTTTTTATGATTATGGCCAGGAGCTTGCTTTAAACTTACTTTATTATCTTGAAATTGGAAGAAACCATCGCCAAAAGTGATAGAAGCAAACAAATATGAACTAAACATACAAAACAATGGCTAGAAAAGTCAAAATTTAACAACGATGGCAAGTTCGAATTCTTGACCGCTTGTCAATAAATCAAATTTCATGAACTGTAATCCACTTGAATCCTTGCAATCCTGCACTTACCTCCAAACTACTGCTTTTGTTTTGCTCTATAGAATATTTTTATCCAACTAAGCTATTATTATTTGGTTGCATTTGGCAATATAACATAGAAATAAGCTAAGCAAAATTTTGCTATTCCGCCAGGGCAGTGTCCCTTTAAACAGAACACAAAATTCCAGAACATGCAGTCTGCAATGAACTCAGTAGAAATACAAAGCAAAAGACAAAAGTCATTGCATTGTTCCCTTGAGGTATTCAAACAAAATGAACATATTTTAAGGATACCAAGGTATGGTTTCCAGAAGGAATTTTCCTTGAGTTTTTCACAGTAAACATGTAGAACCAGGCAGGCATTCTGCATCACTCTTAGAATATTGTCCTTTGCAATCAGAGGGCCTGTGACAGAAGAAAAATAGGACAAATTTAAAACATTAACTTGATGAAATGGCGGCATCCAAGTCGGGTGTGCGGAAAACTCAGACCCGGAAAACTCAGACCTCAGACCTCAGACCCGGCGGAAAACTCAGACCCGGCGGAAAACTCAGACCCAGCGGTAAACTCAGACCCAGCGGAAAACTCAGACCCCTCGAAATTTCAAAACTTAGACACGGCGGAAAACTCAGACCCAGCGGAAAACTCAGACCCCTCGAAATTACAAAAGAAATAAACTTCACTCATAATCAATTTTAGTCACCTCGCGTAAAATGTTTTGTTGTCACGCAATCACCCCAGGAGATCGCTTAGAATACAGCGAGATGTTTATCTTGCCCGGTTCATCGCTGTCGATCAAACAGGGAAAAACTATAAACACGGTTTAAAATAGCAGTCGACACTTCGATCACTTTTCACTGAAAAAAATGGAAAAAAAAGAGTCGCAAAAATGTTAGTCAAATTAAGTCAGTTGTATACATTCATAGTTATTTATAGTGCTAGACAGAACGGATTTCCCGTGTTTGCGAGTGTAGAAGCGCTCAGAGTTGCATATTTTACGCTTGAGCAAACACCTGAAGAGAGCGCCGCATTCAGGAATCGCAACAAAACACGTTAATTTAGATGAAGATTCTGAGGCGGATATTATTTTAGCAGTTCAAAGCATGCAGTGTGTCCAACAATCAGTTTTTTTAATATTACTTCAAGGTTTCTAGGAAGAAAGTAAAATTTTATTCCAGGGAGAATTTGGTCATGTGCTAGGCAACAATGGCAGTATTTACAAGTATGCGACACATGTACATGTAATTCGAGTTATCTAAATCAAGAAAAAAAAATTACCGTTTCGATGCTTATCGAAGTTTAGTAATGTCCTCAAGAATAAGGAAAAATGCTAAATATCTCTTGTCGGCTGCTATTTTAAACCGTGTTTATAGTTTTTCCCTGTTTGATCGACAGCGACGAACCGGGCAAGATAAACATCTCGCTGTATTCTAAGCGATCTCCTGGGGTGATTGCGTGACAACAAAACATTTTACGCGAGGTGACTAAAATTGGTCATGAGTGAAGTTTATTTCTTGGTAATTTCGAGGGGTCTGAGTTTTCCGCCGGGTCTGAGGTCTGAGGTCTGAGGTCTGAGTTTTCCGGGTCTGAGTTTTCCGCACACCCCATCCAAGTCCTAATGAGTACAGACAGTGGCTATCTGTGACTCTTGATATAACTAGCTTGTGTACAGCCTCTCATTTCCTTAAAATCAGGGAGAGGGACTCTCGTGTAACAACCGTGAGTTCACTCACCCTTTTCCTCTCTCCGTAATTTTTGATTAGGGAAAGAAGTAGCTGTTACAGATTAAAAAAAACAAAACAAAAGTGGGGCTGTCATTAAGCTTATAAAAGGGGCTGCCTCGACAAGGAAAGTAGCCAGTCATAAACAAACAAAGTCCTCCATGCTTGCTGTCTTTTAGTCATTTTCAAAGTATGAGTAGCCGGCCATCTTTTCTGTAGTTGCCAGCTACTTATCTTCAATAATGACCACATCTCCATAATGACCTCCAAACTTATGATCAGTTAACTCAAATCCTCTTTATGAAAACCTCTCCATAATGGTGACCTCACTACAACAGCCACCTCAGAACAACGGCCACCCTTACAACGGCCTGGAAATGCCATGTTAAAATTCATCATTTCAAAAAAAATCTACTGGGTAATAATAACGAGGCTGGCAGGGGCATCAGGCAGCCAATTAATAATGTTGACAATCAATTCTATTGCTCCAACTCAATTAGACACTGGATTTACATGTATGTACAATGTATATGTGTCCTTACAAAGACACTCACACAAGATTGTTGATTGAATGATTGAGGCCCTTTACTTTTTTTTTACTTTTCTATCTATCTCAACACTCGCTGGTGAACCAGTAGTTCAGTAAATAATACTACATGACTGTATACATGTAAGTTTACCTAATTCTGAATTCCGCGCTGTCTCTGCTGACATCATTTGCTTTCTTGGTATTGTTGCAAAAAGTGCTCCAGACTGAAAATAAGAGATCAATCCAGATAAGTTTCTCTTTCCTTTTAGAATGGAGTTTTGATTCAATTACATGGAACAGGGAACAGCAGGCCCTGTTACCCACAATCCTTACACACCCAAAAGTGGTACCACTGCAAACAGGTAAAAAGTATCAAATATCAATTTGTTAAAAAACAACAATTTGGAGCCACTTATGCCGTTTTTTACTGCTGTCTAGACAAATTCAAGGGCTGGTAACTCGCTTCTTTGTTTTGGGCATGCAATTACAAAGCAAAATTTTAACAGTTTTTAAATGAGAAAAAGATAAATCAGCTTGA
This sequence comes from Dendrophyllia cribrosa, assembly GCA_024195265.1. NCBI lineage: Eukaryota > Metazoa > Cnidaria > Anthozoa > Scleractinia > Dendrophylliidae > Dendrophyllia > Dendrophyllia cribrosa. The sequence goes on from JAJLRJ010000001.1 coordinate 51,984,630, forward strand.
CCTTTACTGTTTTCTTCTTCACTTTTCCCTCTAGATTTGCCATTTTTATCTCCCCTTATTGTTGTCTTTTACTAGTAAGACTTCATTTTTCAGGGGGAAAAAATGGTAGGGATACCAAGTGTTTCTTCAATTTTGCCAGTCAAATTTACTGATGTCTTCTGTGTATCTCTGCCCAATAAATATTCAGGAGATTGATTTCGTGTGAGCAGACCTTGGAAGATTTCTTCATCCTGTATAAGTTGGTCAACAACAACATCTCTTGTCGTAAAAAATGATGATGTCACAAATGGTACAAGGGCAGTGTGGCCCCTCATGGGCGGTTTGGGGCAGTGTACAGATTGTACATGTACAGTGTAGGTGTCAATGCATGCATGGGACAAAATACATGTACCTAGTAAGCATGTCTTAGCTTTCAAGATTTACCATTACCTGTATATCAGTGACAGCTTTTAAGCCTAATCCTTGTTTGCCAAAGTCATCAATCACCACTTGGTCTGCTTCACCACCATTCTCCTTAAACCACTTGATAAAATTAGAAATGTTGTCTTGTCTAGAATGATCTGACTTCTCAAACAATGATTGATCTGAAACACAAGACAAGGCAAGTTTAAAAAAACTATGGAATTGTAGAATGAAGCCAAATTGATGTATCACTTCCCCGCCCACTTTAGTCGATAAATACCATTAAATTCCCGAGGAGTCGTCTTTGCATGGTCGATAACTTGAAAAAGTTTAATGTTAAGAGAGATTCCATGATACTTTATTGGTCAGATGGATTTTTCCAAGCTATCATTAAAAAACAAGGTAACTTTGTAACTTTCCTATCAACAAATTTCCGGTTAACAAAAGAAAAAGGTTAACAAACTTCGGTTAACAAAAAAATGGTAAACAAAATTCCAGTGACTCCATCTATATAGCAATGTGTCTACGAGCACATGTGTACATGTAGTAGATGTACAAAAAGCATGTTTTGATTGTTTCAACAATCATCATCAGTTACCTGATTGTATAAAATTATGGTATAAATTTAAATCTTTAATTAATAGACCTGTGCATGTACAATGTGCAAATATTAAGGTAATAAGGATTACTTCAACATTTGCACTTGTACAGCTTTATTAAATTATAATGATAATTATATTCAATTTTGTACTGTTTTGTAACTGACGATGATTGTTAAAACAATCAACGCATGTTTTCAAAAATCAAGTAGTTTGTCATTTTTCTTAAAACATCACTTAAGTCTACTTCTCTTCACTTGGACATTTTGGAAATACAATTCATGGAAATCCATTTGTTTATTTATTTTAACTTTAATTTTTTTTTTTAGCTAAATGATTTACAGTGCACTGTGCCTTACAGTGAGAGCACTCAACAACATTTATTTTTACAAGTTTCCATGATATCACCAGCTAATTCTTATAATAATTTTTGTAACTGTGGATACGCGTGAAGCGACAAAGCGAATAAAATCTTTACATTTTGTAACTACTGTACAATGTACTGTACATGTAACTTTACACTCCTATGATACACACAAACATGGAGTGACAAGATCACATTTGATCGGGTCAACTTTTTGAGGAGACCTGCCCATCAATTGAATTTGCACTCCCTGATTGGCTAACTTGTAAAAAAGTTTGTTGGATGCTTGCGGGAAGGTGTGTCGCACTGTAACAAAGTGCATAGATATAAACAAAACAAAAATCCAACATGATCGTACCAGTTTGTTTCTCTCTGATGGCTTCCACTAACTTACGGAGCTTTAAATGGTCTTCCCACTGTTTGGCTGGTAACACAGGGGTGTCATGAGACACAACTATAAAAAAGGTCACAAAATACATGTAGATACAAGATTTTAATAATTTAATAATGGTCTATGATAATGATAAAAAATCTTTTAGCAGGGAGCTCACATCACAGTGTGTGGTTTCAGTAGGTCCTGCCTGTGAAAAAGTAACGTTGACATCAATCTGAGAAATGTTTAATAGATGGATTAAAACTGAAAACAAACCAAGTACAAGTACAATTTAAGAACTAAAGAATTTGTGATTCCTAGGGTTAATACCGCGTGTTTTGGTAAACACTCTGTAAGATATTTGGGACCAGTACTCTGGTCCAAGTTAGATGCAAAGGCAAGGGAACTACATACTCTAGAAGCTTTTAAGAATCTAATCAGAAAACAAGATCTAACTAGCCTTATTACGAATGATTGTAAAAGTTGTGTCCTGTGTAATTCTTAATTCTTAGTTTGTATACTCTTAGTTTGTTTTTACATTTGAATTGATATTTTATAAGATTTTATGTTATAGAGTTTTATATGGAATCCTAGTTATTTGTAATTTATTAATGTAATTTAGCTTGTTTAAATATTTAGATAGTTTAGATAGGTGTCCTTACTTAGTGGGTAACTGCTATATTTTATCTTGACACAGAAATAAAGTTTTTATTTTATTTTATTTTATTTTACCATGTTTGAAAAGTAATAACACAATATTGTACCTTTATTAAAATTAATTGAACAATCAATGTTGACTCAACATGGTAACCATCAACCAAAAAATATTAAAGACACCTATATACTGTACTTTCAATTGAGTCTCTGGCGAATATCAATGTTGTACATGTACATGTATACAGGATGGAGGACCAGAGTAAAAAAGAAGGAGGCCTCCCCCATCCTCCTTCCCACCTATAAAGCAGCATGTACATGTAGGCCTGTCCATCACCAAGAACCTTCTTTGAGTGTTTCATCAGGTACAGTACAGCTTAGAGATAAGCAACCAAAATTTGTATTTGTAACGGTGTTTAATCCTCGCTAGAATCCCCAGATTCGAACTCCCGAGTTTCGGTTATTCCCGCCATCGTAACGGCTCGAAAGACAACCCCCCGCTGGCCTACAGCGGGCGCAATACTGACACCCAGAAACCCTTACAAGATAAAATCTAATTACATATATCGTAACATCTTCCCTTTCTTAACCAAAATAAAGCTAAAGCAGTTAATAAATAAATGTTTCTGAGTTCAAAACGTGTCCAGTGTTCAAAGATATATTAAACAGTTATTGTTCTACTACTCAAAGGTTCAGCCTGGATGGAGGTTTGATAATCCTTCCACTGCGGGTCCTTTGTACGGGTAGCTGGGATGGAGAACTGGTACGTTGAACAATCTGGGGAGGCTCTTCCTCTGATGGAGCTGGGTCACTACTGCTCATGGCAGGGTGATCGTCGGGTGGAGCCGTTGGTATGTTAGGCGTGGTCGGAGGCAGTGAAGCAGATAAAGGGGGCTCTTGTTGAGGTTCGGGTGTCTGTGCATCCAGGTTTGCTTGAGCAGGTTCAGAGACGCTATCCTGTGCACTACGTAGAAACTTCCGGTTTCTTCGATATATAGACCCGTCGACCTCTACTAGGTAGGAACGTGGGGCCACCTTTTTAATGCAGACCCCTCTTCTCCATTTCCTGTCTGTGTCTGATGGAGAGGGCATCAGTCTAATGGGCTGACCAATTTCCAGTTCAGGAAGTTCTTTGGAGCCTCGGTCAAAGTATTTCTTAGCCATTCTTCGCTTTTTCGTCAGTTTCCGTTCGACGTCTGACTGTATCTCAGGCTCAAGGAGATGCTGTGCTACTGGCAATGTAGTCTTGGTTCTCTTGGACATCAGTCTTTGCACTGGGCTGCTATCCATCCCTTCTGTAGGCGTGTTTCTGTAATCCAGGAAGCTCAGCCACTGATCCCGATTAGCTTTTGCTGCTTTCTTCTGGAGAGTTTTGGCCGTCTTAACAGCAGCTTCAACAAGTCCATTAGACTGTGAATGGTATGGCGATGATGTGAAGTGCTCAAATTGCCAGTGGTTGGCAAATCTTGTGTATTCAGCGCAGTCAAATTGTGGGCCATTGTCTGTGTACACTCTGTCTGGAATACCAAAGCGCGCGAAATGCTGCTTTGTCTTGTGGATGACTGCCAGGGATGTCGTTTGGGGCATCTCGTCGACTTCCCAGTATCCACTAAAGGCATCTACTGTTATCAGATAGTTGTTACCACTATGGCTGTATAGATCTTGGGCCACTATACTCCACGGTCGGGTTGGCAGCTCTGGAGTTATCAGCGGTTCTTTCGGCTGGGCTGGTTGATACTCTGCACACAGGCTGCAATTACTCACCACTTCAACAATTTGGTGGCTCATACCAGGCCAAAACAAAGCATCTTTGGCCCGTCTTAAACAAGCTTGCTGTCCTTGATGACTTGCATGAATGCGCTTTAACATTTCTTTGCGTAATGCAGTTGGAATGATCACTCGATCTCCTTTGTACAACACACCATTGTAGACTCCGATTTCATCACGGTATGTCCAATATTCAGCGATCAGTGGCTCCATTTGCTGCTTTGTCTCTGGCCATCCCTGTAGGACAGTCATCTTGAGACGTTGTAGCTGGTTGTCTGCTTCAGTAAGGCGTTGGATGTTCTTTAAACCATCGTTTGATACTCTCAGGAACCCGGCCGCATTAACATCTTCCAAGTCAAGGCAACAGATTTCTTCATTTTCCGGTCTGAGACAGTTCGTAGGAGGAGCAGTGCTTGGTAGTGGTGCTCTAGATAATGTATCAGCAAGAAACATTTCAGTTCCTTTCTTGTAGCCAACCTCAAGGCTAAACTTCTGTAGGCGAAGGAGCATCCCCTGAAGACGCTTTGGGGCTGCTGTCAGTGGCTTTTTAAAGATGGTTTCTAGGGGTTTGTGGTCACTCTGCACGCTGACGAACTTCCTTCCAAAGATGTATTGATTAAAACGCATGCAAGCGAAGACGATGGCCAAACATTCTTTTTCGATCTGAGCGTAACCTCTCTCTGTTTGTGTTAGCGTTCTCGAGGCGAATGCCACAGGCTGACCATCTTGTAGCAGGGCTGCACCAAGGCCGGTTTCACTGCTGTCGCACTGGATGGTGACGGGTAGGTTCACATCATAGTAGCGTAAGACAGGGTAGTCTGCCACGAGTTGCTTGACGCGGTCAAATGCATCTTGGTGGTGTTTCTCCCACACCCAGTCTGCATCCTTGTCGGTGAGTCGTCGCAATGGTTCACACTCGTCAGCCAGATGGGGAACAAACTTGGCTAGGTAGTTTACAAATCCCAGGAATCGTTGCACCGCTTTGACTTTCTCTGCATTGGTTCGTCCATCTGGGCTCGGCATCTCTTGGACTGCACGGACTTTCTCTGGGTCAGGCTTGACTCCACTTGATGTTAACAGGTGGCCGATGTAGGGGACTTCCGGTAGTCTGAGCTTCAGCTTCTTGGGGTTCAGCTTCAAGTTGACTTCTCTGGCTCTCTTCAATAATGCAATTAGGTTGTGGTCATGGTCTTGCAGTGCCTCTTCCTTGGTCTCCCCCTGTCCTGTGATAAGGATGTCATCTGCTATGACATAGATACCAGGCAGTCCTTCAAGTACTTCATGTTGTCTGCGCTGATATTCTTCTGGTGCTGTTGCAATTCCAAAGGGCATTCTTAACCAGCGGTATCGTCCGAAAGGCGTCCAGAAGGTCGTAAGGTAACTGCTTGGCGCGTCGAGTTTCACCTGCCAGAACCCATTTCTAGCATCAGCTACGCTGAAGACCTTGGCTTTAGAGAGTTCCGGAAGAATTTCATCGATCGTTGGCATCGGGTAATGTGACCGTTTAAGGGCTTTGTTCAGGTCCTTCGGATCAATGCATAATCATAGTTTGTTGCCTTTACGTACAACAACTTCACTGCTTATCCAGTCTGTCGGTTCAGTGACTTTCTTGAGGACTTGCATCTTTTCTAATTCCTCAATGTGTGCCTTGAGCTCAGCTTTCAGTGGTATGGCCACTCTTCTTGGAGTATGTTTCACTGGTGTAATGTTCGGGTCTACCTCTAAATGGTATTCTCCGGGGAGACATCCTAAACCTTCAAATACGTCCTTATATTCGGTGAGAATATCTTGTACTGCTGCTGGAGGTATGTCAACGCTGTTCGCTGCATGTACGGTAATCAGTCCCATGCTAGTGCAGGTTTCACCTGACAACAAGGGTTGCTGGGATCCTGGGACAATCTTGAAGTTTAGCAGATGCTGTTCGCTCTTGTATTTACATTGCAAATTGCACTCTCCCAGGGCTTGTACGAGGCTTTCGTCGTAGAGCCTAAGCTTTGCTGTGGTCAGTTGCATAGCTGGATTTCCACTCTGCTTTATTTCACACAGCCTGTCAAAGGACATAACATTACATGTAGCACCTGTGTCCAGCTGACAACGAACCAGAGCTTCTCCATTTTCATCAAAGAAACGAAGGGGTACAAAGAAGCGCTTACTCTGTTGGTGTTCCACCGCTCCCACGGATTCAACGTAATATACCGACTCATCTTCTGAGGCTGAATCCTCTTGTACGTAGTGGACGTTTTGCTTTTGTAAACACACAGTCTGGAAATGGTTGAGTTTCCCACACTTTCTGCATGTTTTGCCAAATGCTGGGCATTTGTTCTTATCATAAACGTGCTGGCCGCCACAGTAAATACACTCACGTTCCTGCTTGAGTTGCCTGCCAGTGGTGCTTCTACTTCTTTTGATTGATCTTTCAGGTCGCTTCTTCTTAGGGCCTTCCTTTTCCACAAAGTTTACTGGCTCTTGTCCTTTGTCTCCATCACCCTCAATTTTCTTTAGCTGCTCGCTGGTCGTTTCACTGATCCTAAGAGACTCTACAGCTTTCTTTAAATCACAACTTTTCTCTCTGAATAACCTTGTTCTCGCTGCACTGTCCTTACAGCCCAGCACCAGTCGGTCTCGCACCATTTCGTCTTCGAGAGCTCCAAATTGGCATGGTTCGGCGAGTTGGCGAAGCTTGATCAAATATTGGTCAATAGTTTCGTGTGCTTTCTGCTCCGTATTGTGGAAAATATATCGTTCGTACAGTATATTTCTTACCGGTACGAAGTGGTCTTGAAGAGCGCCCAAGATTATCGCTGGATCTTTCATGTCATCATCGGTGAGCTGTAAGCGTTTCAAGATCTTTTTGCACTCGGCGCCCATTAAGCTTTTGAGAGTTGCGACTTGAATTTTCTTGTCTTTCCCGTCGAGCCCTGTCGCTACCAGGTAATCTTCGTATGCTTCACGAAACATCTTCCAATTTGTGGGTAAATCTCCGCTGCAATTCATTTGTTCAGGCGCTGGTATCTGATAAGTAGCCATATCGACCAGTTCAAATTCAAGATGGCGTCCTACACAAGGAAACTAACGTCATCGAGAAAACAATTTCTTTAGCGTTCGTGTCGAAATCCCTCTGCACTTGTGATTGACACGGCTTCAGCTAAAGAATCCCACTTCTGACACCATGTAACGGTGTTTAATCCTCGCTAGAATCCCCAGATTCGAACTCCCGAGCTTCGGTTATTCCCGCCATCGTAACGGCTCGAAAGACAACCCCCCGCTGGCCTACAGCGGGCGCAATACTGACACCCAGAAACCCTTACAAGATAAAATCTAATTACATATATCGTAACAGTATTGAAAACTCATTAAGAATGTACGTATTTCAATGCATGTGCACAATACATTATAAATGCGTTGAAGTGCGTGTCAACACCTCATGGTCGGTTAAAAAACTCTGCTGTGCCTCGTTTTTTTCAACTCTCTTCTTGGTGTTTGGAAATCCTGACGAAACAGATTTTCTCATATTTGATAATATTACGTAAAGGGCTCTGTTGATTTTGGTAAACTTGTAAAAAGTCATGTGTTTTTTAAATTGCCCGATAATACATGTACATTGCAATTCTCTTTTACATGTAGTACATCATGTACACTGATGGATTGTCTTGCCAGTGGGTATGAAATTCAAGATGGACATGGTAGATATCTAGCATTACATTGAATATTTTACTGAAATTAACTATAACGGCTGTTTTGCAGTACTTATTGACTTACGTTCAAATATCCTTTGACAAGCAGTTAGCACGTCCTTGTCCAAAAAATGATCACCACATCCTTCAGAACAGCACGGACCGGAATGATGATTTTGCTGTGCTTTTCGTTTTCCCTTCTTCCCCATAGTTTTGCACAGCACAATTTATGCTATATTTTGTCCAAAAACAAGAGAAAAAAAGAACAACCTGCAGGCATGTGTTTACAAGTTACATGTACATCACATTCCCAATATGATAAACAATAATTCACCTACAACAATTTTTTCAAATAAAATTAAAATCAGCCCTGGTTAGCTCAGTTGGTAGAGTCACAGTTTTAACCCTGGAACGACACTCAGGGTCTTAAAATAACTGACAAACGTGCTGCCTTGTTTGCTATGACAACTGCAAATGGTTAGACCCTTCATGTCGCTCAGATGACCACAAACAAATGGCAGTCCTGTCTCCAATGGGATCGTAACAGAACCACTGAGGACGTAACAAAACCCTGGCTGTGACCACCCTTAGTACCATGCATTATTTATGGGTGTGGTGGAGGAGATGAGACTACATGTAGCATTGGACCAATAGCGGCTGTCTGAGGTGCCTTATAAGCTGATGTCCGATCTCATTTTCATAAGTGTATGTGAAGTGCCACAAGACATTGTGATATGTGCGCTATTGTATATAAGTCATAATATATATGTTGTACTTGTAGTTTGTATGTTTACTCTTGCAAGCCAGTTACATTCTCATTAACTGGCTCGTCGCTCTGCGACGAGACAGTTCTTAAAATACCCTCTTTTTTTTTTCTGTCGTGTCACCTGCCCCGGGAATCAATTTTGCTGCGGCCAACACCGTACCTAGTTTACTTCCGGTTTTCAGAAATCAGTGATGTCATCTAAAAGACAATTTACAATTGAAATATTTACCGTTCTAATTTCGACGGAATTGTTAAACATTAAATCGCTGTGATTTCAGGATGTGTTCTATTTCTGGTAAAAGGAAAGCGGGTTGAACTTTTCTAACCAAATCAATTGTCAAACAGTTGAGTTTAGATCGAAAACACGTCATATTGCGGAAAATTAAGACTCGCGAAAATCAGGAAAGAATAAGAAAATGAATAAGGAAACATTTTCCATCATTTATACTTTGGTGTAACTGCTGAGTAAACAATTCTCAAGCATTACGCCATGGAGTCACGTTGAAATTCCAAACATCTCGAATTTATGTCATGCTATGGTCGGCTGTTAATTATTTGATCAATCATGTTGATATTGTTGATTTATTTGAAATCCTATCACCGATTCTCCAAAATGCCTTTGTTTAAACAATCCTGATTCCTTGTAGTAGGTGGTTTCAAGGATTTTAAAGCGAAATAAATATACAAAGTTCTAAACTTATGTTTTTGCTAACAGTACAGAGCCGATCAGAGAAAAAATATAGACCTGAAATAATTGTAGCCTGCAAAGGGATGGACAATTTTATATTTGTCGGGGGGGGGGGGGGGGGATGGGGGGGGGGGGGGGGGGGGGTAGTAGCGAGCGTGTTGGACAATTTTTCTGATAATGATTTTTTTTTTCCATCTTGATGTTGTACAAAATGTTTTTTTTTCGGGATTGTTCCATACCCTTTTTCCTTTAGCTTGCTGTGCATTACTTTTTTCTTTACTTTTGCTGTGCAGGAATTTTTTTTTTTGGTAATTGCCCAACGCGCTATGAACATAATTGGGCAGTGCATCAATGCTGTCATACAACTATGCTTGGGTTTTCTGTGATCCCTGCTGTTGCAAACATTAAAGGGACACTGTCCAGATGAAATAATGAAATTTTGCCGACTTAATTTCCATGTTATATCGCCAGATGCCACCAGATATACATTGGTGTAGATCTAAATTGGTTCAAAAGATTCTATAGAGCAAAACAGAAGCAGTAGTTTGCAGAAAAAGTGCAGGATTACAAGGATAGAAGTGGATTACAGTTCATCAATTTTGATTTTGTGACAGGCTGTCAAGAAATCAAAGTTTAGTTTCCGGTGGAATTTTGATTTTTTTAGAACATTATTTTGTCTATTTAGTTCATATTTTATTGTGTTGATTATTTTTGGTGACTTTTCATCTTATTCAGTAAGGTAATAAAGCAAGCAGCAGGCCATAAATTATCATAAAAACATGATATTTCAGCCGGGACAGTGACGAGGCCCTGTTTGGGTAAATTCTGACAGGCGACATGGCCTCGAAACAGCGACATCAAGAAAATGAAATGGTGACGAGCGACAAGACCACTGCTGAGATCGTGCGATAGCGACAGGAAAAAGGAAGAAAACTACAGCGAATTTCATGCTTTAAGAATTCGACAGCGACTTAAGACAATGTGGTATAATAGTTTGGAAAATTAAAATGTGTCTTACAATAAAAACCGCCCTAATATGGTCTATTGGTCTGTTGAAACCAGACCAGTACGCACGTTATATGGCAGAACAGTAATTCGGCCAAATTGCTTGGACTTATAACTTTGTGCAGTACGTGCAAATAAGCACACATCGATGAATCTTGTTACTGATTTTAATATTTTTCTTTAAAAAGAATCATCACATAGATGTCACTTTATTAGCCCTGTATGATCCCCGTAGGATAAATGCGACATTTCATGCTTTAAGAATTCGACAGTGACTTAAGACAATGTGGTATAATAGTTTGGAAAAATTATTAAGCAAAATTCCGACAGGGACATTGCAATGTTTCAAAACTTCGGCGAGGCAGTGGATGAAATTCCGACAGCAACGTAAGGACCTTCCGAAATTGCAACATTACAAGATTTGAAATTCAGACGGGGGACATGCATCCCCCCCTAACAGGGCCTCAGTGACCCTTTAACTATTAAACATTTATAATACAAATCTGATAAACCCTTGTCCCTTTTGGCGGATAGAGAAACGGTCAACAAGGACGATGAAAATCACAAGTTGTCGCACATGGTAAAATTCTAGTTATAATTCCAGAAAAGAAATCTGGTGAGAAATACAATCCAACCCTGTGACAGGCACGTTTAATAACCGCAAGTGTAGAAAAAAAAAACAGCAAAAAATAGAAGAGATAGAAAGACATGTCTTAAATTGTGCCGATCCTGTTCAGCCCAAGCTTAAAAAATACAAACAACTTTTCAATTACTCAAGTTATCATTGCGAGTTTGACAAGTGAATACCAAATAAAATTATTTTCGATTATAAAGAAACGCCTCGCCCTGCAACCGGTATAAACAGCTGTATTAAACTGTGTACAGTATGTTACATACGGAATTCTGATCCTTCGGTAAAAGCAATATTATTTTTTTAATTAATCTGTTAGCTTAACAAAATGATTTATTTAAAGACCCACCTTTGTCTTCTAGCAAACTATTCCACTGCAGTGAACATGATGACGGCCGCCATCTTGACATTCCCATGCGTGGCAGACTGGGACCAGTCAACGAACCTTGTTCCCAGGACAAGCGCATTCAACGCTGCTCTCGGCGATACGGAAGAACCAGCGGGGGGGGGGGGGGGAAGAACGGCTGTGCCTTTCGAAATATTGGATTATTAAAAACAAATATAGTTTCCCTACCGTGAATCAGCTTTGAATCTTAATCAAATCGGTCTAAACCAGGCCTGAGTCTAAACGACATAATTAATTTTTCTGAAAACATAAGACGCCAAGATATTTAGGACCAGTCACTGGTCCAAGCTTGAAATCAAAATAAGACACTCAGCCTATAGGCTCCTGTCAACATGCAAGAATTGTATTTAATGAAAATCTTAAATATGTCATATATTATACACTTAAAATTGTTATTAATTGTATATATCATATTCCATAAATTTTTATAACAATTAGGGAAGGGAATATAAATTTCTAAATAATTAAGGAAGGTAATAGGATTATGTATTTTTAGTTCAGTTTCTTTTTTTTCGTACATGGTTTGAACCCAGGAGTGTCAGTAGTCTGTCGAGTGTGATCGTTCTTTTTAGTGTAGCTCTGTAAAGAACTGTTGTTGTTAAAGGGACACTGTCACCTATTTACAGTATCACTTTGAAAAGCCAAAAACATATTTTTTTCAATGAAAACCTTAAAATAATGGTCCAGTTTTGTTAACAAATACTCTACTAGTGCACAGAAACTAGTATTCGTTATTGTTGGCTGCGGATGGCCAGGATGGAAATGGATTGCAACTTGAAAAAATTGGCCAATTGTTTCAAGTTCCTCCCAAGAGTCGTGGAAAAATCGCAGAAAAACTTATTATGGTTTGTTCTTCTTTGAAGAAATCACTTGATATTATCTTCTTGGTGTTCTAAAAACAATTTCATGTTTGAGCAAAGATACTTTGTCATATATTTAGTGTATTTTGACCAAACTCACAACAAAAATCTGCGTGACAATGCCTCTTTAACATTGACTGACGTTTTGACAACCCTGAGCAGAAGTCATCTTTAGAGTCATGTGAATTGTGAATCGTCAGTTGATGGTATACACCTGATTGCCAAAACGTTGTCGGATAAAAATTACAAGCCATGAACGATACGACCGAATGGTTTTCTGGGAAGGAGAAAAAGCTTCTTGTGTTCTAAGATAACTTAATAATAATAATACATGTACTTGCACATTATTATAGTAAAAGTATGCCCACAATCACCCCTTTTGAACATTTAGAAAGGAAAGGATCTTAAACAACAATACAATTAATGTTAACAAACCTTATTTGCCTTGCTTCCAGAATTCCATTGTGTCGTATCGCTTATGGTTTTTGCTTTTTTCCCGACAACGTTTCTTCATTTTGGTGTATACGTTTGGTTATTGCTGTCATCGGTCGGTTAAGCCATGATTTTTTTTAACCTGTTTATTTATTTAGTTAAGTTACAAATCGAAATATTTTGTTACAATCCTTTCATAGTAAAGTTATGTAGGTTACAGAAAAAGTGATTACAAAAAAGGAAAAGGAATTCCACAATTATAATAGATTAAATTTCATCTAATATAACGACAAAAGGTTGACTTGAGAAGTGAAATCTAACTAAATTGAAATTGAGAGAGGAAGCCAGCTTATAGAAAGGAATAACATGGCAACATGGGACAACTTTCCAATTTTCAATACCCCAGTCATCAAATTTTAGACTCTCTGAATCCAGACCAAACGTAAGACTTTACACAGAATTTCCACGTTTGTTACTCGCAGACCACCTCTTTTATAATCTTGGTATAGCACGTCCCTTTTGATTTTGTCTTGCTCCCCTTTCCAAATGAATTTAAAAATTGAAGATTAGATTTTCCGAATACTCTCGCTATTCCTATCCAGCGCTTAATGGAGTCGCCAAAGTTAAAAATTGACAGTACTTGTTGAATCATTGGCCATTCTATTGTGTCAAAAGCTTTACTAAAGTCAAGCTGAAGGAGAATGCCTGCTATATTTTTGAAGGTCCGTCTGCTCGCGAGATCACAAAGAAGGCGCACAGTCTGACCGATGAATCTATTATAATCTTTCGTGAAGCCAGTTTGGTCCGTTTGGATTAGCTGCGGAAGTACCTTTTGATTCGCGAGGCTAAAGCTTTAGATGCGATCTTGGTCCACATTTAGCAAGGGAATTGGACGCCAGTTGGAGAGTTCCAAAAGTTAAGAGTCAGCTTTTGAAATAAGGGTGACAATACCCCTACTCTGCGAAATCGAAAACTCCCCTTTCTGATATGCTTCATTGAGGCTTTCAACTAAGTCACTTGCTAATAACTCAAAGAACTGTACATAGAATTCAACAGTAAAGCCATCTTCACCTGGCGAGTCCCGAGTTTTGTTTGAAACTCTTTAAAATCTGTCGACATTCTGTAGTAGTTAACTCCCCTTTAATTTAAGTCTTCTTTTTCGTAATCGCTCAACTTAGGCAATTGGACAGAATGAACGAAGTCCATAAACCGTTTGTGTGATCCGGAATATTCCGAACAGTACAATTTTTGCTATTACCGTGTAACATTTCTTCATTACCCGTTACTTATACCCCCTCAGAACTGTCTCAGAGGTATTCAACTCAGTGATGTTTTTTGGTTAAAATTTTTGACCTCCATTGAAGAAAAATCTTGTTGGTTTCTCACCATCATGTGTTCGGTCCATCTTATTTTAGAGCGAAAAAAAGCACCTTCGCCCCTCTTTTCGTAGAGGTGTTGTAGTTCTTTTTTTAATTGTTCTTGCTGTCTAAATTTAAACTCCAAATTACCATCGAGGTCGGTGTTATTGTTGATGATGAGCTGTCTTCGATGAAAGAAATCAAAACGACTGAATTTGAGCAGGTTTTATAAACAATTCTCCGAAACCAGAGAGAACACAAAGAGAAAACCAATCACAGATTGATATCAACATAAATTCCCATCGAAAAATGTATTTTGTTTTACCTTTAAGTCCCTCTACTGCTTGAAAATTCTTTAAATCTCCGCTTCTTCAGTCCTGAAACCCGAAGTGACAATGCTCCCACATTGATAAAAACATATGAAGTTCCTCGAAGCAAGATTTTATCCCTGAAAACTCTTCTTTTTCCACCATAGCGGCTTCTGAGTATCCCTTAATTAGTATCCCTGTCTTGAGTAGCAAACCGCGAAAACATGCAGGAAAATAACATCAACTTTAATTTAAACGGTTTTCTCCGCTTAATTAGTAAACACAGCAAAACATCATAGTGTTTTCCCAGCTGACGTGACATTCGGCCGTGTAAGCGCGCGAAAAACAAAGCCTCGCTTTGGTTTCAAAATTGCTAAGATCGCGGATGTTACGCGACGTCGTACGCACATGTTTCGCGACGTCATACGCGCCCGCGAGCTAGCCATGCCCAACGTACGCTCGCACGCTCGCTCGCTCGGACGGACACACATGTTACGGACGCGCGCCCGCGAAACATTCCGCTAGCCATGACCATGAAAAATGACGGACATAGGTTCTATGAGTATGGGGCTCCGCAGCGAGAGCCCCGCTATAAACTAATATAAGAAGGAAAATTGGTCGAGAACACGAATAATTATATTTTTAACTATTTTATTCACTTTATTTATTTGTCCTTTTTTCATCTTTAATATAATTTTCATTATTTAGTTGTTATTCGTTCTATTCTCTATCGCTGCGCTCAGCCGAATAGAACACATTTCCCATGTAAACACTACAGACAATTGGAGGGAGCCGACCAGCCATCTGGACCAGCCATTTTATTAACAGTAAAGTAAAACTATTACAATGTCTGTCTGTGTAAGCACATCGCAAACCATGGCCCCCGTAAGGGAAGCCTGTTTTAAAGACAGTATTAATTGTAAATGGTACGAAAAATTGAAATTTACTTAACGTTAGAGCGGTGATTAAGCCGGATGCGAAAAACCAGTGGAAAAACTCCTAATTCGGAGAAAAAACTGGAAACGTATTCTCCAAACCAATGCAGAACCACCTTAACCTCTGGAGTTTAAAGGTTGAAAATAACTGTTTATAGCGGTACAAAAACATACATGTAGTATGCAAAACATTACCCCGAGCAAAGTTGTAGGATGGCTGATTGGCGTCAAGTGAATAGCACGAATCAAGGAGTGGTATAAATAGGCAAAAACTGCGAATGCCAAGCATGGTAATGATGCGTATGCCCATGGGAAATACATTATTTGTTACTTGTCTTTAATTAATTTATTTTGTTGTTTTAAATGCATGTGGATTCCGGGTAAGTTCCAGGTCAGGTTCCTTGTTAATATTGCAGACACCCCGGCGCCGATTAACTGGTTGAATTTGTGGAACTCTGTTCCTGCGACAGCGGCACAGAAGAACGTCTTTGAAGCCCTTGCGAAAGTTACTGTTAAATATCACGTAAATGGCGGGATTTATCGCGCTGTTTGCATGACCCAAAAAGTAGCCCATGAATGCAAGAGTGGCGGGAGGTCCGCAAGGAAAGTTTTCCAAACCAAAGAATATAATAAACTGGGAAATGTACAATGGCAGCCAGCAAAGCGCAAAAAGAATCACAACTACCAGTAACATTTTTAGAACTTTCTTCTTGGACTTCTTTCCGCGGAGTTGGTTCTCGGGCGTTTGATTTCCAGGAACTTTCCTTATCCAAAGTTTGTAAATGACAAAACTGTAAAGTACAGACATTATCAGTAGTGGAACTGCATAAAACAGCACAAATAGAACAATTGTGACGTCTTTACCGGCATCTTCCTCGAAAGCCGGTGTCCAAATTTCAATGCAGTCATACACGACCATTTTCTGCGCGTAGAGAAACGGTCAGTTGACTGCGATTCCTAAGATCCAGACGGCCGCGATCATGCCATATGCTATGTGAAAAGTGATATAGCGTTTTAGGCAGGGGGTACATGATCGCCAGGAGACGGTCAACAGCGATTGCTGTCAAACTCAACACTGAGCTTGCGATAGAGAGAGCTTGGCTGAAAGGGATGATCTTGCATAAAATGTCTGCCAATACGCCATCAAACCAATCGATACGACGGGTCGCGTACCATTTAATGGTTACTGGCATGTTGAATGCAGTAATAAGGAGGTCGGCCACTGCCATATTGACTATAAGGGCCGATTCGCACTAGCGGACAAATTTTGTAACAATTTGTAGATTTCTTCATTAATGTGTCACTTGTTACAGAAAACAAGTGCGAATACGTTTTTTGAGACCTAGAACTTGTCCAACAATTCAAGAAAACAAAGAAGCAGTTGTCTTATGATTGGTCAGCGTTTCACGCGCGATACATTTTGTCAAACAATCGCAAAAACAAGTGCGAACGACTTGTTGGACAAGTGCAAATTTTGTCAAAACGGACAAATCTTCAAAGGGGCCGTTGTCCTGCCTCAAGGCAGGACAATTCATGACAAGTCGCATTCCAATGCCCCTCGTAATGCCAGATAACAATACGTTGTTGATTGGCTATTGTGTTTGGTCTGGATTGTACTAAAAAACAACACGCGAAATTTCGTCCTTTGCCCATTTATCATAGTCCCGCTTCGTGGACGATTGTGTGGCGTTAACATCTGTCGAAACGCCACTTGCTTCATAACTTGCCGAGGTGACGTCGTGGAAGGATGGTAATACCGGGGTTGGAACAAGAGAATGCGGAGGGAACCAGTTTGTGCCGATAAATGGACGGGAAAAATAATAGTTTTCTTGCGACATTACCCCGCACGAGCACAAAAACATCAGTACACGCGCACTTCAAATGCAAATCGTTTTAACATTTTTCACCACGTGGACCTGCCTGCATATTTGATGTTTGCTCAAGACGACCGTGCCGAGAAATGTACAAGGATGCCAGAAGCACGTGCAGAGCTATTGTACTAATAATTATACCTTTTGTTTACTTCAAAATGTCTCTGACTTGTCGCGACAATTTTGTTTTTGTCAAAAATGTCATGACATTTCAAACTTGTCCGCTAGTGCGAATCGGCCCTAAGATAATTTGTGACAGTTCGCATTTGCCTGTTCATAATAACGACGCATATAACGAGCACGTTACCGATGAGAGAACCGAACATGATGATGATGTAGGCGATGCACTTGAAAACTTGTTCCGTGGGTGAATCGATGTGATATTCACACTGAATAGGAGGGCTTGGAGCAGTTTCATTACTGCTTACGTTCGAGGCCATTGCCTGAAGGAAGAAACGCCGACACCTTTTCAACGTCTGCTTAGGTAAATCTAGGGACGATACCGTCAAAAAAATTGTTTACAACATTGTGAGTATAATTATGCATAGGCTTATGATCAAATTGCTCCACGTATCGGTATATCCTAAACCGTAACCTTTTATAACGTAGCTAGGAAATTACAGCGAGGGTAAAAGGGGGACGAATTCGCGGAATGGCATGTGGCATGACTTGCGGAATTATGGTATTATGTGGAATGGCGTTCTATATGCGAAATGAAAAGAGCGCCTTTTCTTTGCACGAATTCGCAAGAGCAGCCGCTTTTTCAATGTTGCGGGCTCGACGATGACAATAGGGAGCTTAAGCAACCACGACGCCGACGGCAGCGAGAACGGCACAAAACAATAGGCTTAATGAGCGAAAACAATACCTCTGCACGTGCGTTTTACATTTTGGTACATTTCTTTGCCGTTCCCTGCAAAACAACAACGTCAAATGATCAAATTATAGGTTTTTTGGAGAACGTTAACGCACGACGGTTAATTTTCCTTTCTCCATTTGAACCGGAAAGCCATCCATTTAAATTCAGCTCCTGGACAATCCAGTCACATTAGACAAACTAAACAAATTGGAGCAACTGCAAAGTAGTTTAAAATAGCGCGAATCCTTTTTTCAAGTGACGTTTTCCTTGGCGTTGCCGTCGTCGTTGCTTAAGCTCCCTAATAACATCAATACGACAACAGCATCGCGGATCGTGGAAGAAGGAAAAAAAATGCCTGACTGCAGGTTAGTAAGAAAGTGGCAGTAAAAAAAGAAGTACGTGAGTAGTGTTAAGTTTTCGCGCCCTGTTGCTTGAAAAAGCTAAATGTTTAGTCTATAACAAAAATATGCTACACTATTGCCTTGCGATACCTTACGACTTTGATGTAAAAAAAAGAGGGAACAGTAGAAGGAAACTTAACACTTCTTTACTAAGACTGAAACTACCCCGGAAAGTATCCAATGAAAAACGAAGATTCCATGAAAACGATTCCCAATAATTAGATTTCATCAATCGAACATGTTTTCTTATTTTTGCAACGCTTCTCTATAAACGTGATAGTTGTAACGTTGTGGCTTTGTACAGCACGTAAAATCTGGCATCCTATTGGATAACAACTATCACGTGACGTTACAATAGTAATCGACAAATAACTTGAATCTTTTCACAAATAAGTAAAAATAGGTACTAACGTCTTCTTTTTCAAAGAAGCTATGTAAAAACATTTTTAATCAACGAAACTCGATGGAATAGAATTGTTAGATGGGAGACTTATTCCATGGGTTTGGATGTAATCTCAGTCGGATGCCTATATTTTGGGCAGTTTCAATCTTAGTAACGAAACGTTATTCTGCTATTGCCTTTTGTCCTGATAAGACTACACATGTTCTTTTACGTAGAAATCACACGTTCTTCTCGTCAACTGTATGTAGCATAAAAATCATAGTCTAAATATTTAGCTTTCCCATACTACTAACAGGAAACCAAAACAATAGACAGTACTCGCTGCTCTTCCACCGTCACTTTTTATTTTTTTTTCTTGTTCCCTTTTTAACCTTTTCTTCACGATCCACAATACTGTTGTATTGCTGATACTGTCTTTGTGGAACCCGCAACACACACACACATACGCGCCTTTGGCTACTTGTGAGGTCCGTGTTTCTATACCCCTCTTATGAGGACTACCTCTTCTGTAGTAGGTATCCAAAAAATACTAACGGCATTTAGTTGCTTGCTACCACGTCTCCTCATACATTGTTTTGATTTTGGAAAATACTATTTTATTTTGTGGGGTCTCTCTTATGGGGACATGATTATTACTCAACTTTGACAACTTGTGGGGACTAAGTAACTTGAGCCTCTTCTTGGCATGTGATCCCCTGGCCTGGCTATCTGCTATAGATGGGCATTTGTCACTACGATCTCTACAACGACCGGCTTCGCCATTGTTTTTCGGTTGAAGGGGTAGAAAGGCTATTGTTTTAGAGCCAATGAAAATGAAGAACAACCCTCGACAATATGAACATAACCGTCATAACCCGTTACGCAGTTGCCGCCATGTTTTCCACGCGCGTTGCATTACTGGACCGTTTGGGGGATGGTCTCTCCCCGCGAAATTTCAAATTCCCGCGATCCCGCTCAGTTCATGAAGAATTCCCGGAGCAAACAGCAGAAGTGTGTTTTATTCGGAGATATGAGCGGTGGAGATCACAAGTAAGTAGTAAGAACAAAAATTAAGTCATTTCAGTTTAAAGGGCCTCGTTAAGGCCCGTTTACACAGGCGATTTTTGTGGCGATTTTTACGGCGATTCCAAAGCGCGCTTGTAAACCAGCGGCGATTTCGTGGCGATTTGTCGCCACGAAATCGCCGCTATTTCGAACTTGCTCGAATTTAGACGCGATTTACCGGCGATTTTTCCGCTGGAGGGTGACAAAAAACTACTTTGACGTACCCCCCCCCCCCCCCCCCCTCCCCCGCAAGGGTGTTTTGTCGCAAACATGGCGGACGCTGTTTGCACACCTTCGAAGTCTCCAAAAAAGAAAGGAAGCAAAAAAACTTGGACGGATTTAGAAGAAGAGTATACTAGTAGTTTCTTATAGAAAGTGAATTGCTGCGAAGAGGTGATTTATGACTTTTATTTATGGAGCTGTTTTCACATTAGTGTCGTAGTCCCAAAGCAAAGTAATTACTTTGTTTAGACCCGGATTAGAGCAGCGCGTCCGTCATGTTTGTCAGCAGTTTAAAAGTCACAATTTACTCACAATGCATGGATATTCCAAAATCTATTAAAATGGTGCTATATCCTAATAAAGCTTTCTTAAATTATATTTTATAGCAGTAGCACAGAAATTTTCGAATTTGGCCATCGCGAATTATTTTCATTTAAAATTTGTAAACAAACCAAACGGACAGTCGTGTCACGAAACAACGGGGACGTGACTGAAAATTAAAAACAAAAATGTCACAATTGATACGCAGAGTGCAGAGCCCTCTCAGTTGCTGGCCAAAAAGGCCGATATTAAAGTAAGATTGTTGTGATTAGTGTCATTACTCGTAGTTTCTGTGTTCAGCTTCACTACATGATCGGAAGATGCAGTTTTACTGGCTTACTCGCAACATGTTCCTTATTTTTCGACGACTGAAAGTACAGAGTTTCCCGACGATTTGTATAAAAGTTCTGATAAACATTTTTGGCAACATCTTTATAAGCGGTTGCGATATATTTTCACTTACCAAATCGGTTTCTATTGCGGAATCCATCATGGCGGCAAGCCCGTTTTTTCCAACCCCGTTCCAGGCCGTTCTGAATGCACGAAATCGAGGCATTTTGTACGACAAAGTTCGCGACAAACATATTTTTTTGCCTCAGGACTTTGGTATCTAGCAATCGTGTGTTCGTGACGTCATCATGTCCTTTCGAAATAGTCTGCTGCGAAGCTGGTGTTTCGCAGCAATAATTAACCGTTGGGCAGAGAAAGAGTGCCTCTTCAATACATGTTCACCTGTACCGATACCCAAACACACTGCAGCTATTTGAGTCGCCTCTACGTCTATTTCAATATAACCATTCATGTCACATGTTACGTTTTCATTCGCAACAAAGTAGCACAATCCAGATCAATCCACCGCAGGAAAAAAGATGGCGGCTGTTCATTTTACCACAATACCTTGCGGACCTAACACAGCACATAAGGCACAAAGAAAGCCAAATTTTTACAATATTTGTTCCAGTACTAAGGACAATGTGTAGACCAGGTTTGAAGATTTTATAACTTTTCTTTACATTTTTATGAACGTTGTTAAGGTTTTTGTGCGCTAAGAATTATGGGTAAATGTACCAGTCGCCATCTTTTTTCCTACCGAGGATTGGAGACATGGTGCTGTCGTGCTTTGTGTTAACATATCGCATGCGCTCTGCGATGACCGCTGCAAAAAGGTCATAAAATTGCCAAGAAATTGCCACGAAATCGCCATGAAATCGCCGCTAGTTTACACGCGCGATTTGGAATCGCCGCGTA
This sequence comes from Dendrophyllia cribrosa, assembly GCA_024195265.1. Classification (NCBI taxonomy): domain Eukaryota; kingdom Metazoa; phylum Cnidaria; class Anthozoa; order Scleractinia; family Dendrophylliidae; genus Dendrophyllia; species Dendrophyllia cribrosa. The sequence continues at coordinate 52,006,221 of JAJLRJ010000001.1, forward strand.
AATCGCCGCAAAAATCGCCGTAAAAATCGCCACAAAAATCGCCTGTGTAAACGGGCCTTTAAACTGGCAAACATTGTTGCAGAAACATTGCTGCCGACGAAAATTTTTCACAGTTTAGGAAAGAAGAAAATGTTTTTGAATCAAGTCAAAAACACAGGACTGTAGCCAGACGAAATTCTTACGGAGACAATATCAGAAAAAAAACCCACTTCTTTCATTTTTGTTGTGCATAGTCTCTTTCAAGCGAGATCTAATGCTTTTACCAGTATTCGTAATTTTATTTTTACCCAGACAAATGCCTCGGTTTGCTACGGCCCTGAAACATTTTTGCTTCACGGACGGAAATTTTTATTCCAATACACAAGTTTCCAAGTTTAAATTGACAGTGTAATGGCAATATATTAAACTTTAAACAGTGAAAATGACAACCTTAACTTTTAAGTACTTTGCTTAACTTTTGCAAATTTCTCTTGTTTGACCGCGGTTAAGGGTCCACCTACCAATTAAAATTTAACTAAAATCGAATTTAACTGTGAGTGTACCTTCATAATGAAGGTTGGGAGTGATAGTTTAATTTGGGTTCACTCCCTTTGAAATTAAAATCTCTTCTCCCATAACCCGTACAGGGAGGCCTGATACTCAGGTTAGATTATGCCTTTTGGGGTCTTTCAATAACCACAAGGAAGCAAGCAACACACCATGAAAATAAGCTAAGGCTTTTTCATTGAGAAATTTTGCAAATAATTACCTTCTTGAATCTATTACCGGGATTCCCATACAAATCCTTATATTTGCAGCCATTGTTGATATCACCAAATACGGTATACTACACTTAACTCTCACACTGAGCTTGGGGTGCCTGTGGTCTGAATAAACGTGGGGGATAGCTTTTTCCGGCCTGTTAAATCGATGACAATCGATCATCGTAAATCCAATCGATCAATCGATATCAATCGATAAAATTAGTTAATTGATATCGGCCAATCGATGATCAATCGATAATCACAAAAAATGTCGCGCAAATTATCGATTTTATTGATTTTTGCGTGTTTTCTCGGAGCTCGTGTAACAAAATTCCGAACACAATATCTGGTCAAAACACGCCGCATCGCGAGCGGAAAGCATTTACGAGCTTTTACGAGCTGTGCTTGGTCAGTGTGTGACTATGCCGTCCAAGTCTTTCATTCGTCCCTTCCACTTTACTTAATTAATGATCTCGAACGGGTTCAAAAAAGAGCGTTATCAATTATTTATCCTTATGTGAGTTATAATGAGGCGTTAGTACAGGCAGGCCTAAGTAGGTTAGCTGATCATCATCAAGACCTCTGTAAGTCTCTTTTTGACAATATTTTCGAAGACAACAATCATCGCCTGCATTATCTATTACCACCTCAGTTCAGCACTACGTACTCACTAAGAAATCCTAGAACTTTTAACATTAAATTTAACACAAAGAGGGCTAAGAATACCTTTTTTAATGCACAATGCCATCTTGTAAATAGTTTTAAAGCCTAGGACTTTTGAACAATTTTGTGAATTTTAACTAGTGATAAGTTTTCAATTGTAAATATTTTTGTTATTATTATTATAGTTTATTATTGTTTTATTATTGTAAATATTATAGGACATAATTCAGCCTATTGGCTGCGACGTTTTATATAAATAAACTATCTATCTATCTACCCTTGTGATATCCGATGTCGTTGTAACAGGGTACCAGGAGTGTTCATTTTAATACTGTTGCAATTGGTGACAACTTCTCCGCAAGCAAGAAAAGGGGAGATCGTGGCAACGCTTTTAAGGTGACTGATGATCGCGGACAACTTGGTCACCTACAGAGGGATTTAGTCGCTCTGCTTTGGCGACTTCAATAACCGTTTTCAGTGCAAGTCTTGTTATGTTGCCGTCCATATAACCCGGGATCGGTGCCCAGGGGATCGATGGCAATCGATAAAATCGATATCAATTAATCGGTGATTTTATTGGAAATCGACGGTCAATCGAATTATCACGAAAACATACGTCATCGATTGATATCAATCGATTAATTGGCATCGATTGATATCGATTTCATCGATCATCGATTTTATTGATTTAACATGCCGGGAGTTTTTAGATCACTGAATGACAGCTTACCTCAAGGTGCAAAGTTTGGTATGATTTTAGCAACATTGGCGGTTACTTCCTTTCTACAGTAGTTATAAGACGGTTTAAAGACAACTGTCCATTTGGAGAAATGCGCTGTTTATACATATATCAAGAAGAATTCCACCTCAGCGAAAACAACGGCTTACAGCGAGATTTACAACGTAAACGGTATTCTCGTTCCCAGAGCCCTTAGTTTGTCAGGCCGGACCTCTCACGAGCGCTGCTCGTACGTCATCTCGTACCGAAAATGACGTCATGTAGCACGTGACGGCCATTCCAATGATCCATGGCCAAACCAAACATGGCGTCTGACGAAGGAAGAAAACGAAAGCTTCAGGTAATGACGGTGCAATGTTTTATAGCTGTCGTTTTTTTTCTACTTTTTATGACGAACTGCCGTAGCTTACGAAATTGATCGTATATACGAGAGTGAACATAATTTTCTTACTTAACTGTATAAGCTTAACGAAGGGCTATTAAATATAACGAAGGGCTATTAAGGGACTGGCAAAATATCTTCGGTATAACTAGGGTTCGTTATAGCTGTCGTTATATCGTGGTTCTTATTCACTCATTTTACTATTACTGGCTGGCGCGAAGAATGTCGTTCGTTTCTGCCGAGGAATTCTTGTGTAGAGGTTCGTCAATGGTTTGCGGTCGTTTCGCATGATAAAACTTAAGGTATTCGTATATATTGTCGTACAGTAAGCTTATATATTGTCGTACAGTCGAGAAAAAGTCGCATTTTTATCCAACAACATTTTCGGTTATTGATGAAGTAAACATGTCACAACGATTGTCAAATGAGTGTTCTTTAAAGTGCCTATCACCCCTAGAAAGATATTTTCAAAATCAACTCTATGTACATTGAATAGTTGAATGGTAAAATATTTCTTGTTTTGAACGTCGTGTTAGTGAGTTATAGAGATTTGAATTTACAAAATGCTAATTAGATGACGTCAACGTAAATGAGCACCTTTCCCGGGATAAAAATTCTCATATTTTTAAACATCTTAGTTCGTCTAAAAATTGTCAAGATGTTTGTGATGTCTCTTGTTTCAAAATTATTGATTATGCCACCTCCTATTATCAACTCAAAATCAAGGAGAGCTTTCATATTGAGCGTTTGAAACCTGAACTTAACAAACAAGTTGATCATGTCAGTTTATCATTACATTTTTAACTTTTACCGTTTTTTTCTTTTGTCATTTGTTTATTTTGCTATAATGTTATTGGTTCAGAGTTTGAATTTTAAATACTTTTAACGAACATTTCATTACAAATAATCATTGTATTAATAGTATTATATATATACCTCTATTTTTAAAAAATTATTGTAACACTCACTATGGCTGATGATGATGTTTGAAACATCGAAACATGTTCCGCAAAATCAAAAGTGTGGTTGTATTTTTGAAAATATTATTAACACTTGTGCTATCAAGACCTTTTGGAAAAGATATATTTATTTATATTTAATTTTATAATTGTTTATTTATTTTCCAGACTTCATGGTGAGTATTCCTCACCTGAAGTTCTAAGTCCTACAGACTTCTTGTTACAAAATGGTCAAACCTCCCTATCTTTGGCATTACCTTTCAACAAGTATTAATGCTGTACTTTTAAGTGTCTTTTTGCTTGCATATTTATCATTTTGATCATTTGATTTCAGTTATGGGGCGAATCAAAAGAGGACTTGATCCCCGTGAAAATATTTTGCACGCAATCTTCTCGTGCAGGCTTTTCTGAGGATGATATCAAGAGGGTTGCTTACAAGTCATTCGATGCCAAGAAGCTCGTAAAAGCCAACATAAACTTTATTAGTTTGTTCCATAAAGATGTGTCCCAGGATATAGGGCCATTACAGTCATTGAGAAGTGAGTTAAAGCCATTGAAGAAAATGGAATTTACAAAGAAAGGAACACAAATAAAATGGAGTGTTGATAAAGAGGGTAAGCCTGGTAAAAGTTTCACTTATGCAACTTCCAGCCTTATTATACATTATATCAGTTTTGCTCTGATATATAGTTTGTGTTAGTAAGCTAAGCATGCTGGCACAAATGGATTAATCCATTAGCAACATTCGTGTTCTTTCAGATCCACATACTGTATTTCTTCGAATACTATGGCCCAGGTGCTAATTCAAATTTTGGTTTAAAGGAGGGAAGACGCTTAATCGAGGGGGCGCTTATTAAGTTTTTCCTTTAATGAACTGTAACTTTATTACAGTTCATTGTAATAATTACTTTATGTTGGCCAGGGATCCATATTCGCAGTCGTCCGGTCGTCCCAGACTACTAAAAACTTGTACAGACAAGTAAAATAACTCCAAAAGTCGTCCTTCGAACAAGTGAAGTTTAAATCAATATCTTTTCAAAATTTTCATGATGTTATCATGTACAATGTACCTGCATTCTGATCACTTCTTGTCTACTAGGAACTTTCAGAAAACGGAGAATAACTTGCAACTTTCGTCTGCAATGAAATCATAAGTTTGGGCGCCATCTTTGATGATGCAATATTTTCCATGAAAAGATTGCAGGCTCAATTTTCATGTTGTTAACCGCTGTTTTTGTGAAACCGCATTCGCGTGACCATTCGCACACAAAACGTGACAGCTGTTCGGCCGATCACAGCTAATTGCAACTCATGGAAGCAAAGATGTGGCGTTTCTTAGAAGGCGTTTTGCTGCCTCCGGCGCAAAAAACAAAGTAGAGCAGAAGCTGCTGCTTATGAACAGGAAAATGCAAACGCACCTTCTTGCCCTCGAGGAAAACAGACAGACCATGGCCGGCTTATGTGCCCAATGCATAGTCAACACGAATTCAAAGAAATAAAACGCGAATGTTCAAGTCACACATAATTTTATCACCATTCTCTATAATTCTGCCCTTTTACCTGAGCAACCTAAATTTTGCCCGGGCAAGTATATCATTAGGCGTCCTTGCCCGGCCGTCGACTTTGATAAAAAATGAATATGGATCCCTGTTTTGGATAAGAACATAATTATATTCTGGCATGTAAAAGAACTCTGCAAGCACATGTAAATGAAAATAAATGAAAGTGACCTAATAAAAAAGTAAGCCCTGTTCACCTATATGCACTGATGCCAGTGTAAGTGACACTTAAAAGGTTATAAATAAATTAAAGTAGCATAGTAACAGCTTTTCCTCGGATCCTGGTATTAATTTAAGAAAATGAGTTTGGGGGGGTGGGGGGGCACTTATTCAAGAGATGGCTCTTACATGCTACTTTGGCCAAGGTGGCGCTTATTCAGGGAGGGAGCTTATTAGAGCATGGAAATATGGTATAACTTAAAGGGGAAGTATCACGGGAATTTTGATGTTTTTTGGTCAAAGCCATTTTACAATACCTTTACTTATTTACAAAATAATACTAAAACACCAAGAGAGTGAAATAAACCAATTCTTGAAAGAGAGACGGATTATGGTCTGTTCTAGCCCATTTGGAGACAAAATTGTGGTAACTTGAAAAAGATTAGGCTAATTTTTTTTCAAGTTGTATTTCATTGAGACCCAGTCCATCTATGACCAGAGACACTAATCAACAGTTTTGATATATTTTGTGATAATTTATCACACCACTGGAGCTTTATTTTTCGGTTTCTGATCATTCAATAACATTTTATGCTTTTTAAAACAAGAGGCTAGCTGGTAGCCTGTACTCATGCGCTTGCATAAGAACGTTTTATGGTTTATTTTAACTGGGTCACGCACCCCTTCCCTCTCAACGAATTTTGCGTGACATGTAAGTCTTGTTTTGTTTACATATTATCAGATATCATTATTACGACTGAATTTACAACTGAATTTAAACACGTTTTATAAGCATTTCTCTAAATCTAGCGACAACACAAAGAAAATTCAATCACAAATTGATATCAACATAAATTCCCATCAAAAAATGTAATTTCTTTTCCGGTGAAGACCAAATGCCAGTGGCTTGACTTGGCTATTTTGAAAACAAGAACGTGATTACGGGCACGGCGAAATCACGGTCGCATGTCAACCAATCAGACCAGTGAAAGTCCTCCTGCGGGATACGGGAAACTTTAAAAAAACAAGGAAATTTGTGACTACAAAAAGCGGGACGAAAGCTAAAAATGGAAACAAGGAAACCTTAACGAAACCTTGACTCATGCCGCTATGCGCATGAGTAATGACACCAAATCCCCGTGATACTTCCCCTTTAATTGGACAGAAGAATGGCTGGCTCGTAAACAACTGACAAAGCGACACCAGGATCCCCCAAGGAAGGCCTCACTTAACAAAATAATAGTTTCCAAATGAAATGTAACATGAAATGTACATGTAATGATAAGTATCATAAATTTTATACATTTTCTCATTTTTACTTCCAGATGTGCCCTCCACAGAGGAGCTGAGTTGCCAAATCATGTTAGCTTTTTTGAGTGGTTTGAAGGACACAGATGGAAAAAGTGCAATGTGTCTTCTAATCTCACAAATACTCCAATTGCTAGGCAGGAAGGAACTTGCGAAAATGACGGGGTCCACATCACATGTCACCAGGTATTCAACCTTATATGAATATTACATGTAGTCACTGAAACAAGCTCATCATCTGATGAGGGCGCATCAAACAAAAAACAAGAAGAACCTGCATTCAGTAGCCCACCTTCCAAGCCACAGGTGTCACCAGATAGTAGTCCTTCATCCAATGACAGTGGCGAATGTCATGCAACTAAACTTTCTACAGCAGATCTTCTAGTTTATGTCCAGCCTTTACTAGACCGGTCAATAAAAACAAAGTTAGTGGTCACATTAAAAAGTCATAATAAAGTAACTGATGATCTTTTAAACCAGTTATTGTCCCGAATCCCCTATCAAATTGGTCACATCTTTGGATTAGAAATCAATACAGCGAGGGCAACTCTGTATTCAGTTAATGTAATCTCAGAAGAATTAGTCCATATTTATCGTAATAGTCCTTTCGAGTTCACATTTTTTAATGAGAATACAGGAAAATCAACTTTCAATTTTGATTCCTTTTGGAAGATGGTTTTGGCAATTGGTCATGTGCTCCAAGATAATGGACCATGAGAATCAAACTTGCTTCATCGCTTTTTAGCACAGGACACCCAAGAATATTAGTTGCGTACTCCTATTTTAGTTAGGTAATTTGCAATGATGTATCCGGATCCTTATTCATTTTTGTGTGGGGTACCTGTGGTATCTCACACTATTGTCGCCGGGTTATGTCCGTTGATGATAATGAGTTGCAAAGATTGCATTACATTCTGGGTATCCCGCACATGTACCCTTTAGGTACCTTTTTTTTTTATTTATACTCGTTTAATCATTTTTTGTACTCAATTCGTTATCCATAATTAATTAATTGGTTTTATTACTCATTCAATTCTTTTGTCATTCTTAAGATAGGCAGGCAAACGCACTAAGTGCCTTTATTCTATAAGGTTAGAAGAAATGCAGAACAAGTAGTTGTATGATCGTCCGGGTGAGTGAAGTGTTGAGTAGGACTTTTTGACAACCGGCGCGGAAGTCAAGTGAGAGTCGAGTTAGGTGTTTATCGTCAGTATATGGCATTTAACTGTGGTTATTTGCCTGGAACGAAGCCCTCCTAAGCTAAGATATTTCCTAAGTATTGTCTCATAACAATGGGCCTTTGTTATGAGACAATAGGAAATATCTTAGCTTAGGAGGGCTTCGTAAAACCGGCCCTTGACTGGTCAATAAAGTCGCGATGTTATTGGTCGTCTCTCAGTTGAGCTGTGATGTGAAGAGAAGTCTTAGTGATCAGATAAAGAACGGCTGCGTGGGAGACTACCTTGAATGAATGAATCATTTATTAAAATCGATACTTGCAATCCATGGATTGAATTACTAACGATTAAAATATTTACAATGACTTGAGATAAAAATGGATCAGAATATAAAACATTCCTTCTCAGGACTACACTCTCCCAGATGATCATACAATTACTTATGACATGACTCCTGGGCTCAAACCATTTACTAAAATACGAGATAGTTGAAGACAGGAGGTGTCATCGTTGAAGAAAAGTTAATGTCCACGCGTAACAACATCTAGCGATCTTAAAACCAATGAAGGCTTAAGAGTCAGCCGAAACGTCTTAGTAACAGGAACAAACATTAACATTTCTTCAACTAAGATAAGAAGTCTGGTCTCATCTTCCCACTACGTATTCTCCACTTTACTCAATCATTCACTCTGATTATTTTAAACAGCTTCACTGTATTTAAAGTAGTCATTTTTATTAAATTCTAGGGCCCTATTTACTTGTAAAAAGGATGATCCTAGTGCTAGGATCATCCTAGAAGGTTCATTTGGTTTACATGCTAAAATGCGGCTTCCAGGATCAACTTTTCATTTGGTTTACATGAAAAATTGAGGATTAAAAAATTGAGGGATTGTATCAGTCTTTCTTTTCTTTTTTGGGCAAGGCTGGCTATTATCAAGCTCATCTTGGGCTTCCCGAGAATCGTTAGTCACATTCTGGCCTCTTTGGACACTGCTCGCGGAAATTCTCGATAAGTCGCTACTTCCCGCTCTACTTTGGGCCCCGTATTTTTGTCGTCTTTTTCGTTTGGCAAAGACATTCGAAATTGTCAGGCTTTTGTCTTTTGTCTGGGCTTTTGTCCCTTTGCGAAGATGCCGCACACACACACACACACACACACGCACACGCACACACGCACACACACACACAAAAAAAAAAAAACCGGCTGTTCTCCGTGCAAATTTGTCGGGAAAAAAGGACACGATTTTATCTATTTTAAGCAATTTCGCATATACGTCATTCCTCGTATTTATGGATTCCGCGTAGTGGTCACGGAATAGAAGGGCTCTTTAAATTTTTCGTCGTAGGATGCAAACCATTTCATTTATGTTGAATTTTAAACCCTTTCCATAACATACACAACTAACTAACCCTTTTTCACGCAGCGAAGCTTTAGTTTATAAATCTAAACGGAAATTTAAATATTGCCACCACTGAATATAGAGGGTCTGAGGATATCCTTCAAATTCAACTTTTAGGATTATTTTACCGAAAACTAAAAACAGTAATTTTAAAGGTCTTATCGACTGTTGCGACTGACCAGGAACTAAAACGCCACGAAACGCAGGTTGCCGAATTAAAAGATATTCTGTTTATTCGCTGCTGCCAAGATGCTGGTTTCTCTGCAATGCAAATGCGAGTCCGAGTAAATTTTCACCACAACTGAATTATTCAGCAAAGTGTAACGGTTGAAAGCGGCACCTTGAAAAACAACTTCAATGTCAGTTTTTCTGGTTTTATAGACCATCTGGAGTCTATAAAGATAACTTTCTGTTACGAAGCAATTTTGAGAAAAGCAGCCTTCGCGGCAATGGGAACGAAACTCCGCTTAATATGAACATATATTAAAACTGGACTGATCTGAAAAAGTTTTCGGTGCTGCTACTCGGTTTCGTATGTAGTTCCCGCTTTCTCAATTGATCTTATAATATTTAGAAAATGTTTGACTTTCAACGTTCAGATCAAAGTAAGTAAAAGAAGTCCAAGAATACAATTGGTATTTATACGGGTAGCCTTTAACGCTTTGGGGAAATTATTTGTTTAAATTTGCAATTGTCGTTTGTGGGAACTTATTTGTTTTAAACAAGTTTGTCTGTTCAAAGTTAGCAGGTTATATTATAAACGTGCACGCACGAGAATAAGGTTGAATATGTTCTACTTCTAAAGTTAATTGGAATTATCAGACTTACCTTGTAGAAATGGAACCTTAAGAATGTAGCCTAAGCCTTAAGCCTTAGCCTTCAGGATGTAGTTTAAACCAGCTAAAACATGTTATTCAAAATATAGTCACCAGCACTTAATTTGAGTTCCTGTTTCGCACGCTAAACAAACCAATAAAAACGTTGGAAGGTTTTAATGGCAATTTGGTAGTAAAACTTGACAGTTAAACGTCAAGCGTCTTTTTTCATTGCGTATTTATAGACCATGCTGGTGACACTACTTAATTAAAAACTACTTATTTCGATAGTTGGCGTCATTATATTTCTGACATTTTATCATATATCTACGGAGTCTTTATTACAGCTGGCTGATAATAAGTTCTTCCTGTCCACATTGTAAATATTATTTTCTTTTTCCGTAGATAAACTTCAGCCATTTCATGTTCTACTGAGGCAAAAATAAAGCAATTTCTCTAAGTTTATATTTCAAACCTTTTTATATATTGCAGATTTAAATAGAACAATGTCACGTAACGCTGCCGCAAGAAAAAAGTCTTTATTTCTCTAGGATGAAACTTAGCCGCCAATACACAACCTCGTTCCCAGGGTCTCTCTTCTTCCGGCCTCCTGGAGCGAGAGAGAGAGAGACCCGGCACCGCGGCAGAACGTTTGCGCATGCGTAAACTTCAAGTACTTCCGGTCCGGTAAACTACCAGGCGTTCGTGCCGGCGTTCGTCAACATCGATGCGAACAGCATAAAACAACACCTCTGTATGAACCAACAGACCTAGATTTTCTAGATGCAATGATGAAAGGACCACAACCGAAGAAAATTATGGTACGTACACGATCGGTTCTTGCATGAATACATTTCGAGATGGAGTGAAGACTTGTTTTTTGTGAAAAAATGCGATGCAAAAATTATTTGTTCATATTTCGTTGTTGGTGCAAACACGAAACCCCTGGGTGCAAACGCTTGAAACTTGAACGATGAAAAAACTTTTCAACGAAACAAACTTTTTCTCTACCTTTGTTTTATAACTCTTACTTTTTGTTTTCAAACTTCGCGGTACGGGAGTTTTATGTTGTTCATGTTGTAGTTCATTTTTTATTTCAGGTAATTTTTGTTTTTCCTTTGTTTCAAATTCATTAGCATATATTACCATACCCAAAAACAATGGAAAAATAAAAATTACCTGAGATAAAAAAATTAACTACAACATTTACATGGGATTACAGTATGTCACCGGAAATGCATAATTCACCGGATGCTCAGTTTTCTACTCATGCGCAGTGCGTTTCGCCGCGGTGCCGAGAGACCCTGGCTCAGGCTGGTCACGTGTCTCCCAGAATCTGGGAGATTCCAATTAAAGGACACGGGGGAGGGGCGGCAAAGTGTGAAATTTGTCTGCTCTAGTTGGGCATTGCGAAACAAATGCAAAAGCGTTCGGCGGCTCGCGAAAAATGTGAAGCGGCGGTCATCCTCAGACTTCGAAAACATATCCACATGGTCTGGTTCTGAAAGTGTAAGTTGCTTTAGGATCAGAGGAATTGTCACGGCGCTTGAAGATTTACCGCAGTAAAGCTAATTTTGAACTTGCTGCAGAATGCAATCCAATTTTATTTACTTGACGCCGCAAAGCTCGCGCTTTTGATTTATGGCATTGTTCCGGACTGGGATGAATTATCGCTACATACTGCTTAACAGGCGATCTTTAAGCTTCATTCGAAAGGCACATTAAAGTGCTGCCGTCTGTTCTCTGGCGATGGCAAAGCAAGAAAGAAGCGGCTGCCACGGACCAAATGTTTGCACGCTGATCAACAGTACACTTTTATAACAGGAAACGATCGAGAGAAGACAATGAAAGCTTTTATTCTTCGTGTGTGAGGCATGTTGTTTAGTTACTATGTTCACCAGTTCCAGTCGTTTGGATGTCTATACATTGTTCATTTATATACTTGTGAATTTTTGAGCAACAATTTTATTCTTGCGTATTGTTTATTCGCTTTCGTTTGAATCGTTTGACTGAACCTTCGTTATTTCAATTTTAGGATTTTGTTCATATTATGTTCAGTTCGAAAATTATAAGTTGTTAGGATCTTTTGTCCTTCTATTTATTGAGTTGTAAACGGCAGGCATAACATAAACAGCAAAATTGAAGCACTTTTCACGGCCAAAGAGATTTCTAACATCCCTATTCGGTTGACGATATAAAAGCCTGGGATGTTTTATCTGTTTTATTTCGGGTCTTGCTATAATCACAGAGAATTTTTTACGTCTTTTATATATATCTTGCAATACAGATTCCTATTTTCAACAAGAGGTTATGGAACATGGAACATAATTTATTTCACAGCCACAGCTGAAACAACAACCGTCGCGCACAGCACGATCCTAGCCACTGTACAGAAAACAAGGCAACGTTACAAATACTGTCTGTCTGTCTACCCCTCCTTAGGATTACAATTGTCCACGAGACACGTGACCAGCCTGAGCCAGGGTCTCTCTCTCTCTCGCTCCAGGGGAGGGAAGAAGAGAGACCCTGGGAACGAGGTTGGCCAATACACAGTACAGAACCAGAAGAGCTTGCGACGGTGTGAGCGGTTCTCGTTTACCTCCAATTTGGAATCCTATGATTTCAAAAAAGAACGCGGTTGGTGTAGGAGAAAAGCAACTGATTGTATATTGATCCTCGCCTCCTGATTGATCATCGCAGTGTGCTATCAACTTATTAAAGCAGATGAAAAGCAACCTGAAAAAATTCGGGTTTAAACGGGATTCGAACCCATGACCTTGCGATACCAGTGCAACGCTTTACTGACTGAGCTACCACGATATCCGAAAGTCAATTGTGAGTTCGTGGTATACCTGGTTTATTTTTTAGTGAAATACATAACTATGAAAAAAGACAATCATTTATGTGAATTGCGGATGAAACATGAGTGAAATTTGATCCTCGCATATCTATCCCTATTTCACTCATGTTTCATCCGCAGTTCACACATGATTTTCATACATTCATATTCATGTATTTCACTATCATCGGGTATATCACGAACTCACAATTGACTATCTATCCAGGTGGCTTGGTAGCTCAGTAGATAGAGCGACCGGTATCGCAAGATCATGGGTTCGAATACCGTTCAAGCCTGAACTTTTTTCAGGTTGCCGCTTTTTCTGCGCTCTCTGCGATCCGCAGTTCACATAAATGATTTTCATATATTCATATTCATGATTGTATGTTGAAGCTCAGGAAATTAACAAAAAAATATATACCGTGTGGCACTAAATTTTTGCGGGTTCTAATTTTTGCAGAGTTTTTCACGATCCGCAAAAAAATAGTTCCCGCAAAAATGTTCTCCGCAAAAATTTACTCCACTGTCGAAATTACATACAAACATCACTTTTTACGTATTGTAAAATCGTGTCGGTGCCCATTAATATAAAACTTCTCTTTCGTTCAGATATAATTATAATAGAATGACACTGATAAACGTGTTTCACATCTGCATGTTGCAATTGTTTCACCCGTATAACTAATTCCCAGTGCCAAAACACAGTCTTTCCAAATCGCAAAAATTAGTTCGCGCAAAACACAAACAATTGCCCATACGCAAAATTAAACTTCCGCAAAAATTTAGTGCCACATGGTATTTTAAAGTATTTTTTATTACAAGATTTCTTTTATTTTGAAGCATATCTATATATTTTTATTGCGACCAACGCTTAAAAAAATCCACTCCCCTAGTACATTACTTTCGTCTGTTGATTCATGCAGAATAATGTCGAAAACTAAACGTGCATAATTTCGCATTCTAAACACGTTTGCAACAAATTCGGTGGCTTTTATCTTCCTTGTACTGAAATTACAAGCGATTACTGGGTTAATACTCGTTATATCCTCCCCGATTACGAAAAATAGCGCACAGGCTCCTCTTACTTTCGGATCGAAACGATTTAAATCTTTGGGCAAACATGGTTAGGTGGACAATTTCCAAAATTTTAGTTAAAGCGTAAAGGATTTGTTGTTAACAAATTTGGTTTTGTTTTTATGAAAAGACAGTTAAATTCACATTCGAAAGCTTCAAACTAGTTAGAACGTACTCTTTCATTTAAGGTCTTTACATGTGAAACGGTGTTCTTAAAAACAAAATTAACCAATGATAAATCAAAGGCTCCTATGAGCCAACCCGTGAATACGAAACGCTCTAAATAAAAGATTCTGCACACTTTCTGACCCTCCCCTCTTTAACGGCGTTTTGATCCACCAACCTCCACCCCCTGCGTCCAACTCCCCACCCTCCCCTCCTTGCAGCGCCGTCCCCATGGGAAAGGCAGGTGACCATTACATATCGCGGCCCTAGTTTTCACCGACCGTCCCCTCTCATTGGCGTTTTGCTTGACCGACCCCCACACACTGCGTCCAAATCCCCGTCCTCCCCTCCCTTCAACCCCGTCCTCATGGGTAAGGTAGGTGACCATTACATAACTAAGTAACATTCTAAGATATCCAAAAGCCTCCATTGGTTTCCACATCGAATGAACCACTTCTCTCATTTAAACACCCTCCAGTCAAACACCCATGGCCATTGTTTAATTTTCAGTAAAATTAAAGTGCATTAAATGCCTCGGGGGTTCATGGGGGACCGTGCAGTTATTTGACGAAAAAAAAAAAATTCTAGGTGCCTAGCGCCTGATTTACCTTTCAGCCTAAAATGCATCGGGGATTCATTGGGAGAGAATTTGTATTCAGACCATGCAGTTATTTGACGAATAAAATATTTTCTAGGTGCCTAGCGCCTGATTTACCTTTTAGCCTAAAATGGCTCGGGGGGTTCATGGGGAGGGAATTTGTATTCAGACCATGCAGTTATTTGACGAATAAAATATTTTCTAGGTGCCTAGCGCCTGATTTACCTTTTAGCCTAAAATGGCTCGGGGGGTTCATGGGGAGGGAATTTGTATTCAGACCATGCAGTTATTTGACGAATATAACATTTTCTAGGTGCCTGGTTTACCTTTTGGCCTTGATGTTTTGAATTAATCTTACCTCAAGGCAACTAAGTTTACAATAAATTCGGCCCTTTGCGTTTCTTTGAAGAAATGAAGTATCCTAGTTTTATAATTTACTCGAAGTAGCTTGTGCTAGCCATGACACCTGTCAATCGACAAAGCATATACAGGGTTCGTACGGTCATGGAAAAACCTGGAAAGTCATGGAATTGTATAATTTAATTTCCAGGCCTGGAAAGTCATGGAATTTAAGTGTGGGTCATGGAAAGTCATGGAAAATTATGTTCATGGTACAAAATCACTAAAGCAGCATACGTTGTGGAAATAATAAGGCAAGATGAAAAATTAAAAAATCATCGTTTTGATAAAATTTTGAAAACAACTGTTGAAATCTTGGTCATGAAAAATTTGAAAAGGTCATGGAAAAGGTCATGGAAAGTCATGGAATTTTAAAATCTGAAAAGAGTACGAACCCTGATATAGCCCATGCACGCCATCCAAACTGTAGCCAGACTCGGCTGCAGATAGTGAAATTTCATATTGAGGAAAATGGGTGCGTATTGCACTTAAAGATCTCGTTGCGTACGCTTGAAGCTCTCGTCCGACAACCTAAATTGAAATTATAGCTGTATGTCGCCATGACATTTTTCGAGCTATACCGTACCTGCAACAAAAATAAACTAATATAAGAAGCATAATTGGTTGAAGGACCAATACAAGACAACAGTCACAAACGATTGTATTTAACATGTAAACTAGTTTTTATTTATTTATTTTTACTTTCATGTTTTCTCTATAATTTTATTGCGTCGACGAAGGAGACGCTTCCTAATCTTGTCGGCTAGGCGAAACGAATCGAGAAAAGTGTCGGTACCAAATCTGCGCCATCTTGGAACGTCACAATAGTATCCAGCATGCTTAGCGCGTAGTCTAGGCGGAACGAATCGAGAAAAGTGTCGGTACTAAATCTGCGCCATCTTGATTAAACATATGCTGAATGACCTGAATGCTTCCAGACATTAAAGTATATCTACATTTATTTAGTCGGTAAAATCCTTGCGAATATCACACCAAGTACTGAGGCGTATCATTTCAGAATCGGAGAAATATAAACCGAAATGAAATCAAGACAAGTATAGGTGGTTTTCATGTTACGTCATCGCCGCCATGCTGGTGGACATAAACAATAGTTCTCTCATTAGCTCCTTTTGTTCGTCCACCAGCATTTGTTCGTTTCACTATTGTTATCTATGTCTCTAGAGATCGATTGCAAACCACCTATACTATTTATGTCGGAAAAATCTGAGACCTTTCGGAGTACACAGCACGGCAGAATTGAAGGATTTTGCCCGATTCCACGGCGATAGCGTGAATTTGTTTGACGTCGGCCCGACGTTTTTGCCTGCGTGACATATCTCATGAAATTAGCCCCTTTCAACAGTGGGTGAAACTGTGGTACTAAAGTAGGTCAAGACGAGGTGCTACGGTATAAGGAGACGCACTATAATCTATGATTACTGCTAGCTAGTTACTAGCAGTAATTGCGTTCGTCTGCGAACGCGATCCTAATTTCGTGTTGAATGTCCTGTATCATGTGTTGGGTGTCCTGTGCAATTTCCTAGCGGAAAAAATTGAGATTTTTTTTCATGCTTGTTCATCCGATTAGCCCCCCCCCCCCCCCCCCCCCCCCCAAGATTCTTTTGTGTTTTTCAGGGGCAAATTCACGGGCGGGAACTGGTATCTACTTTGGCCTCGTTGTCATAGAGTTTGCTGCCGATCGGAGAAGGACGCTTTCGCTTCGCTTATTAATCTGCGGCGCATAAAAGCAACTTTACGCTTTTCAACGGCCGGAAAAAAGTTGAGAATTGACCGATTTTTATCACATAGCAAGTGAAATGAAGCCTGGTAGAGGTTTTACGGCAAAATCAACCACGGACATTTCAGGGTCTGTTTACGAACGCTGTCGATCCGCGTCGATCTCTACACAATTCATCGGTCTTTGTCATACGGCAAGTGAAATAATGGTTGGCTGCGATTTTTTTTCTTTGAATCCAACAATTCTTCCCCGTAACTTATGCCCGCATGTTTTTTCTCGCTGTTGTTGCTGTTTTTCATCAACCTCGTTCCCAGGACCTTTACCCTGGCTTGGGGGCGGGGCGGGCCCCGCCCCCAAGTAAAGGTCCTGGGAACGAGGTTGGTTTTTCATGTATTAAAAATATAGACGGCTGCATCACGGTGTTCCTTTGTTTGCTTATCTTATCATTGCTATTTTACTAAATAACATTCGATTTCTTTATGATTTTGTTTAGTTTTATTGTTTATCGTGTAAGCTTATGTTTGAATCACATCCTGTCAAATATTCAATGTTATTCGCTTGATATATTTGCATGTACTGCAGATACTGTATGTAAATGTCAACAAAAAGTAACGCAAATGTCACGCTGTTTCTTCCTTGTCACCGCAAAATGTTTGCGAGTTTCTTGCACTCTCAAGTGGTGGTGAGCAAAAACATTTAGCATGGTGTGAATCGACATCTATACTGCTTCTTTCAATTCAGCTTTTAACGAACATGTCGAACGCACTCTTAATCTCTGATTATTACTAGTCACAGATTATGGAGACGCGTTCGAAGGAATTTCCGGCGGAAATGAGTCCCTGAAAAAAGACAATAGGGGCGGCCATTTGGAAGACCGGCAACCAAAAAATCTCAAATTTTGCTGCACATAAACCACAGGACAACCAACACGAAATTAGGATTGCGTTCTTCGAACGCGATTAGGCTGTGACGTCATTTTACCTTATAAGGGAAAGAGAACACGCAAACTATCCCAGCGAAATACACAGTAGATTGCCGCGTATTACACCTTAGCATCCCGTTTTAAGACATAAGACACACCGATACGCCTCTCCGTTGCTCAGGAGATCCTGGATGTCAAAGATCCGCCTTGATTGGACAAAACGTTTTTCACCTCCAATCGGTCAATTCAAGGACGATCAAGATAACGATATTCGGATTGAACGCCTCAAAGAACGGTACGCTGAGATATTCAAGCCCGAACTGTGAACTGTTAAAGGTGTTACAGCTAAGTTGCACCTGAAAGAAAAACGCAACATCAGTATTTCAGAGGGCGCGCCCTGTACCCTACGCATTGTACTTTCCCTAGATGGGGAAGTAAAAGAGTCAAGCCAGTAAAAGTTAGTGATTGGGCCACATCCATTGCTTGCGTTCCGAAAACCGACGGGTCGGTACGTGTTTGAGGCACTTTAGAATATCGCTTGATGGCCGTGGCTCAAATGGGTTTTTACCCCTAAGTGGTACCAATTCTAAAGGTCCTGTCACACTATTGCGTATTAAAGAAACGTATGAATTGCGTATGAAAATTCATAAAATAATTTTCATACGCACAAAATTCCCTTGAAAATACAACGTATGACCAGCGTACCTGACTTATGAGTAACGTACCTCTGGCGTAACTCTCGCGTATTCAGCGTATGCCTAGCGTATGTTTAGCGTATAAACCATACGTCCGAATACAGTCAAACCTGTATATAACGGTCACCCTTGGGAAATGGCCAGGTGACCGTTATATACAGGGTGACCGCTATATACAGGTTTCCTTTAAACTCTACTGGAAGTTAATGAATAACGTTTTTATATGGAAATAATCAATAAATTTACATTTTATTGACAACAACAATTAACAGCAACGTTCAAAATACGAGTTAAAGGCCCCTAAAATGTCCGTGGAAGAAAATAAAAATAATAAAGAGATTAAATTTCTGATAGAAGACCATAGAAGAGGAATTTGACGCGGAGCGCTCTCATGGTCTATAAAACAACAGCTGTCAACTTGACAAGTATAGTGTAATTATCAAGGAACTACGCAGAATTCGAAAGTGAATATAGTTTGGTACGGAAAATACGGGTGTTAGTTCGAAGAAAGAAACTACTGTATTGTTTGAAAGCGATATGACCCGCTTCCGAGAGCAGAACATCGGCACTTTTGTTGCTGTCTGTCGCAACCATGTGTTGGACGCAGGCGATGACGTGTATTTGACATGTATTTGAAGTTGTACTTCGTATAATATTTGTATTTGTGTGCGACCCCTGCCCTGGTAGCTACAATTTAATGAGCTGTTGAATAAAGCTTGTCATGATTGGCTAATGGTTTGATCGTAATCAAATTTGGTGACCGTTATGTACAGGTGAAAAATAATGAAATTGTGGATTCGGGAAGTCTAAAGGGTGACCGCGTCCGTTATATACAGGTGACCGCTTTATACAGGTAAACTTTACAGTAAATATAAGGCACGATTTTCGGGAAGTTGTTCGGTGACCGTTATATACAGGGTGACCGCTATATACAGGGCCGTTATATACCGGTTTGACTGTACGCACAAAATTTTTAAGCAT
This sequence comes from Dendrophyllia cribrosa, assembly GCA_024195265.1. Classification (NCBI taxonomy): domain Eukaryota; kingdom Metazoa; phylum Cnidaria; class Anthozoa; order Scleractinia; family Dendrophylliidae; genus Dendrophyllia; species Dendrophyllia cribrosa. The sequence goes on from JAJLRJ010000001.1 coordinate 52,025,537, forward strand.
GCTTGAAAAAAATTTTCTGCCTCGCCGTATGCCAGCGTATGCCACCTTATACGACCCTGCTTGAAACGTATACAACCTATGCCCAACGTACCCCTAGCGTATGTCAGCGTATAGCAGCATATAAGTGATATTTTTCATACGCTGGCATACGCTAGTACGATACGCTATAGTGTGACAGGGCCATAAAACATGAATGACACAGCAATAAAAACCATCCAGTTGACTGACAGATAGTTCTTGTCATATTGTTTTGTCTCAATACCCTAAAATGTGCCGCGATAATTCTAACGGTGGTCATCTTAGATTTTAGCACCCTATGCGTTGCCAATCTACAAATTTTGACCCCTAGGCCTTAAGGGTACGACGAGCACCCCCGTCATTTTGTATATGGGAGTCCCCCGCCCCCCGGGGGTGGGTTAAAGTGCTAGTTCGATGAAAATTTACCTCTTTCTTTTGGCTATTTTTTGACTTAGAATACTTATTGGATTTGAAACTAAATGCATGTAAACACAAGTTTTGGAATCTTGCAGATGAAGATCTTTTTGTCGTAAACGCTGTTGTAATTAACGCTTCTACTGAATTTTGAAGTTGACGTTTTGGAGACAGTTAGCACATTCACACGAGGAAAATGACTCTTTTATGTCAAGTTCATCGAGAACTGTTGTAATGGGAAAGTTAATCAACATTTTGCCGTTTAGGCTCTTTTGGAGGTTGGTGTTATTGATTGTGTATTTGGTATCCTATCATTCTCTGGTGCATGTATTTACATGATGCGTTTTTTTGCGCTCCTTTTCCACTGTCTTCGCCAAATACTCAGCGCCATAAAGTCCAGCTCGACGTAAATATAGTGATTGGAAAACTGACAATCATGATATCTTCTCATAGTATGGTACTCGTTGTTTAGAGATCAGAATATGACTTACGATTAGTAATAGATTACAGCAAAGTGCAGGCGAACATGGAAACAAGAGGCTCGTGTCGTCAAAGATGGCTCCATATTCCTTTGACGAAATTCCTTTGACAAAAATCTGCTAGCAATATGAAAGTGCTTCGAGAAAAATATTAAAGATGTCAATTTTTTTATTTTATCAGAGTTAATTTTTTTTTTTACAATCAGAAACACACTTTCTGCATTGTTACTATCGGCACAAAGCTATCATTAAAATTAAGGATGACTAAACGGCATTTCACAGTAGTCTTTAGTGTTGGTAAATCGTCCCTGTATAGCTATCAACAGGCTTGTACTCGTCCAAACAGCTATCGGCAATGCGTTTATTATTGCCACCGTTAAGTGCCTTTTCCACTGCCTTCGCCAAACAGCCATGACTGGCCTATTCTGATAGCGAGTCTCAATAGCTATAGACACACTCGCGAAGAACCACTCAATTACCAGTGGAACTGATGTGGTGATCGCGAACGACTGAAGCAACGCTAGAACTGTTTTATTGTCTGTGTAAAAGTATTCATGCAAATGGAGGAAAGCATTCACAGAAATAATAGCGCTTGCCTCATACAGCATACTCATTATAGCGATATCAGTTGCGAGCCTTTCGCGACAGAGCTACAATACTACTCTTCGCGACGAGGAGAGCGAAAATACCCCCAGGGGACTCGTCTTCTTTCACAAATTTGATGACATATGTAATCTACCAAAACTACGGCACTTCGTTCTATGACCTCTGCAATTCCATGCATTATTCCGATGAAAGCGATCATTACCAAATTATCAAGGTCCGCTTGCAAAAGTCTTAACATCACAGCCGATCCACAATACAGAGGAACCAGTAGCACAAATGATGTTCCTGGATGACTTATTCTCCAAAGCCGCTGAATACAAAGGCGGGAAACGCCTTTAAAAGCAACAGAGATTAGAGGGGTGAACATTGCAATATAGATTTTATCATGTTTTTGGTACTCTGGGTAAATGAAATAGGCCATCAAAATGCCCACGACAGGAGTAATAACACACACAGTTATCATCAGTAGAAACAGCTTGAGTTTCTTTTTTTCAGAGCCTGATGAAAAATGTCTTGCGAGAACCCACGTCTGTACGCAGATGCCAAGAGCGAACAATGCGTTTTCAGGGACTTTTAGCGCGTATGTTAATCTTGAGTCAGAAATGCCGAAGACTTGAAGGACCGAACGATACAGCGAATTGAGAACAAAGCAAATGAGTGATGCGAGAAGAAGAATGCGTTTCAATCCCTTGATTTGATGTGGCTGAAAATGAAAGAGAATATTAAAGAAAAACCAAACATGACTAAACACCAACGCTCTAATCTCAGAAATGGTTTGAGACCATTGTATGTTCATTGGGATAGATTCCTTTCGACGAGACAAACAATTAAGAATAGCTTGATAGTTCAAATAATACACGAGGATAAAAACAGTTCCAACAATAGTCGCACTAAAAATAGAAATTAAAAATCCAAAGTATAGTGAACACCAAATTGAACGTGTTATGGATGGTCTAAGTCTTTTCCAAGCCATCGCTCTTTGACTATTTTCTGTTTCTTTGGGTGTATCTTCGCTGTCCTCTGGCGAGCACGCGTTTATAATCCTTACTTGAACGTTATTAAACGGCAAATATCCAGTACTTGTTATTTCTCTGTCGCCGTATTCTTGGAAAATAACCTCGTCAACAGGTTGACAGTTCCACTCCAAGCTTGTACTTTCTAAAGGACTGAAACCGAACGACTCTGAATTAAACTCAGCTTCGTTGGGGTTGAAATGTTCGGCCCCACTGCGCGTCAAGCTAAACACGATACCACCACACACTTCACCTACAGCACTGCCAACCATTCTCGATTGCAAATCAGAATAGCTGTGTATGAAATTAAAGGCAGCTCACGGCTTAGCGTTATTGTGGTTTGTCTTAAGGTGGCCGAATACAGTTTTGAGGGACAATAAATTTCCTTACGCGCGCGTGTGACGCAAGCAATACGGCGCGAGCAAACAACAACGAAGCTCTGATCTCGTGCACGCAGTTAGTAATGCGCGAGCAGCCGCGCGCGCAGATAAGTGAATGGCCGTGGTGTACGCAGTACTGCGCATGCTCGGAGATCGTACTAAACGTTTTTTTGATCGTGAATTTCTCGAAATCTAGCCGTACGACTTATGCTCAATTTTTGATATTTTTAAATATACATCAACATCGATCTGCAGACAATTTTTTTTCAAAATCTGTAAGACAGATTTTAAAATATTTTTCGAAATTCCTATTTTTGATATTTTCGTTGATATGCGAAAAACTCTCTTACAGATTTTTGTTTTAACTTGTAAGAACGTTTTTTTTTTATCCAAAGTTTAAATGGTAAGATTTTGAGGTAGGGTCGTACGGGTGATTTTTGAGTAAAACGTCCTCATAGAATTAGAACCCAGTCTTCTGACAACCACTCGTTCGCTTGTTTTAAGCGACTTCTAACCAGAGGATGGTGAAATCACAAACACCCACTGTCTTGTACGATGGTTTTGACTTTGTAATTGTTGCTTGTTCCCACAAATGGTCACCTGTGATCGATATTATCGGAAGCATCTGGTGACCCCTATAAACTGTAGTAAGCCACCTTAATTATTAAGTGGTAAGTTGTAAAGTCTTCAGGCTCCCTGGTGTAACTCAGATAAAGCTGGCGTTTTAAAATTTGCGATGGTCTTAAGTAGAGGAATAAACGCGGAAGTGTGGTTTGAAATTTGATATCTTATCGAAATATTTTCTTGCTATCTTTAGCCATCGTTTTAGCAAAACATATTTGTTTAGTTATTCAGGAAGAAATAACAAGTTGACACGAGATATAAATGAACAATACAGCCGCTTGCTTATTTGCTATGGAATTGGACCTAATGTTTTAAAACAACTTAAGGTGGCTCCATTTAGTTTTTTGGCGCGCAAGACTGGGCTCGAAAATGGTGCGAACGTGTGCTTATTCATTTTTATAACGTCACGAAAATAAAGAGGTTTTTATGATAGCTGAAACGTTTATTGCGCTCGGTTCGCGCAGTAAATTTTTATAAAAATTGGCAAATTTGTAGGATTTTCTTGGTTCGTGATAAAAAAAAGACAACAATTTTTGTACACACACAAACCCAATAAACTAAAAAACGAAAAGTGAATAAATTGCCGAAAATTATGTACCGATTTTCTTTATGGCTTTGTCAGATGAGACTTACTGAACGCTTATTCTGTTTCACCAAAAATCGTGAATATTTACCTTGTAAAAAACGAGAAAAGCCTTGAACAACAAGCCCAACAACTCAATCAGTGGTTGCCATTGTAACGAGACAAGACTGTCAAAGTAGATTTCTCCGTAAAGGCCGAAGAAAGCCATGTATGTGTATAATATGCCTAGTATCGCGACACAAAACTTTAAAAGACAGCAATATTTTATTTGGAAGACTGGCCAATAACTATAGTGAGCTACCTTAAAATTTGTGGACCAAACCTACATAAGTTAACAAACAGATACACCGGTTAAACTTCAGTCCTATATTTGGATAATTCGCAATCATCACCAATATTTAGATCAATAGTTTGTCGGTTCTATTGATGTCCATTGCCATGAATACTAGATTTAAACAATTTAATATCGGGGTAGTATGTTTCGATGCACGAGGAACTATATATAATTGCTTTTGACTAGAAATTGATGAGCCTTGAGAATTCTAACTGAGAATTTTCTCAAAACAAGCTAATTTCTAGGTATAATAGACTTTAAGTCAGGCTCCTGGTGTAACTCAGATAAAGCTGTGGTTTTAAAATTTGCGATGATCTTAAGAAGAGGAAGAAACGCGGAAGTGATTTGACAGAATTTGACATCTCATCGAAATATTTTCTTGCTATCTTTAGCTATCGTTTGAGCAAAACATATATAACTAGTTAATCAGGAAGCAATAAGTTGACACGAGATATAAATGAAATATATATATATATATATATATATATATATATAATTATAATAAACTGGTTTAAGACTTCAGAGGTAGTTCATCGTTTTATTACTACAGCTCTGTTTCGTATGACCAAAAGATGACCACACTCATCAGGCAATATCAACGATTGACCGTTAAATTACAATAACTGGCTATAAAGAATTTATATATATATATACATATATATATATATATATATATATATATATATACACTATCATAAATGAAGACAAATTGTAAATTTTGTCAATACCTATATTTCGGCTGCATTCAACAGCCTTCATCAGGGTAAAAATTGGCAAAAAATTGTTTTGTTTTTACCCTGATGAAGGCTGTTGAATGCAGCCGAAATATAGGTATTGACAAAATTTACAATTTGTCTTCATTTGTGATAGTATATATTTATTCATGGAGACTGCGCTTTTTTATATTGGTGCTTGTGAAAGATTATATATATATATATATATATATATATATATATGTTTCGGAGCACGAGGAACTATTAAAATTGATTAAATGGCCCAGTCATTTTAATGGAAAATTTTCTCAAATCAAGATAATTTCTAGGTAAAATGGATTACAAGTCATAGTTTCAGTAGCTTATTTGAAGCAATGGGGTTTATTTCTTGGTCCGCAGAAAGGCAATGTCAGTGAGCAACTGCAACTGTCCAATAATAATCATATAATAATATGAAAATCCGCAAGTGAAAGCATCAAATTGTTCAACAACCGATCGGATTCGAGAATTTTGTCGGTTACCGATATTTCGATACCGATATATTACAGATATTAGCTGGCAATTTTTAGAAACTTAAGTTTACTTTACTAGTTCGTAAGCCCATTTTAAGTTCGTAAGTTTACTAGTTCGTAAGCCCATTTAAAATTTTTTATTTGTAAATTATTTAAAGCAATTGTATGAATTATTTAGTATATCTGTTAGAGCAGTTTTCAATTGAGTGTCGAAAGTAATTACACAATTGCTTTGGTTTTGCATTGCTACGCTTTGTGATTGGCTAAAAAATCTCGCGCCACTTTCTCGACCAATCAGAAGTAAAACCAAAACCAATCGTGACTTGCTCGCACGCGTTTTCCCGCGCTTGGCGCCGCCGACATGTAATTGCTCCGAGCTCTGATTGGTTCATTGGATTGTTTACGACTGCTGTGATTGGTCAGAGTAATTACTTTGGTTTTGGTTTTACCACACTCAACTGAAAACTGCTCTAATGTATATTTAACAACTATTCACCGAAGGCCAACCCTACTAGGTCACCTGGCTATTTTCGAATTGCCCATAATACACTTTGTTTGCCCCCCGAAATTTTGCATAAACTACTGTTTGTAAATGCTCTTGGGAGGACTGCATACTCCCCAAGAGCATTTCAAAACAATAGTTTATGCAAACTTTGGGGGGCAAACAAAGTGTATTACGGGCAATTCGAAAATAGAGAATACATGTATACAACTGAGTTAACGAGAATCTTATACACATAAACCTACGTTGTTATTGAAAATGACAAAATGACAAAAAGACAAGTAGGAATTCATATAATTACCGTAATAATATTCACATGACATTTCAACAGATATTTTTCCAAACAAATTTCTATGAAATAAATAAACGACATTTTTAATCTCAGAAATAAATAAAGTTTATGCCCCATTCCCTTAGTAATTAATTTTATTAAACTGCTAGTATTTTTCGTTCGTTGCCTTGGTTGCGCTCTGTTTGCTGGGAAGAGAGAGATGACATTGGCCACACACGTGGCCGTTTATTGTAAGCAATAATTATGACAAAACGACAGAACCATAACTCTAAATGAAACTGTTCCCAGCAAAGGTGAGGGGATACCCACGCATGCACATGTAATGTAAATTAGAAGGGAAACTGGGAGGGTGGGAAATCAAGAAATTCCCTTGAATGATGGACGTGGCACAGTACTCAGTTGGATGTTCTAGGCCAAAGAGGACCAAATGAACCATACGCGCCTTAATATAGTGTGACTAGTAAGGGTATCTCCTTACGACCACCTGACCGGAAGCCGCAGAACAGATTCACTGCTACAGTGCATAAAATCATTTATTTGTTAAATAAATATCCTTTATTCCCCATTGCCTTAGTAATTAATTGTATTAAACTGCTAGTATTTTTCGTTCGTTGCCTTGGTTGCGCTCTGTTTGCTGGGAAGAGAGAGATGACATTACACCTTTTGGTATATTTTGGCTACACACGTGGCCGTTTATTGTAAGCAATAATTATGACAAAATGACAGAACAATAACTCTAAATGAAACTGTTCCCAGCAAAGGTGAGGGGATACCCGCCACCGTCCTCACACGATGAAAAATATCCTTTAGTTTCTTATCAATTTCTCTTCTTTCATCCTCTATGAATGACATTAGGCTAATTAATTTTTATTTGATTTTTGGTATTTTATATGACAACGGAATTCTTGCAATTAGGTGTACATTTAAAACGCAGTAATTAGAAGCACTGACATTTACATGAAAGTAAGTTGATAATTCTGTTCGGCGAAATCTATGGCAAACTCAACAGAACTACCGTAATATTAGGATTACAGGATTTTAATCTTACTTCCAGCATGGACGTTACAAGCCTTGAAACCCTGGACTTACGATTGGTAATAGATCACAAAGTGCAGGCGAGCATGGAAACAAGAGGCTGGTATAGGGCCAGCAAACTTAACCCCCGCTACTGCGTTCCCTTTGCGTTCCGTATGCGTTCCCCTCATTACCTATGCCTATTCCAAATGAGTATGCAAATCCAAATTAGTATACATCAAGACAAAAGGAATAGGTAGTTGACGTCATGAAAAGGCATTCCGTTTATTAATATTCATTTATTAAACAGGAAATCCAAATTAGTATGCGTTCCCCTCATTAGCTATGCCTAGTCATTGACGTCACAACATGCCTTCCTGCATACTAATAAACGGAATGCCTTTTCATGACGTTAACTACCTATTCCTTTTGTGTTATTCTGAAACAATAGAAACAATAGACCGACTCAAACTTGCCCGCTTTATACCAAATCACTTCAAAACAAAACACAACTGACACAGATATCATTTACAGACAGATCAAAACAAAATGCCTTGACCAGGACTCGAACCTGAGTTACTGCGGCCACAACGCAGTGTCTTAACAACTAGTCCATCAAAGCTGTGGACATTATAACCGAATAAAACTAATTAGAGGTTTCCGAAACATTCAAGTGTAGAAGCAATAAAATTGCACAGTATAAAAAAACCGCTTCTTATTCGTATTTTTCGCAACATTCTTATTGCCGCTACATCGCTAGCCTCTATATCGATTTTCAGTTTCCCAGCCATAACCCACTTTAAGTTTTAATTTCTTTTCCGGTAGCTTCAATGTTCAAACTTTTAATTATGCGAACTTATACTGAACTAAATTTGCATGAAAAATTAGCACCTCGGGAAAATAAACAAAGCAACCAATTACATACGCGCGGTAAAACAATAAACCCGCACTCTGTTTAAGTTCAAATAAATTAAATAATAACAAAATGCTTTAAGGTTTCATCAAATCATTATGTCAACAAAAGCTGTTTTATTTAGAACAACTCAAATCCATGTACACCACAACTGATAAGACTGAATCAAGAACAAAATGTTAGAATGAAATAACTTTACGGACATAGCGCGAATTCACTATAAAGGCCATAGCACAGGCCTAAAGCTTTGTTGTTGTTTTTTTCGGAAACAAAGGTTTCCTCTGAAAACGATTTTACGTTTGGTTCATCTCTGTGTAAGTAAATACATTTTGTTTTATCGTTTGATTAATGTGTTAATTTAACTGATCAATCATTTTCTCCGCAGTAATAAAATTTAGAACTCGGACGGGGATTGTAAAGATTTCGGGAACTGATATATTTCTATAACGCCGCGTTTAATATCCAAGAAATTTATTATTCGAGGCTGTTTTCGCAAATCCTTGATCATATATAAAAACGTAACTAGATAACAGTGTTTACTGTTGTGATGAAATGATAGGGGTACAGGAGGGGTACAGGAGGGGTACAGGAGAGGTACAGAAAGGGTACAGGAAGGGTACAGGAGGGGTACAGAAAGGGTACAGGAGGGGTACAGGAGTTTTCACCACCACCACCACCACAATTCTATAGTTTTCACCACCACCACCACCACCACAATTTTATTGTTTTCACCACCACCATAATTCTATATTTTCTCCTCCTCCTCCTCCTCCTCCTCCTCCTCCTCCACAATTCTATTGTTTCCTCCTCCTCCTCCTCCACAATTCTATTGTTTCCTGCTCCCCTCCTCCTCCTCAATTCTATTGTTTCCTCCTCCTCCTCCTCCTCCTCCTCCTCCTCCTCCACAATTCTATTGTTTCCTGCTCCCCTCCTCCTCCTCAATTCTATTGTTTCCTCCTCCTCCTCCTCCTCTTCCTCCACAATTCTATTGTTTCCTCCTCCCTCCTCCTCCTCCTCCTCCTCCCCAAGGATCTACAGGCTGAGAGAAAGTATTTGTGGATTTATAGACAATGACAAAAAGGACAAAACAAGGACACAAATACTTTCTCTCAGCCTGTAGATCCTTGAGGAGGAGGAGGAAACAATAGAATTGTGGAGGAAGAGGAGGAGGAGGAGGAGGAGGAGGAGAAGGAAACAATAGAATGGAGGAGGAGGAGAAAACGATAGAATTGAGGAGGAGGAGGAGGGGAGCAGGAAACAATAGAATTGTGGAGGAGGAGGAGGAGGAGGAGGAGGAGGAGGAGGAGGAGGAGGAGGAGGAGGAGGAGGAGGAGGAGGAGGAGGAGGAGGAGGAGGAGGAGGAGGAGAAAATATAGAATTATGGTGGTGGTGAAAATATAGAATTATGGTGGTGGTGAAAATATAGAATTATGGTGGTGGTGAAAATATAGAATTATGGTGGTGGTGAAAATATAGAATTATGGTGGTGGTGAAAATATAGAATTATGGTGGTGGTGAAAATATAGAATTATGGTGGTGGTGAAAATATAGAATTATGGTGGTGGTGAAAATATAGAATTATGGTGGTGGTGAAAACAATAAAATTGTGGTGGTAGTGGTGGTGGTGGTGGTGGTGGTGGTGAAAACTATAGAATTGTGGCGGTGGGTGGTGGTGAAAACTCCTGTACCCCTCCTGTACCCTTTCTGTACCCCTCCTGTACCCTTCCTGTACCCTTTCTGTACCTCTCCTGTACCCCTCCTGTACCCCTCCTGTACCCCTATCATTTCATCACAACAGTAAACACTGTTATCTAGTTACGTTTTTATATATGATCAAGGATTTGCGAAAACAGCCTCGAATAATAAATTTCTTGGATATTAAACGCGGCGTTATAGAAATATATCAGTTCCCGAAATCTTTACAATCCCCGTCCGAGTTCTAAATTTTATTACTGCGGAGAAAATGATTGATCAGTTAAATTAACACATTAATCAAACGATAAAACAAAATGTATTTACTTACACAGAGATGAACCAAACGTAAAATCGTTTTCAGAGGAAACCTTTGTTTCCGAAAAAAACAACAACAAAGCTTTAGGCCTGTGCTATGGCCTTTATAGTGAATTCGCGCTATGTCCGTAAAGTTATTTCATTCTAACATTTTGTTCTTGATTCAGTCTTATCAGTTGTGGTGTACATGGATTTGAGTTGTTCTAAATAAAACAGCTTTTGTTGACATAATGATTTGATGAAACCTTAAAGCATTTTGTTATTATTTAATTTATTTGAACTTAAACAGAGTGCGGGTTTATTGTTTTAGTAACGCATGTAATTGGTTGCTTTGTTAATCTTTCCGAGGTGCTAATTTTCCATGCAAATTTAGAGTTCAGTGTTCGCATAATTAAAAGTTTGAACTTTGAAGGCGATCTGGTAAAGTCACGTTATCAAAACTTAAAGTGGGTTATGGCTGGCAAACTGAAAATCGACATAGAGACTAGCGATGTAGCGGCAATAAGAATGTTGCAGTAAATACGAATAAGAAGCGGTTTTTTATACTGTGCAATTTTATTGCTTCTAAACTTGAATGTTTCGGAAACCTCTAATTAGTTTTATTCGGTTATAATGTCCACAGCTTTGATGGACTAGTTGTTAAGAGCCAATGTCTGAAATTTTCGAAAATCGGGCGTCAGTCACAAAATTTCGGATTTCTTTATATTTTGCCCAAATAATCTCTATAGTGAAGTATTTTCAAAAATAACATTAAAAATTGTAACGGCGTTTTATTTTTTTCGAAAACGGGCAAAATTTGAAAAACGGCAAATCGGCGGCCTTTCAGTTGTGAAACTGGCGAAATATTACACATTTTCATCTCGCTCATACAGAAAAACGCGATGCCATACATTAATAAAATGTGGCCACAACATAAACACGCTCTTTTTCTTCACACTAGTGTTATTTACTTTGGATTAGCTGTTGAAATAAGAATATTTCGTCCGTTAGAAGAAACATTATTTCTTCCATTTTAAAAATTAGCAAATTTGAACCAATTTCAACGCCGTGGAAACCCAATTGGTACGTTGAGTTTGAAAACAAAATCAAGACAGTCTTGAAGCACGACTTCTGTTGTTTACTGTGGTAAAATATTTCTGGCGGCATTTTAAAAGTGCCCCGTCGAGAGACCAAAATGTGAAGGGTAGTTTGACAGGAAAACTTGTGACACGAACCAGCGCCGACGCTACGAACAAACATGAAAATGCGCAAAAAAATAGTTCCTTTGAGATAAAGCCTTTTTCAGAATTGTAAAGACTTCAGAAGAACTTTATCTATACTTTTGCTAACTTAAAATGATATCTTTTAAGCAGTCTGTTGGGATACGGAGTAGAGACACGAGCATCATGTTGTGCGACCTTACAAATACAGTAACAGTGATCAACACTTACCGGCTTTCAAAATTAAACTGTCCCGACCCTTGAATTGCACTTATAATAAAGACAATCCTGCACTCCGATCCATTATATTGCTGTGTTTGGAATATCTGAGCCTTGTAGATCATATCATAGCATTATTTACTCCAAATTTGTTAAAACAACAGTCGCTAAATGACGGTTGGGAAGTTTCCCACAATGTGTTGCAAAGAGATTGCGTGACGCGTAGCACACTGGAATTTGCTGCGTACTTATGGTATCAGTCAAGGGAAGAACATCGCCGTGGAAAGGGTTTCAGGTCAGTGTCATTTATAAAGTGGGCTGGGGGTCCTTTAGTTGTAGAACTTGAGGTTCTACCGCCTTTATACTCCTATAAACTAATTTCGATTTTGAGGCGTCAATACTGCATTATATTGACGGCTATTTTGTATCACGATTAAACATTGTCTAGATGTTTGAGACGTCAATGCGACTTTATATTGACGTCTCAAAAGCAAGCAAAAGTATCTGAGAATCGTGATACTATTACAGATGTCAGCTGGCTGTCAGTTTTGTTTTCCGCTGGTGGGTTTAAAGCTGTTTCTGCGCCATCTCCACCGCAAGTTACAGTCTCAACAGCCACGTCCGATGACAAGGAAAACAGTGCTAAACCACCAACATCCAATGTATTTTCATGCCCACAGGAAGGCTGCATCCCGTTGGAGAGGGGGGTGGGGGGTGGTGTACTTCCCAAAAATACCTTTGGGACTCCTGATCTAGAACGAATGGGTATCCATTTTAGAGACGTTTCCTAGAACGAGGTATAATATTTCGAACGCACGAAAGCTTCATAAGATGGTGAATCAAGAAATTGTCGATCGTGGCTTTATCTTCTGTTTGAAATGGAAGGAATTATGATGCTGATTTGTGTAGAAGCAGAATAGTCGTATTTTGATGTGTAAGTCGAACAAACAAAGAAATAACATTTAAAAAAATGGTCTATCGAAATTTACGCAATTTCTACGAAATCAAAGTTGAATACTGCGAAAAGCTCCCACATGGGATATATGTGCACAGGGAACAGTCAGCGGTCATTCAGTTATAGTAATGGCTTTTACAGATCAAATCGTTAATGTCTTGGTCTCGCATAAGGGAGGACTTAAAGCAGTCAACATAAGAAGCGTTATGAATGTGAGGTGGCAGATGGTTCCACTCTGGGACAGTACGAGCAAAGAATGATGCTCTGTAACAACTCTTGAGCGCTAGAATATTCCCCCGCGGGGGGGGGGGGGGGGGGGGGGGGGTGGGGGGGGGGAGGGTACTCAACAAAGTTTTGTATGGGGATGCTCCGCCCCGAGGTTCAAGCCCTTACCCTTTTAAATGCCAGGTAAAGGTACCCTTTCATATACCTTTCATTGAAAATGGTGTCGCTTTCATAAAGCCTTTACGTGCGTCTTTTTGATATATTTTGAAAGGCCCTTTTTATAATACTTGAATGGCAGTTTTCCCTACCTTTTTTATGCTTCAACTCGTGTTTTCGCTACCCTTTTCTATTCTTCATGAAATCCCGACCCTTTCATATACTTCAACTCGTGAAATCCCGACCCTTTCATATACCACCAACCTCAAAAGGGTACCCCTTTCGGGCGGAGCATCCCCGTATAGCCCATTATTGGGAGTACCCCCCCCCCCCCCCCGGAGGATATTCCTGAAGTGGTGTTGACCTTGGGATTGTCTAGTTACACGCCAACTCTTGACCAGAATCTGTCTTTCAACGTCCACAAGGCCGTGGACAATCAGGGATAGGCGGCTGACAGCCTTGTGCGCGTCAAGGCTCTGCCATCCGAGATCGCATATCATTTGCGTATCATTTTTCTAGAATGGAGTGTTAAAAATTGAGCTATTTTTAGAACGGGGTAACATTTTTCAACGGCCGTCCGCCCTGGAACGCCATCTGTCATTAAAAGCCTGCACCATGTCACCGGAGAGGCACACCCTAATGAACCTGGCCAAACAACAGTACGCCACCCTCCTCAGCGAAGGCGTTGCACTTCTCCCTTTCTTTGCAAGTCTCAAGCTCAGTTAGCAGCTCAAACAAAGGCCAAAGCCTCAAGGCGGGCTGGGCGCAAAAGGAAATGGAAAAGCCCTTGCTACCGATTCAACGAAAAGTCGGCCCGGATGTAGTCACAAAAGAAATGCGCCGTGCCCGTGCCCGGCAGTGAAGAGAAAAGCGCCACCGATGGCCCTCCTTGAAGAATTTGAGGATATATATAGTTGCCCTTGTAAAGCTAGAAAATGAAGGGCTAATGTAATGCAAGATTGCTAACCGCTTTTACGGTTTTATTTTCTCTTGTAAGAAGATTGAAGAAGCCTTGTGTGATACATGTATTTTTTTTCCGCCTCGAGGCTGTGCAATAATTTTTTTTTCGAGATTATTCCATACTTTTCTTTCGCTCGCTGTGGACGATCTTTTTTCCTCTACTTTTGCTGTGCAGGAATTTATTTTTTGGTATTAATTACCAGAACTTTTCGCCCCAGGGAGCAAAGTATTTCTCAAATTTCAGTGCGCTACGCGTCACGCAATCTCTTTGCAACACATTGAAGACTGTCATTTAGCGACTTCTGTTTTAACACATTTGGAGTAAATAACGCTATGATATGATCTACAAGGCTCAGATATTCCAAACACAACAATGGAATGCATGATTGGCTTTATCATAAACGCAATTCAAGGCTCGGGTAAGTTTAATTTTCCGATGAACGAATAAAGGAAAGAGGGTGAGTGTTGATCGCTGTTATTTTAATATAAGGTCGCACAATATGCTTTTGTCTCTACTTCGTATCCCAACAAACTGTTTAAAATATATATATTTTTAAGTTAGCAAAGGATAGATAAAATTCTTCTGAAGTCTTGCAATTCTGAGAAAGGCTTTATCTCAAAGGAACAATTTGTTTTTTTTTGCGATAAACACTTTGTTCGTAGCGTCGGCGCTGGTTCGTGTCACAAGTTTTCCTGTCAAACTACCCTTCACGTTTTGGTCTCTCGACAGGGCACTTTTAAAATGCCGCCAGAAATATTTTATCACAGTAAACAACAGAAGTTGTGCTTCAAGACTTTCTTGATTTTGTTTTCAAACTCAACGTACCAATTGGGTTTCCACGGCGTTGAAATTGGTTCAAATTTGCTTATTTTAAAATGGAAGAAATAATGTTTCTTCTAACGGACGAAATATTCTTATTTCAACAGCTAATTCAAAGTAAATTACTGTAGTTTAAAGAACAAGAGTGTGTTTATGTTGTGGCCAGGTTTTATTGATATATGGCATCGCGTTTTTCTGTACGAGCGAGATAAAAATGTGTAATTTTTTGCCGGTTTCACAACTGAAAGGCCGCCGATTTGCCGTTTTTCAAACTTTGCCCGTTTTCGAAAAAAATAAAACGCCGTTATAATTTTTAACATTGTTTTTGAAAATACTTCACTATAAAGATTATTTGGGCAAAATAAGAAGAAATCCGAAATTTTGTGACTGACGCCCAATTTTCGAAAATTTCAGACATTGGCTCTTAAGACACTGCGTTGTGGCCGCAGTAACCCAGGTTCGAGTCCTGGTCAAGGCATTTTGTTTTGATCTGTCTGTAAATGATATCTGTGTCAGTTGTGTTTTGTTTTGAAGTGATTTGGTATAAAGCGGGCAAGTTTGAGTCGGTCTATTGTTTCTATTGTTTCAGAATAACACAAAAGGAATAGGTAGTTAACGTCATGAAAAGGCATTCCGTTTATTAGTATGCAGGAAGGCATGTTGTGACGTCAATGACTAGGCATAGCTAATGAGGGGAACGCATACTAATTTGGATTTCCTGTTTAATAAATGAATATTAATAAACGGAATGCCTTTTCATGACGTCAACTACCTATTCCTTTTGTCTTGCTGTATACTAATTTGGATTTCCTGCATACTCATTTGGAATAGGCATAGGTAATGAGGGGAACGCATACGGAACGCAAAGGGAACGCAGTAGCGGGGGTTAAGTTTGCTGGCCCTATACTACTGATAGCTTATGATGAATACGTAGGACCTTGTTCCTATAAACGCTGATATTATGCTATTGGATTTTTGATTGCAGGATTAGGCAATTGTTCAGTCACAGTAACCGGAATAACAGTAAATCTTATTTTTTGTAAGTAAACACCATCCACTTACTACACGTAATTATGACAATAACTAATTTCAAATCTCTTATATTTAATCATTTCATGGTATACGGCAATTCTTTCATTTGAACCTTATATAGCTGAACAGTCTCGTTTCCATGTTAGGTTACTCATGTGCGTAATATTGGAATGGTGAGCCGAATGGTGACTACGTAGATGTGTACTGTACGCATGTGTGGCCGGTTTTACCGCGGTTCTATCCAGTCCATTGATTTTTCAACCGTGCGGTGGACGACAGCAGTCTCGTTTTCATGCTAGAGCGATCACGTGACCAATGTGCAAAAACTAATGTGTTGGATTCAGAACACATAGCTTGATATTTCTACCAAGTTTGGGCGTGTTTCCTTGATTTGGGAGAATTTATGACCTCTTTAAGTTTGCAGCCTCGTTTCCATGCTAGAGCGATCACGTGACCCTCCTTAAAGGCAAAAACCAATGTGTTGGATTCAGAACACCTAGCTTGATATTTTTGCCAAGTTTGGACGTGTTTCCTTGATTTGGGGACAATTTATGACCTCTTTTAGGTTTTCAGCCTCGTTTCCATGCTGGAATCCATGGGTCATTTTGAAACATCCCTTAAGTACCCTCCCGGCGATTTTCAAGATTGGCAACAAAGTTTTTCTGGTTCCTAAGGCTCCAAAGAACATAACTAGACTAGTTGCCTGCTTTCTTCATCAAAAGCCTACGGGAATACATATGCTCCCTGACTACGTCTGAAAAGTTTGGATGGGCTGGCCATCGATGGAGCAAAGCGACTTCAAACTTTTAGAAACGACGCTTGCAAGAGATTGGAGTGGATGGTTGATTGGCATCTGTCCAGTAAGTTGAATTGTCCAGCCCCCTTTTTACCGCTTCAGTTGCAACAGTTTGTGTATAAAGATAGATGAAGATCTATGTATCCAGCCGCTGTGGTACTTTATAACGTTCTTTGCTCAAACAGGACCATTTTACTTTCTTTTTCACATGCGAAATTACCACCGCGATGGTCGCCATTTTTTAATTTGCTGACTCCGCCTGGCTTGACGCGCTGATTCATGAAAGCGAGTCTTCCGGAAGTCAACCAGCTCACCGCAAAATGTTTTCGCGTGGTCCGCATTGTTACTAAAAATAACTTTTTTGCAATTAAGATATCCCAAACTGGGAGACTCCCTCTCTGTCCAATTATTTTCTCTTGATGCAGAATAATGTCGAAAACTAAACGTGCATAATTTCGCATTCTAAACACGTATTGCAACAAATTCGGTGGCTTTTATCTTCCTTGTACTGAAACTACAAGCGATTACTGGGTTAATACTCGTTATATCCTCCCCGATTACGAAAAATAGCGCACAGGCTCCTCCTACTTTCGGATCAAAACGATTTAAATCTTTGGGCAAACATGGTTAGGTGGACAATTTCCAAAATTTTAGTTAAAACGTAAAGGATTTGTTGTTAACAAATTTGGTTTTGTTTGTATGAAAAGACAGTTAAATTCACATTCGAAAGCTTCAAACTAGTTAGAACGTACTCTTTCATTTAAGGTCTTTACATGTGAAACGGTGTTCTTAAAAACAAAATTAACCAATGATAAATCAAAGGCTCCTATGAGCCAACCCGTGAATACGAAACGCTCTAATAAAAGATTCTGCACACCTTCTGACCCTCCCCTCTTTAACGGCGTTTTGATCCACCAACCTCCACCCCCTGCGTCCAACTCCCCACCCTCCCCTCCTTGCAGCGCCGTCCCCATGGGTAAGGCAGGTGACCATTACATATCGCGGCCTATAGTTTTCACCGACCGTCCCCTCTCATTGGCGTTTTGCTTGACCGACCCCCACACTGACCATTACATATCTAAGTAACATTCTAAGATATCCAAAAGCCTCCATTGGTTTCCACGTCGAATGAACCACTTCTCTCATTTAAACACCCTCCGATCCAGTCAAACACCCATGGCCATTGTTTAATAAACAGTAAAATTAAAGTGCATTAAATGCCTCGGGGGTTCATGGGAGGGAATTTGTATTCAGACCCGATGCAGTTATTTGACGAATATAACATTTTCTAGGTGCCTGGTTTACCTTTTGGCCTTGATGTTTGGAATTAATCCTACCTCAAGGCAACTAAGTTTACAATAAATTCGGCCCTTTGCGTTTCTTTGAAGAAATGAAGTATCCTAGTTTTATAATTTACTCGAAGTAGCTTGTGCTAGCTATCACACCTGTCAATCGACAAAGCATATAGCCCATGCACGCCATACAAACTGTAGCCAGACTGCAGATAGTGAAAGTTCATGTATTGAGGAAAATGTGTGCGTATTGCACTTAAAGATACACAAAACAGGAATTGTTAAAACAGACAAAGAAAAGGAGGAGGCAAATTAAGCAGATAGTGCAAATTTAGGTATATTTTACGGTTATAAGGTTGAAATACTCTAAATTACATACAGCTATTTCAATTTAGGTTGTCGGATGATAGCTTCAAGCGTACGCAACGACCGCAAGGTACTTTGGGATTTTTATGAATATGACAAAAGCAAATTAAAATGCCTCGTCCATACAGCGAAGGCAAACATTTATGGTGCTAACATCCACCTCACTCATCGCACTTACAAACGCAAAAAAAAAAAAACCGCGAACTTTAGCTAAGACCAAGAGATTATAATTGTCCAATTATTTTCTCTTGCTAAGACCAATTTACAACTACCCATAGCAACTTGCGGTCTCGTTGCGTACGCTTGAAGCTCTCGTCCGACAACTTAAATTGAAATAGCTGTATGTCGCCATGACATTTTCCGAGCTATACCGTACCTACAACAAAAAAAACTAATATAAGAAGCATAATTGGTCGAAGGACCAATTCAAGACAACAAACACAAACGAGTATATTTAACATGTAAACTAGTTTTTCTTTATTTATTTTACTTTCATCTTTCCTCTATAATTTTATTATTAGGCTGTGACGTCATTTTACCTTATAAGGGAAAGAGAACACGCAAACTATCCCAGCGAATTACACAGTAGATTGCCGCGTATTACACCTTAGCATCCCATACGCAAATATAAACTAATATAAGAAGGAAAATTGGTCGAGAAAACGACTAACTATTTTATTCACTTTATTTATTTGTCCTTTTTTCATCTATAATATTATTTTCATTATTTAGTTGTTATTCGTATTTGTTACTTGTCCTCAGTTTAATTAATTTATTTACTCGTTTTAAATGCACGTGGATTCCGGGTAAGTTCCAGGTCAGGTTCCTCGTTAATATTGCAGACACCCCGCCGCCGATTAACTGGTTGAATTTGTGGAACTCTGTTCCTGCGACAGCGGCACCGAAGAACGTCTTTAAAGCACTTGCGAAAGTTACTGTTAAATATCACGTAAATGGCGGGATTTATCGCGCTGTTTGCATGACCCAAAAAGTAGCCCATGAATTCAAGAGTGGCGGGTGGTCCGCAAGGAAAGTTTTCCAAACTAAAGAAGATAATAACTTGGGAAATGTACAATGGAAGCCAGCAAAGCGCAAAAAGAATCACAACTACCAGTAACATTTTTAGAACTTTCTTCTTGGACTTCTTTGCGCGGAGTTGGTTCTCGGCCGTTTGATTACCAGGAACTTTCCTCACCCATAGTTTGTAAATGACAAAACTGTAAAGTACAGACATTATCAGTAGTGGAACTGCATAAAACAACACAAATACAGCAATTGTGAAGTCTTTATCGGCATCTTCCTCGAAAACCGGTGTCCAAATTTCAAGGCAGTACCTTTTCTGTGTTTTCTGATCTACTTCATACACGACCATTTTATTCGCGTACAGAATCGGCCAGTTGACTGCGATTCCTACGATCCAGACGGCCGCGATCATGCCATATGCTATGTGAAAAGTGATATAGCGTTTTAGGGGGTACATGATCGCCAGGAAACGGTCAACAGCGATTGCTGTCAAACTCAACACTGAGCTTGCGATAGAGAGAGCTTGGCTGAAAGGGATGATCTTGCATAAAATGTCTCCGAATACGACGCCATTAAACAAATTGAAACGGCGGGTCGCGTAAACTTTAATGCTTATTGGCATGATCAATGCGGTAATAAGAAGGTCGGCCACTGCCATATTGACTATAAGATAATTTGTGACAGTTCGCATTCGCCTGTTCGTAATAACGACGCATATAACGAGCACGTTACCGATGAGAGAACCGAACATGATGATGATGTAGGCGATGCACTTGAAAACTTGTTCCGTTGGTGAATCGATGTGATATTCACACTGAATAGGAGGGCTTGGAGCAGTTTCATTACTGCTTACGTTCGAGGCCATTGCCTAAAGGAAGAAACGCCGACACCTTTTCAACGTCTGCTTAGGTAAATCTAGGGACGATACCGTCAAAAAAAATTGTTTACAACATTGTGAGTATAATTATGTATAGGCTTATGATCAAAATGCTCCACGTATCGGTATATCCTAAACCGTAACCTTTTATAACGAAGCTAGGAAATTACAGCGAGGGTAAAAGGAGGACGAATTCGCGGAATGGCATGTGGCATGACTTGCGGAATTATGGTATTATGTGGAATGGCGTTCTATATGCGAAATGAAAAGAGCGCCTTAGTTTTCTTTGCACGAATTCGCAAGAGCAGCCGCTTTTTCAATGTTGCGGGCTCGACGATGACAATAACATCAATATGACAACAGCATCGCGGATCGTGGAAGAAGGAAAAAAAATGCCTGACTGCAGGTTAGGAAGAAAGTGGCAGTGAAAAAAGAAGTACGTGAGTAGTGTTAAGTTTTCGCGCTCTGCTGCTTGAAAAAGCTAAATGTTTAGTCTATATGCTACACTATTGCCTTGCGATACCTTACGACTTTGATGTAAAAAAAAAGAGGGAACAGTAGAAGGTAACTTAACACTTCTATACTAAGACTGAAACTACCCGGAAAAGTATCCGATGAAAAACGAAGATTCCATGAAAACGATTCCCGATACTATTGAATTAGATTTCATCAATCGAACATGTTTTCGTGTTTTCGCAACGCTTCTCTATAAACGTGATAGTTGTAACGTTGTGGCTTTGTACAGCAACAAACGGGTCTTGTAAGCATAAACAAACGATACTTTTAATCCATAAGTCGGTTCACTCAAGACTCCTGTACAAGATCGCGAGCACATGTAAAATCTGGCATCCTATTAGATAACAACTATCACGTGACGTTACAATAGTAATCGACAAATAACTTGAATCTTTTCACAAATAAGTAAAAATAGGTACTAACGTCTTCTTTTCCAAAGAAGCTATGTAAAAAAATTTTTAATCAACGAAACTCGATGGAATAGAATTGTTAGATGGGAGACTTATTCTATGGGTTTGGATGTAATCTCAGTCGATTCTCATCAGTCGGATGCCTATATTTTTGGGCAGTTTCAATCTTAGTAACGAAATGTTATTTCCATTCTGCCATTCTGCTATTGCCTTTTGTCCTGATAAGACTACACATGTTCTTTTACGTAGAAATCACACGTTCTTCTCGTCAACTGTATGTAGCATAAAAATCATAGTCTAAATATTTAGCTTTCCCATACTGACTAACAGGAAACCAAAACAATAGACAGTACTCGCTGCTCTTCCACCGTCACTTTATTTTTTTTTCTCGTTCCCTTTTTAACCTTTTCTTCACGATCCACAATACTGTTGTATTGTTGATATTGTCTTTGTGGAACCCGCAACACACACACACACAGAGAAAAAAAAAACCGGCTGCTCTCCGTGCAAATTTGTCGGGAAAAAAGGACACGATTTTATCTATTTTAAGCAATTTCGCATATACGTCATTCCTCATATTTATGGATTCCGCGTACGTAGTGGTCACGGAATAGAAGGGCGCTTTAAATTTTTCGTCGTAGGATGCAAACCATTTCATTTATGTTGAATTTTAAACCCTTTCCATAACATACACAACTAACTAACCGTTTCCACGCAGCGAAGCTTTAGTTTATAAATCTAAACGGAAATTTAAATATTGCCACCACTGAATATAGAGGGTCTGAGGATATCCTTCAAATTCAACTTTTAGGATTATTTTACCGAAAACTAAAAACAGTAATTTTAAAGGTCTTATCGACTGTTGCGACCGACCAGGAACTAAAACGCCACGAAACGCAGGTTGCCGAATCAAAAGATATTCTGTTTATTCGCTGCTGCCATGATGCTGGTTTCTCTGCAATGCAAATGCGAGTCCGGGTAAATTTTCACCACAACTGAATTATTCAGCAAAGTGTAACGGTTGAAAGCGGCACCTTGAAAAACAACTTCAATGTCAGTTTTTCTGGTTTTATAGACCATCTGGAGTCTATAAAGATAACTTTCTGTTACGAAGCAATTTTGAGAAAAGCAGCCTTCGCGGCAATGGGAACGAAACTCCGCTTAATATGAACATATATTAAAACTGGACTGATCTGAAAAAGTTTTCGGCGCTGCTACTCGGTTTCGTATGTAGTTCCCGCTTTCTCAACTGATCTTATAATATTTAGAAAATGTTTGACTTTCAACGTTCAGATCAAAGTAAGTAAAAGAAGTCCAAGAATACAATTGGTATTTATACGGGTAGCCTTTAACGCTTTGGGGAAATTGTTTGTTTAAATTTGCAATTGTCGTTTGTGGGAACTTATTTGTTTTAAACAAGTTTGTCTGTTCAAAGTTAGCAGGTTATATTATAAACTTGCACGCACGAGAATAAGGTTGAATATGTTCTACTTCTAAAGTTAATTGGAATTATCAGACTTACCTTGTAGAAATGGAACCTTAAGAATGTAGCCTAAGCCTTAAGCCTTAGCCTTAAGGATGTAGTTTAAACCAGCTAAAACATGTTATTCAAAATATAGTCATCAGCACTTAATTTGAGTTCCTGTTTCGCACGCTAAACAAACCAATAAAAACGTTGGAAGGTTTTAATGGCAATTTGGTGGTAAAACTTGACAGTTAAACGTCAAGCGTCTTTTTTCATTGCGTATTTATAGACCATGCTGGTGACACTACTTAATTAAAAACTACTTATTTCGATAGTTGGTGTCATTATATTTCTGACATTTTATCATATACTCTACGGCGTCTTTATTACAGCTGGCTGATAATAAGTTCTTCCTGTCCACATTGTAAATATTATTTTCTTTTTCCGTAGATAAACTTCAGCCATTTCATGTTCTACTGAGGCAAAAATAAAGCAATTTCTCTAAGTTTATATTTCAAACCTTTTTTAAGCTATTTTGAAAAAAATAGCTCATTAGCAGGCGCAAAGGTTGGTTTGTGATGTTAGTATGTTTGTTAGTTTGTTTGTTTGTTTGTTTGTATGTATGTCTTGGGTTATGTCACACCAATCAGATTGCCTCTTGTATGTACACCGTGTACTATGTCGCTTCTAAAATGGTATTACTGAAGGTCAAAGAAGGGCACTTGACATGAATTGAAAATCAGCCATCTTGAATCTCCGCGATTGTTGCCGCAAACACTAAAAGTGTAAAGTTTTGAAAATTTGTTGCTTGGGAACTGTTCTCTAATCCCGACTGGCTTGCTAACCTGGCAATATAAAGGACATTTATTCGGAAATACCGCCTATAATGTGCCCTATGCATGAATGGTAGAATGGTCTGCGGGGGATGAGACGTCCAAAAAATGTGGACTGCGGTTACGTTCATAGGTGAGCTTATACTGAAGTATGAGTATCGTTTTATTGCAAAAACGGCAAGCCGATTTCAAATAATATGATGCGGAACATGAATTGTATGTTTCAAGCCTGGGTTTCAAGAGATTACTATTTAAAATTGGATTTTTTTTGTCAGACACGCTGTCTGCACGTGAAAATGTTGAACTTTGTCCTAAAAGAAACTTGTCCGTGATGCATGGAGTTCAACAGAGAAAATGTAATGCAATTAATCTACAATTTACAGTATGTAAAACGTTTATCTTTCTTTGAATTAATGTGAGCTGATGTGTAGGTTATTAATTGTATGCCTCAAGCGATTACTATAAGCGAGAAGCGACTGTATTTTGTATGAGCAGTCACGTTGTGTGCACGTGCAAATATTGAACTTTGTCCTTATAGAAACTGGTACGTGATGAAATTCAACATGTTTTCGAGAAAACGTAATGTAATTAATTTATATGGTGCGTTAAAAAACGCCTGTTTAAAAAATATTAGTTGCAATTTACTAGGAAACAAGCAAAATTCATTTTGGATGCGCTAAGTTTCTGCTGGTCGACATTACAGGAATAGGTGTTTGGTTCCAAATGTTAACCTCAACAATGTTCGTGTAAGTAATTCAATTAGCTTGTGGTTTTGAGTCGAAAACAATTTAATCTAATTAGTTCTGTTTCTATTTGCACGACTTTTTTGTGGAGAATAAAAACAGTTGTTTAAATAATATTAGTTCCAATTTACTAGGAGACTACTTATATTCATTTTTCATGCGTTTAGTTTCTGTGAAAGACTTTTCTGGTTGACATTACAGAAACAGGTGGTTCAAAGAATTTTCGTGTCACTAATTTCATTAGCTTGTGGTTTGGAGTTGAAAACAATTTAATTTAATTAGTTTGCGTCTTCCAGGCCAAAGGAACCTTTTCCACGTGTCTTTTGTGAATAATAAAAGAAACCTTTAAAAAACGGCTAGATACAAATTTCCAGGAAATAATAAGCCTTCAATTTGGATGCATCAAATTTATGTGCAGGACTTTTCTGGTTGACATTTAATTTAATACACTCATTACTGAAACAAGTTGCTCATTTCACTGGGACCGTAGTTTCGTCAAAAAATAACTCCGGAAATCCCGTGAAAAAAAGCTAGCCGAGAAACGGGACCCAGTTGGTTATCTCGGTATTTTTTGGGTAGTGGGCGGGCCGGAGGATTTGAAAAACGTATATCTGCAAGCGGTTATTTGTGCGAGTTAACTTCCGCTGTTTTGTTACTTTCACCATTCCATATCATTTAGGTAATTTTCAAAATAGCTCATGCACGCAATGCGTGCCTATGTTTATATATTGCAGATTTAAATAGAACAATGTCACGTAACGCTGCCGCAACAAAAAAGTCTTTATTTCTCTAGGATGAAACTTAGCCGCCAATACACAGGACAGAACCAGAAGAGCTCGCGACGGTGTGAGCGGTTCTCGTTTACCTCCAATTTGGAATCTTATGATTTCAAAAAAGAACGCGGTTGGTGTAAAAGAAAAGCAACTGATTGTATATTGATCCTCGCCTCCTGATTGATCATCGCAGTGTGCTATCAACTTATTAAAGCAGATGAAAAAGCAACCTGAAAAAATTCGGGTTTAAACGGGATTCGAACCCATGACCTTGCGATACCAGTGCAACGCTTTACCGACTGAGCTACCACGATATCCGAAAGTCAATTGTGAGTTCGTGGTATACCTGGTTTATTTTTTAGTGAAATACATAAATATGAAAAAAACGACAATCATTTATGTGAATTGCGGATGAAACATGAGTGAAATTTGATCCTCGCATATCTATCCCTATTTCACTCATGTTTCATCCGCAGTTCACACATGATTTTCATACATTCATATTCATGTATTTCACTATCATCGGGTATATCACGAACTCACAATTGACTATCTATCCAGGTGGCTTGGTAGCTCAGTAGATAGAGCGACCGGTATCGCAATGCAAGATCATGGGTTCGAATACCGTTCAAGCCTGAACTTTTTTCAGGTTGCCGCTTTTTCTGCGCTCTCTGCGATCCGCAGTTCACATAAATGATTTTCATATATTCATATTCATGATTGTATGTTGAAGCTCAGGAAATTAACAAAAAAATATATACCGTGTGGCACTAAATTTTTGCGGGTTCTAATTTTTGCGGAGTTTTTCACGATCCGCAAAAAAATAGTTCCCGCAAAAATGTTCTCCGCAAAAATTTACCCCACTGTCGAAATTACATACAAACATCACTTTTTACGTATTGTAAAATCGTGTCGGTGCCCATTAATATAAAACTTCTCTTTCGTTCAGATATAATTATAATAGAATGACACTGATAAACGTGTTTCACATCTGCATGTTGCAATTGTTTCACCTGTATTTCGAACCGCAAAAACTAATTCCCAGCGCCAAAACACAGTCTTTCCGAATTGCAAAAATTAGTTCGCGCAAAACACAAAAAATTGCCCATACGCAAAATTAAACTTCCGCAAAAATTTAGTGCCACATGGTATTTTAAAGTATTTTTTATTACAAGATTTCTTTTATTTTGAAGCATATCTATATATTTTTATTGCGACCAACGCTTAAAAAAATCCACTCCTCTAGTACATTACTTTCGTCTGTTGATTCATGCAGAATAATGTCGAAAACTAAACGTGCATAATTTCGCATTCTAAACACGTATTGCAACAAATTCGGTGGCTTTTATCTTCCTTGTACTGAAATTACAAGCGATTACTGGGTTAATACTCGTTATATCCTCCCCGATTACGAAAAATAGCGCACAGGCTCCTCTTACTTTCGGATCGAAACGATTTAAATCTTTGGGCAAACATGGTTAGGTGGACAATTTCCAAAATTTTAGTTAAAGCGTAAAGGATTTGTTGTTAACAAATTTGGTTTTGTTTTTATGAAAAGACAGTTAAATTCACATTCGAAAGCTTCAAACTAGTTAGAACGTACTCTTTCATTTAATGTCTTTACATGTGAAACGGTGTTCTTAAAAACAAAATTAACCAATGATAAATCAAAGGCTCCTATGAGCCAACCCGTGAATACCAAACGCTCTAAATAAAAGATTCTGCACACCTTCTGACCCTCCCCTCTTTAACGGCGTTTTGATCCACCAACCTCCACCCCCTGCGTCCAACTCCCCACCCTCCCCTCCTTGCAGCGCCGTCCCCATGGGTAAGGCAGGTGACCATTACAAATCGCGGCCCTAGTTTTCACCGACCGTCCCCTCTCATTGGCGTTTTGCTTGACCGACCCCCACACACTGCGTCCAAATCCCCGTCCTCCCCTCCCTTCAACCCCGTCCTCATGGGTAAGGTAAGTGACCATTACATAACTAAGTAACATTCTAAGATATCCAAAAGCCTCCATTGGTTTCCACATCGAATGAACCACTTCTCTCATTTAAATACCCTCCAGTCAAACACCCATGGCCATTTAATACACTTTCATTTTCAGTAAAATGAAAGTGTATTAAATGCCTCGGGGGTTCATGGGGGACCGTGCAGTTATTTGACGAAAAAAAAACCAACATTTTCTAGGTGCCTAGCGCCTGATTTACCTTTCAGCCTAAAATGCATCGGGGGTTTCATGGGGAGGGAATTTGTATTCAGACCATGCAGTTATTTGACGAATAAAATATTTTCTAGTTCTCAGGTATATTAAGGCATGGGTCAACAGTTATTGTCAAAAAAAGGTAGGGGGTGGTCTATCTTTGGAGGCTTTAACCATAAAAACATAAAACTTTGGAATACTGAAGAGTTTGCAAATGCAGTAATTTTAGCATATAGAAGATATGCAAATTAGTTCACGTGACTTGATACGGCCACAAAAACCAAAATCAAAGATGGGAACAGTTTATGACAACCGTAAATGAACTTCACTACTACCAGATAAGTCCTAAGAAGAGCAACAAAAGATTTGTGCTTGGCAATTGTTGAATATTTCATTACGTTTGAAAATAAACGGTACTTTGTACTAGTGCCCAGTCCCCCGTAACAGTTATTTCTTTTTTCCTGCCTTTCTTTTAAATTATCTTAAAGTTGCCAAGCACAGAAATTATGTACCTTGTGGCCTTCAAATCATAAAGCTGATGGCAGACTCCAGGAAATAGTAAAAAGTGTTCCCATTTTGTGTATAAGATTTTTCAGCTAAAAATAGCCCTGACAAGTCACGTGATTTAATTTCCATATTTTCTGCTTACAAAAATGACCACATTTGCAAACTGTTTGTTCTGCCAAAGTTTTTCGTTCTTATGAATAAAGACTCAAAAGATAGACCACCCCCTCACTTTTTGTGTGAAATGGCAGGAGACCCATGCCTTAATTTACTTGAGTTGCCAAGCGCCTGATTTACCTTTCAGCCTAAAATGGCTCGGGGGGTTCATGGGGAGGGAATTTGTATTCAGACCATGCAGTTATTTGACGAATAAAATATTTTCTAGTTGCCTAGCGCCTGATTTACCTTTCAGCCTAAAATGCATCGGGGGGTTCATGGGGAGGGAATTTGTATTCAGACCATGCAGTTATTTGACGAATAAAATATTTTCTAGTTGCCTAGCGCCTGATTTACCTTTCAGCCTAAAATGGCTCGGGGGGTTCATGGGGAGGGAATTTGTATTCAGACCATGCAGTTATTTGACGAATAAAATATTTTCTAGTTGCCTAGCGCCTGATTTACCTTTCAGCCTAAAATGCATCGGGGGGTTCATGGGAAGGGAATTTGTATTCAGACCATGCAGTTATTTGACGAATAAAATATTTTCTAGTTGCCTAGCGCCTGATTTACCTTTCAGCCTAAAATGGCTCGGGGGGTTCATGGGGAGGGAATTGGTATTCAGACCATGCAGTTATTTGACGAATAAAATATTTTCTAGTTGCCTAGCGCCTGATTTACCTTTCAGCCTAAAATGGCTCGGGGGGTTCATGGGGAGGGAATTTGTATTCAGACCATGCAGTTATTTGACGAATAAAATATTTTCTAGTTGCCTAGCGCCTGATTTACCTTTCAGCCTAAAATGGCTCGGGGGGTTCATGGGGAGGGAATTTGTATTCAGACCATGCAGTTATTTGATGAATAAAATATTTTCTAGGTGCCTAGCGCCTGATTTACCTTTTAGCCTAAAATGGCTCGGGGGGTTCATGGGGAGGGAATTTGTATTCAGACCATGCAGTTATTTGACGAATATAACATTTTCTAGGTGCCTGGTTTACCTTTTGGCCTTGATGTTTTGAATTAATCTTACCTCAAGGCAACTAAGTTTACAATAAATTCGGCCCTTTGCGTTTCTTTGAAGAAATGAAGTATCCTAGTTTTATAATTTACTCGAAGTAGCTTGTGCTAGCCATGACACCTGTCAATCGACAAAGCATATAGCCCATGCACGCCATCCAAACTGTAGCCAGACTGCAGATAGTGAAATTTCATATTGAGGAAAATGTGTGCGTATTGCACTTAAAGATACACAAAACAGGAATTGTTAAAACAGACAAAGAAAAGGAGGAGGCAAATTAAGCAGATAGTGCAAATTCAGGTATATTTTACGGTTATAAGGTTGAAATACTCTAAATTACATACAGCTATTTCAATTTAGGTTGTTGGATGATTGCTTCAAGCGTACGCAACGACCGCAAGGTACTTTGGGATTTTTATGAATATGACAAAAGCAAATTAGAATGCCTCGTCCATACAGCGAAGGCAAACATTTATGGTGCTAACATCCACCTCACTCATCGCACTTACAAACGCAAAAAAAAAAAAAAACGCGAACTTCAGCTAAGACCAATTTACAACTACCCATAGCAACTTGCGGTCTCGTTGCGTACGCTTGAAGCTCTCGTCCGACAACCTAAATTGAAATAGCTGTATGTCGCCATGACATTTTCCGAGCTATACCGTACCTACAACAAAAAAAAACTAATATAAGAAGCATATTGGTCGAAGGACCAATACAAGACAACAGTCACAAACGAGTATATTTAATATGTAAACTAGTTTTTTCTTTATTTATTTTTACTTTCATCTTTTCTCTATAATTTTATTATTAGGCTGTGACGTCATTTTACTTTATAAGGGAAAGAGAACACGCAAACTATCCCAGCGAATTACACAGTAGATTGCCGCGTATTACACCTTAGCATCCCATACGCAAATATAAACTAATATAAGAAGGAAAATTGGTCGAGAAAACGAATAATTATATTTTTAACTATTTTATTCACTTT
Organism: Dendrophyllia cribrosa; assembly: GCA_024195265.1. NCBI lineage: Eukaryota > Metazoa > Cnidaria > Anthozoa > Scleractinia > Dendrophylliidae > Dendrophyllia > Dendrophyllia cribrosa. The sequence goes on from JAJLRJ010000001.1 coordinate 52,055,479, forward strand.
ATTTATTTGTCCTTTTTTCATCTATAATATTATTTTCATCATTTAGTTGTTATTCGTATTTGTTACTTGTCTTCAGTTTAATTAATTTATTTACTCGTTTTAAATGCACGTGGATTCCGGGTAAGTTCCAGGTCAGGTTCCTCGTTAATATTGCAGACACCCCGCCGCCGATTAACTGGTTGAATTTGTGGAACTCTGTTCCTGCGACAGCGGCACAGAAGAACGTCTCTAAAGCCCTTGCGAAAGTTACTGTTAAATATCACGTAAATGGCGGGATTTATCGCGCTGTTTGCATGACCCAAAAAGTAGCCCATGAATTGAAGAGTGGCGGGAGGTCCGCAAGGAATGTTTTCCAAACCAAAGAATATAATAAACTGGGAAATGTACAATGGAAGCCAGCAAATCACAAAAAGAATCACAACTACCAGTAACATTTTTAGAACTTTCTTCTTGGACTTCTTTGCGCGGAGTTGGTTCTCGGCCGTTTGATTACCAGGAACTTTCCTCACCCATAGTTTGTAAACGACAAAACTGTAAAGTACAGACATTATCAGTGGTGGAACTGCATAAAACAGCACAAATAGAACAATTGTGAAGTCTTTACCGGCATCTTCCTCGAAAACCGGTGTCCAAATTTCAAAGCAGTACCTTTCCTGTGTATTCTGATCTACTTCATACACGACCATTTTCTGCGCGTAGAGAAACGGCCAGTTGACTGCGATTCCTACGATCCAGACGGCCGCGATCATGCCATATGCTATGTTGAAAGTGATATAGCGTTTTAGGGGGTGCATGATCGCCAGGAAACGGTCAACAGCGATTGCTGTCAAACTCAACACTGAGCTTGCGATAGAGAGAGCTTGGCTGAAAGGGATGATCTTGCATAAAAAATCTGCCAATACGCCATCAAACAAATCGATACGACGGGTCGCGTACCATTTAATGGTTAACGGCATGTTGAATGCAGTAATAAGGAGGTCGGCCACTGCCATATTGACTATAAGATAATTTGTGACAGTTCGCATTTGCCTGTTCATAATAACGACGCATATAACGAGCACGTTACCGATGAGAGAACCGAACATGATGATGATGTAGGCGATGCACTTGAAAACTTGTTCCGTGGGTGAATCGATGTGATATTCATACTGAATAGGAGGGCTTGGAGCAGTTTCATTACTGCTTACGTTCGAGGCCATTGCCTGAAGGAAGAAACGCCGACACCTTTTCAACGTCTGCTTAGGTAAATCTAGGGACGATAACGTCAAAACAATTGTTTACAACTTTGTGAGTATATGTATAGGCTTATGATCATCAAATTGGTCGATTTCCTCTAAATATTGCCATTAATCTAAGAATCCTCAACTACTTGTTATACCTTCAAAATAAACCCCAAGACTCTTTTGTTAAACAATCTTTCTTAATCTCATTAGATCTTCATTCGAATGGTAAAATTAGCTTTCACTCTAATCTTATGAAGATATCCGAATATTTTAATTTCAGAAATTTTAACCCCGATTTATTAAACACCGCTGAAGTCAAACACTGTACAAATTTAATGAAACAGAAATAAATTTCTTTGGCAACATGTACTTCAGCATTCTCAAAAACTAGAATTTTATAAGAGTTTTAAGAATGAATATACCCCCTCAAATTATCTAGGCCTAACTAGAAGAGCATCTGATAGGAGGGTATTAACTAAATTACGTATAAGTAATCATAAACTTATGATCGAACTGGGCAGATACAACAAAATTCCCAGAGACAAAAGGCTTTGCCCAGTTTGTGGTTCAAATCAAATCGAAGACGAAATCCATTTTCTTTTCCATTGTTCAAAATACGCAACAATAAGAGATAATTTTTACATTAAAATACAGACTTTTATACTTTTATACCAAATATTAGCCATTTACCTGTAATTGAATTGATCATAGACCGTATTCATAAATGGTGGCCGATTAATTATTCTTTTATATTCATGATAATCAGCCTACCAAGCCTCGTCAGCATGGCCAAAATTCAAGAGCATTTTTGCTCTAAAATGAGGCTAGGTAGGCTGATTAGCATGAATATAAAAGAATAATAAATCCGTCGCCATTTATGAATAAGGTGTATAGAATTAATGAATTCTTCCATTTACTTTGTAAACATGCAATTAATTAAATTTATTTCATCTTGTTTTGATTCTCGAGATAAAATTGTTACCGATGTAATTTAATTATTCCAACGTGAATATCATTATCATTTTTGTTTTCTTTCCTTTTGTTAGTTAGTTGTAAGCTTTTGCAATATTGTAAAATCTACAGTCATGCAAATAAAGCTAAATGTTGTTGTTGTTGTTGCTCCACGTATCGGTATATCCTAAACCGTAACCCTTTATAACGTAGCTGGAAAATTACAGTGAGGGTAAAAGGAGGGACGAATTCGCGGAATGGCATGTGGCATAACTTGCGGAATTATGGTATTATGTGGAATGGCGTTCCATATGCGAAATGAAAAGAGCGCCTTTTCTTTGCACGAATTCGCAAGAGCAGCCGCTTTTTCAATGTTGCGGGCTCGACGATGACAATAACATCAATATGACAACAGCATCGCGGATCGTGGAAGAAGGAAAAAAAATGCCTGACTGCAGGTTAGGAAGAAAGTGGCAGTGAAAAAAGAAGTACGTGAGTAGTGTTAAGTTTTCGCGCTCTGCTGCTTGAAAAAGCTAAATGTTTAGTCTATATGCTACACTATTGCCTTGCGATACCTTACGACTTTGATGTAAAAAAAAAGAGGGAACAGTAGAAGGTAACTTAACACTTCTATACTAAGACTGAAACTACCCGGAAAAGTATCCGATGAAAAACGAAGATTCCATGAAAACGATTCCCGATACTATTGAATTAGATTTCATCAATCGAACATGTTTTCGTGTTTTCGCAACGCTTCTCTATAAACGTGATAGTTGTAACGTTGTGGCTTTGTACAGCAACAAACGGGTCTTGTAAGCATAAACAAACGATACTTTTAATCCATAAGTCGGTTCACTCAAGACTCCTGTACAAGATCGCGAGCACATGTAAAATCTGGCATCCTATTAGATAACAACTATCACGTGACGTTACAATAGTAATCGACAAATAACTTGAATCTTTTCACAAATAAGTAAAAATAGGTACTAACGTCTTCTTTTCCAAAGAAGCTATGTAAAAAAATTTTTAATCAACGAAACTCGATGGAATAGAATTGTTAGATGGGAGACTTATTCTATGGGTTTGGATGTAATCTCAGTCGATTCTCATCAGTCGGATGCCTATATTTTTGGGCAGTTTCAATCTTAGTAACGAAATGTTATTTCCATTCTGCCATTCTGCTATTGCCTTTTGTCCTGATAAGACTACACATGTTCTTTTACGTAGAAATCACACGTTCTTCTCGTCAACTGTATGTAGCATAAAAATCATAGTCTAAATATTTAGCTTTCCCATACTGACTAACAGGAAACCAAAACAATAGACAGTACTCGCTGCTCTTCCACCGTCACTTTATTTTTTTTTCTCGTTCCCTTTTTAACCTTTTCTTCACGATCCACAATACTGTTGTATTGTTGATATTGTCTTTGTGGAACCCGCAACACACACACACACAGAGAAAAAAAAAACCGGCTGCTCTCCGTGCAAATTTGTCGGGAAAAAAGGACACGATTTTATCTATTTTAAGCAATTTCGCATATACGTCATTCCTCATATTTATGGATTCCGCGTACGTAGTGGTCACGGAATAGAAGGGCGCTTTAAATTTTTCGTCGTAGGATGCAAACCATTTCATTTATGTTGAATTTTAAACCCTTTCCATAACATACACAACTAACTAACCGTTTCCACGCAGCGAAGCTTTAGTTTATAAATCTAAACGGAAATTTAAATATTGCCACCACTGAATATAGAGGGTCTGAGGATATCCTTCAAATTCAACTTTTAGGATTATTTTACCGAAAACTAAAAACAGTAATTTTAAAGGTCTTATCGACTGTTGCGACCGACCAGGAACTAAAACGCCACGAAACGCAGGTTGCCGAATCAAAAGATATTCTGTTTATTCGCTGCTGCCATGATGCTGGTTTCTCTGCAATGCAAATGCGAGTCCGGGTAAATTTTCACCACAACTGAATTATTCAGCAAAGTGTAACGGTTGAAAGCGGCACCTTGAAAAACAACTTCAATGTCAGTTTTTCTGGTTTTATAGACCATCTGGAGTCTATAAAGATAACTTTCTGTTACGAAGCAATTTTGAGAAAAGCAGCCTTCGCGGCAATGGGAACGAAACTCCGCTTAATATGAACATATATTAAAACTGGACTGATCTGAAAAAGTTTTCGGCGCTGCTACTCGGTTTCGTATGTAGTTCCCGCTTTCTCAACTGATCTTATAATATTTAGAAAATGTTTGACTTTCAACGTTCAGATCAAAGTAAGTAAAAGAAGTCCAAGAATACAATTGGTATTTATACGGGTAGCCTTTAACGCTTTGGGGAAATTGTTTGTTTAAATTTGCAATTGTCGTTTGTGGGAACTTATTTGTTTTAAACAAGTTTGTCTGTTCAAAGTTAGCAGGTTATATTATAAACTTGCACGCACGAGAATAAGGTTGAATATGTTCTACTTCTAAAGTTAATTGGAATTATCAGACTTACCTTGTAGAAATGGAACCTTAAGAATGTAGCCTAAGCCTTAAGCCTTAGCCTTAAGGATGTAGTTTAAACCAGCTAAAACATGTTATTCAAAATATAGTCATCAGCACTTAATTTGAGTTCCTGTTTCGCACGCTAAACAAACCAATAAAAACGTTGGAAGGTTTTAATGGCAATTTGGTGGTAAAACTTGACAGTTAAACGTCAAGCGTCTTTTTTCATTGCGTATTTATAGACCATGCTGGTGACACTACTTAATTAAAAACTACTTATTTCGATAGTTGGTGTCATTATATTTCTGACATTTTATCATATACTCTACGGCGTCTTTATTACAGCTGGCTGATAATAAGTTCTTCCTGTCCACATTGTAAATATTATTTTCTTTTTCCGTAGATAAACTTCAGCCATTTCATGTTCTACTGAGGCAAAAATAAAGCAATTTCTCTAAGTTTATATTTCAAACCTTTTTTAAGCTATTTTGAAAAAAATAGCTCATTAGCAGGCGCAAAGGTTGGTTTGTGATGTTAGTATGTTTGTTAGTTTGTTTGTTTGTTTGTTTGTATGTATGTCTTGGGTTATGTCACACCAATCAGATTGCCTCTTGTATGTACACCGTGTACTATGTCGCTTCTAAAATGGTATTACTGAAGGTCAAAGAAGGGCACTTGACATGAATTGAAAATCAGCCATCTTGAATCTCCGCGATTGTTGCCGCAAACACTAAAAGTGTAAAGTTTTGAAAATTTGTTGCTTGGGAACTGTTCTCTAATCCCGACTGGCTTGCTAACCTGGCAATATAAAGGACATTTATTCGGAAATACCGCCTATAATGTGCCCTATGCATGAATGGTAGAATGGTCTGCGGGGGATGAGACGTCCAAAAAATGTGGACTGCGGTTACGTTCATAGGTGAGCTTATACTGAAGTATGAGTATCGTTTTATTGCAAAAACGGCAAGCCGATTTCAAATAATATGATGCGGAACATGAATTGTATGTTTCAAGCCTGGGTTTCAAGAGATTACTATTTAAAATTGGATTTTTTTTGTCAGACACGCTGTCTGCACGTGAAAATGTTGAACTTTGTCCTAAAAGAAACTTGTCCGTGATGCATGGAGTTCAACAGAGAAAATGTAATGCAATTAATCTACAATTTACAGTATGTAAAACGTTTATCTTTCTTTGAATTAATGTGAGCTGATGTGTAGGTTATTAATTGTATGCCTCAAGCGATTACTATAAGCGAGAAGCGACTGTATTTTGTATGAGCAGTCACGTTGTGTGCACGTGCAAATATTGAACTTTGTCCTTATAGAAACTGGTACGTGATGAAATTCAACATGTTTTCGAGAAAACGTAATGTAATTAATTTATATGGTGCGTTAAAAAACGCCTGTTTAAAAAATATTAGTTGCAATTTACTAGGAAACAAGCAAAATTCATTTTGGATGCGCTAAGTTTCTGCTGGTCGACATTACAGGAATAGGTGTTTGGTTCCAAATGTTAACCTCAACAATGTTCGTGTAAGTAATTCAATTAGCTTGTGGTTTTGAGTCGAAAACAATTTAATCTAATTAGTTCTGTTTCTATTTGCACGACTTTTTTGTGGAGAATAAAAACAGTTGTTTAAATAATATTAGTTCCAATTTACTAGGAGACTACTTATATTCATTTTTCATGCGTTTAGTTTCTGTGAAAGACTTTTCTGGTTGACATTACAGAAACAGGTGGTTCAAAGAATTTTCGTGTCACTAATTTCATTAGCTTGTGGTTTGGAGTTGAAAACAATTTAATTTAATTAGTTTGCGTCTTCCAGGCCAAAGGAACCTTTTCCACGTGTCTTTTGTGAATAATAAAAGAAACCTTTAAAAAAAGGCTAGATACAAATTTCCAGGAAATAATAAGCCTTCAATTTGGATGCATCAAATTTATGTGCAGGACTTTTCTGGTTGACATTTAATTTAATACACTCATTACTGAAACAAGTTGCTCATTTCACTGGGACCGTAGTTTCGTCAAAAAATAACTCCGGAAATCCCGTGAAAAAAAGCTAGCCGAGAAACGGGACCCAGTTGGTTATCTCGGTATTTTTTGGGTAGTGGGCGGGCCGGAGGATTTGAAAAACGTATATCTGCAAGCGGTTATTTGTGCGAGTTAACTTCCGCTGTTTTGTTACTTTCACCATTCCATATCATTTAGGTAATTTTCAAAATAGCTCATGCACGCAATGCGTGCCTATGTTTATATAATTACTGATCCTCATCAAATCCTTTTGTTCTCTCTCTGCATTATATCAACGATTGCAGCGTTTTTAAGAGTTTTGATTCCAAGTGTCTGAGGAAAACGGGGGCGGTCCTTTTTGTTAGCAAGGGAAATTATCAGGGGTAATACCAAACGTGCTAAAACAGACCAAATGCAATATTTTTTGCAGTGTGCACGCTGCAATATTAAAAATATTGCAGCGTGCACACTGCAATATTTTTAATATTGCAGTTAGCCCGTTTTTACCAAGTTTAAGTATCCCCCCTGATGATTTCGTTATTAAAAGACGCTAACATTTGTTTAAATTGGAATCCCACTATGTAATGTACAACTGAAGATAAAACTTTCTAAAATAAATAAACAGTACACAAGAAAACTATTCCAGGAGATATGTGAATACAAAGATATTCAATTTATTATAAATCGTAACTTGTTTACACCTCATACAAACTTCACTTGTTTCTGGCTCAATGGATTTTTCCTTTAACCCCTTTTCTTCTTTTTGCTTACTGTACTTATGTTCATCATCTTCCTTAATACATTTTTCTTCATTTACGTCGACATTAATTCCAACATGTTTTGAAGTCGTTCCCTGCAAGATTTCACTTGCTTTCCTCTTAAGTGTCGATGACGTACATTTATACGCCCTTACCCCATCAGATGATCGATGGCCAGTGGTTTCTTGAATAATCTGTTCTGGTACACCGTCATCATACAATCGCGCAGCACAACTACCCCGAAGGGAATGATTAGTCTATCGAACCCCCCTTATTTCATAATTTTCTTTACCACATTCCCCAAAGTTTCTCTCCCCGTTCCTTTTTTGTAATACCAGGTGTCCCCTTTTGGCCTATGCAAAGCTCGCAAATAAAACACGTTATCGCTGACTTCCATTGGGACATGAGACATATATTTCTTATACAGTTCAACCGGGCAACGATCTACGTTAGTCAAATTCTTATATGCCCGAACAACTTTCCTTTTGATACGCAAATGGCCCAATCCCGCATTATTAGTCTTACTTATATCCTCGGTGTACTGCAAAAGTTCTTATATGCCCGAACAACTTTCCTTTTGATACGCAAATGGCCCAATCCCGCATTATTAGTCTTACTTATATCCTCGGTGTACTGCAAAAATTCACTCCCCGAACTACTCTGCGTTATTAAAATCGCTGATTCGTCTTCCGATGAATCCTCCATGCTTCCAACAAGTGAGCGAGGTACTGAAAAAAATGACTGAGTACTCTGGGTTATAAAGTATGCAAATTTTTGTGAACATTCTCGTCAACAACAAATAAATTCAATACTAATGTTCACACATAATCATAGTTACATAATCCTCAAAACAACTGAGGAATCGAGGGTTATGTAATCGCCACCGCACTGTATAGTGTACGTAGTCACAATAAGTGCTAATTTCATTGTTAGAGCTCAGTATTCAAAATCAATGTAACAGCCAAAGGGGCGGCTAAAATAGAAGATATAATGTATAGTGATAACAATAGGATTTTATGAGGATGAATTGTCATTATTTAAATAATCTTCACAACAACTGAGGATTTGAAGGTTACGTAATGGCCACCACACTGTATACGTAGCAACAATAAGTGCTTATTTCATTGTTATAGTTGTATTCAAAATGAATACAACAGCCGAAGAGGTGGCTAAAATCGAAGATTTTTTTTTTTTTTTTTTTGGCTAAAATCGAAGATACAATGCAGAAAGAGAACAATGGGTTTTGATGAGAAACAGTAATTATAACAGATAATTACTTCGGCTCACAGCATTATTAGGTATATTGCAGGCAGCTGCGGGCTGCGCCCTCAGCTGCCTGCAATATACCTAATAATGCTGCGAGCCTCAGTAATTATCTATTAAATATTGCAGATTTAAATAGAACAATGTCACGTAACGCTGCCGCAACAAAAAAGTCTTTATTTCTCTAGGATGAAACTTAGCCGCCAATACACAGGACAGAACCAGAAGAGCTCGCGACGGTGTGAGCGGTTCTCGTTTACCTCCAATTTGGAATCTTATGATTTCAAAAAAGAACGCGGTTGGTGTAAAAGAAAAGCAACTGATTGTATATTGATCCTCGCCTCCTGATTGATCATCGCAGTGTGCTATCAACTTATTAAAGCAGATGAAAAAGCAACCTGAAAAAATTCGGGTTTAAACGGGATTCGAACCCATGACCTTGCGATACCAGTGCAACGCTTTACCGACTGAGCTACCACGATATCCGAAAGTCAATTGTGAGTTCGTGGTATACCTGGTTTATTTTTTAGTGAAATACATAAATATGAAAAAAAGACAATCATTTATGTGAATTGCGGATGAAACATGAGTGAAATTTGATCCTCGCATATCTATCCCTATTTCACTCATGTTTCATCCGCAGTTCACACATGATTTTCATACATTCATATTCATGTATTTCACTATCATCGGGTATATCACGAACTCACAATTGACTATCTATCCAGGTGGCTTGGTAGCTCAGTAGATAGAGCGACCGGTATCGCAATGCAAGATCATGGGTTCGAATACCGTTCAAGCCTGAACTTTTTTCAGGTTGCCGCTTTTTCTGCGCTCTCTGCGATCCGCAGTTCACATAAATGATTTTCATATATTCATATTCATGATTGTATGTTGAAGCTCAGGAAATTAACAAAAAAATATATACCGTGTGGCACTAAATTTTTGCGGGTTCTAATTTTTGCGGAGTTTTTCACGATCCGCAAAAAAATAGTTCCCGCAAAAATGTTCTCCGCAAAAATTTACCCCACTGTCGAAATTACATACAAACATCACTTTTTACGTATTGTAAAATCGTGTCGGTGCCCATTAATATAAAACTTCTCTTTCGTTCAGATATAATTATAATAGAATGACACTGATAAACGTGTTTCACATCTGCATGTTGCAATTGTTTCACCTGTATTTCGAACCGCAAAAACTAATTCCCAGCGCCAAAACACAGTCTTTCCGAATTGCAAAAATTAGTTCGCGCAAAACACAAAAAATTGCCCATACGCAAAATTAAACTTCCGCAAAAATTTAGTGCCACATGGTATTTTAAAGTATTTTTTATTACAAGATTTCTTTTATTTTGAAGCATATCTATATATTTTTATTGCGACCAACGCTTAAAAAAATCCACTCCTCTAGTACATTACTTTCGTCTGTTGATTCATGCAGAATAATGTCGAAAACTAAACGTGCATAATTTCGCATTCTAAACACGTATTGCAACAAATTCGGTGGCTTTTATCTTCCTTGTACTGAAATTACAAGCGATTACTGGGTTAATACTCGTTATATCCTCCCCGATTACGAAAAATAGCGCACAGGCTCCTCTTACTTTCGGATCGAAACGATTTAAATCTTTGGGCAAACATGGTTAGGTGGACAATTTCCAAAATTTTAGTTAAAGCGTAAAGGATTTGTTGTTAACAAATTTGGTTTTGTTTTTATGAAAAGACAGTTAAATTCACATTCGAAAGCTTCAAACTAGTTAGAACGTACTCTTTCATTTAATGTCTTTACATGTGAAACGGTGTTCTTAAAAACAAAATTAACCAATGATAAATCAAAGGCTCCTATGAGCCAACCCGTGAATACCAAACGCTCTAAATAAAAGATTCTGCACACCTTCTGACCCTCCCCTCTTTAACGGCGTTTTGATCCACCAACCTCCACCCCCTGCGTCCAACTCCCCACCCTCCCCTCCTTGCAGCGCCGTCCCCATGGGTAAGGCAGGTGACCATTACAAATCGCGGCCCTAGTTTTCACCGACCGTCCCCTCTCATTGGCGTTTTGCTTGACCGACCCCCACACACTGCGTCCAAATCCCCGTCCTCCCCTCCCTTCAACCCCGTCCTCATGGGTAAGGTAAGTGACCATTACATAACTAAGTAACATTCTAAGATATCCAAAAGCCTCCATTGGTTTCCACATCGAATGAACCACTTCTCTCATTTAAATACCCTCCAGTCAAACACCCATGGCCATTTAATACACTTTCATTTTCAGTAAAATGAAAGTGTATTAAATGCCTCGGGGGTTCATGGGGGACCGTGCAGTTATTTGACGAAAAAAAAACCAACATTTTCTAGGTGCCTAGCGCCTGATTTACCTTTCAGCCTAAAATGCATCGGGGGTTTCATGGGGAGGGAATTTGTATTCAGACCATGCAGTTATTTGACGAATAAAATATTTTCTAGTTCTCAGGTATATTAAGGCATGGGTCAACAGTTATTGTCAAAAAAAGGTAGGGGGTGGTCTATCTTTGGAGGCTTTAACCATAAAAACATAAAACTTTGGAATACTGAAGAGTTTGCAAATGCAGTAATTTTAGCATATAGAAGATATGCAAATTAGTTCACGTGACTTGATACGGCCACAAAAACCAAAATCAAAGATGGGAACAGTTTATGACAACCGTAAATGAACTTCACTACTACCAGATAAGTCCTAAGAAGAGCAACAAAAGATTTGTGCTTGGCAATTGTTGAATATTTCATTACGTTTGAAAATAAACGGTACTTTGTACTAGTGCCCAGTCCCCCGTAACAGTTATTTCTTTTTTCCTGCCTTTCTTTTAAATTATCTTAAAGTTGCCAAGCACAGAAATTATGTACCTTGTGGCCTTCAAATCATAAAGCTGATGGCAGACTCCAGGAAATAGTAAAAAGTGTTCCCATTTTGTGTATAAGATTTTTCAGCTAAAAATAGCCCTGACAAGTCACGTGATTTAATTTCCATATTTTCTGCTTACAAAAATGACCACATTTGCAAACTGTTTGTTCTGCCAAAGTTTTTCGTTCTTATGAATAAAGACTCAAAAGATAGACCACCCCCTCACTTTTTGTGTGAAATGGCAGGAGACTCATGCCTTAATTTACTTGAGTTGCCAAGCGCCTGATTTACCTTTCAGCCTAAAATGGCTCGGGGGGTTCATGGGGAGGGAATTTGTATTCAGACCATGCAGTTATTTGACGAATAAAATATTTTCTAGTTGCCTAGCGCCTGATTTACCTTTCAGCCTAAAATGCATCGGGGGGTTCATGGGGAGGGAATTTGTATTCAGACCATGCAGTTATTTGACGAATAAAATATTTTCTAGTTGCCTAGCGCCTGATTTACCTTTCAGCCTAAAATGCATCGGGGGGTTCATGGGGAGGGAATTTGTATTCAGACCATGCAGTTATTTGACGAATAAAATATTTTCTAGTTGCCTAGCGCCTGATTTACCTTTCAGCCTAAAATGGCTCGGGGGGTTCATGGGGAGGGAATTTGTATTCAGACCATGCAGTTATTTGACGAATAAAATATTTTCTAGTTGCCTAGCGCCTGATTTACCTTTCAGCCTAAAATGCATCGGGGGGTTCATGGGAAGGGAATTTGTATTCAGACCATGCAGTTATTTGACGAATAAAATATTTTCTAGTTGCCTAGCGCCTGATTTACCTTTCAGCCTAAAATGGCTCGGGGGGTTCATGGGGAGGGAATTGGTATTCAGACCATGCAGTTATTTGACGAATAAAATATTTTCTAGTTGCCTAGCGCCTGATTTACCTTTCAGCCTAAAATGGCTCGGGGGGTTCATGGGGAGGGAATTTGTATTCAGACCATGCAGTTATTTGACGAATAAAATATTTTCTAGTTGCCTAGCGCCTGATTTACCTTTCAGCCTAAAATGGCTCGGGGGGTTCATGGGGAGGGAATTTGTATTCAGACCATGCAGTTATTTGATGAATAAAATATTTTCTAGGTGCCTAGCGCCTGATTTACCTTTTAGCCTAAAATGGCTCGGGGGGTTCATGGGGAGGGAATTTGTATTCAGACCATGCAGTTATTTGACGAATATAACATTTTCTAGGTGCCTGGTTTACCTTTTGGCCTTGATGTTTTGAATTAATCTTACCTCAAGGCAACTAAGTTTACAATAAATTCGGCCCTTTGCGTTTCTTTGAAGAAATGAAGTATCCTAGTTTTATAATTTACTCGAAGTAGCTTGTGCTAGCCATGACACCTGTCAATCGACAAAGCATATAGCCCATGCACGCCATCCAAACTGTAGCCAGACTGCAGATAGTGAAATTTCATATTGAGGAAAATGTGTGCGTATTGCACTTAAAGATACACAAAACAGGAATTGTTAAAACAGACAAAGAAAAGGAGGAGGCAAATTAAGCAGATAGTGCAAATTCAGGTATATTTTACGGTTATAAGGTTGAAATACTCTAAATTACATACAGCTATTTCAATTTAGGTTGTTGGATGATTGCTTCAAGCGTACGCAACGACCGCAAGGTACTTTGGGATTTTTATGAATATGACAAAAGCAAATTAGAATGCCTCGTCCATACAGCGAAGGCAAACATTTATGGTGCTAACATCCACCTCACTCATCGCACTTACAAACGCAAAAAAAAAAAAAAACGCGAACTTCAGCTAAGACCAATTTACAACTACCCATAGCAACTTGCGGTCTCGTTGCGTACGCTTGAAGCTCTCGTCCGACAACCTAAATTGAAATAGCTGTATGTCGCCATGACATTTTCCGAGCTATACCGTACCTACAACAAAAAAAAACTAATATAAGAAGCATATTGGTCGAAGGACCAATACAAGACAACAGTCACAAACGAGTATATTTAATATGTAAACTAGTTTTTTCTTTATTTATTTTTACTTTCATCTTTTCTCTATAATTTTATTATTAGGCTGTGACGTCATTTTACTTTATAAGGGAAAGAGAACACGCAAACTATCCCAGCGAATTACACAGTAGATTGCCGCGTATTACACCTTAGCATCCCATACGCAAATATAAACTAATATAAGAAGGAAAATTGGTCGAGAAAACGAATAATTATATTTTTAACTATTTTATTCACTTTATTTATTTGTCCTTTTTTCATCTATAATATTATTTTCATCATTTAGTTGTTATTCGTATTTGTTACTTGTCTTCAGTTTAATTAATTTATTTACTCGTTTTAAATGCACGTGGATTCCGGGTAAGTTCCAGGTCAGGTTCCTCGTTAATATTGCAGACACCCCGCCGCCGATTAACTGGTTGAATTTGTGGAACTCTGTTCCTGCGACAGCGGCACAGAAGAACGTCTCTAAAGCCCTTGCGAAAGTTACTGTTAAATATCACGTAAATGGCGGGATTTATCGCGCTGTTTGCATGACCCAAAAAGTAGCCCATGAATTGAAGAGTGGCGGGAGGTCCGCAAGGAATGTTTTCCAAACCAAAGAATATAATAAACTGGGAAATGTACAATGGAAGCCAGCAAATCACAAAAAGAATCACAACTACCAGTAACATTTTTAGAACTTTCTTCTTGGACTTCTTTGCGCGGAGTTGGTTCTCGGCCGTTTGATTACCAGGAACTTTCCTCACCCATAGTTTGTAAACGACAAAACTGTAAAGTACAGACATTATCAGTGGTGGAACTGCATAAAACACAGCACAAATAGAACAATTGTGAAGTCTTTACCGGCATCTTCCTCGAAAACCGGTGTCCAAATTTCAAAGCAGTACCTTTCCTGTGTATTCTGATCTACTTCATACACGACCATTTTCTGCGCGTAGAGAAACGGCCAGTTGACTGCGATTCCTACGATCCAGACGGCCGCGATCATGCCATATGCTATGTTGAAAGTGATATAGCGTTTTAGGGGGTGCATGATCGCCAGGAAACGGTCAACAGCGATTGCTGTCAAACTCAACACTGAGCTTGCGATAGAGAGAGCTTGGCTGAAAGGGATGATCTTGCATAAAAAATCTGCCAATACGCCATCAAACAAATCGATACGACGGGTCGCGTACCATTTAATGGTTAACGGCATGTTGAATGCAGTAATAAGGAGGTCGGCCACTGCCATATTGACTATAAGATAATTTGTGACAGTTCGCATTTGCCTGTTCATAATAACGACGCATATAACGAGCACGTTACCGATGAGAGAACCGAACATGATGATGATGTAGGCGATGCACTTGAAAACTTGTTCCGTGGGTGAATCGATGTGATATTCATACTGAATAGGAGGGCTTGGAGCAGTTTCATTACTGCTTACGTTCGAGGCCATTGCCTGAAGGAAGAAACGCCGACACCTTTTCAACGTCTGCTTAGGTAAATCTAGGGACGATAACGTCAAAACAATTGTTTACAACTTTGTGAGTATATGTATAGGCTTATGATCATCAAATTGGTCGATTTCCTCTAAATATTGCCATTAATCTAAGAATCCTCAACTACTTGTTATACCTTCAAAATAAACCCCAAGACTCTTTTGTTAAACAATCTTTCTTAATCTCATTAGATCTTCATTCGAATGGTAAAATTAGCTTTCACTCTAATCTTATGAAGATATCCGAATATTTTAATTTCAGAAATTTTAACCCCGATTTATTAAACACCGCTGAAGTCAAACACTGTACAAATTTAATGAAACAGAAATAAATTTCTTTGGCAACATGTACTTCAGCATTCTCAAAAACTAGAATTTTATAAGAGTTTTAAGAATGAATATACCCCCTCAAATTATCTAGGCCTAACTAGAAGAGCATCTGATAGGAGGGTATTAACTAAATTACGTATAAGTAATCATAAACTTATGATCGAACTGGGCAGATACAACAAAATTCCCAGAGACAAAAGGCTTTGCCCAGTTTGTGGTTCAAATCAAATCGAAGACGAAATCCATTTTCTTTTCCATTGTTCAAAATACGCAACAATAAGAGATAATTTTTACATTAAAATACAGACTTTTATACTTTTATACCAAATATTAGCCATTTACCTGTAATTGAATTGATCATAGACCGTATTCATAAATGGTGGCCGATTAATTATTCTTTTATATTCATGATAATCAGCCTACCAAGCCTCGTCAGCATGGCCAAAATTCAAGAGCATTTTTGCTCTAAAATGAGGCTAGGTAGGCTGATTAGCATGAATATAAAAGAATAATAAATCCGTCGCCATTTATGAATAAGGTGTATAGAATTAATGAATTCTTCCATTTACTTTGTAAACATGCAATTAATTAAATTTATTTCATCTTGTTTTGATTCTCGAGATAAAATTGTTACCGATGTAATTTAATTATTCCAACGTGAATATCATTATCATTTTTGTTTTCTTTCCTTTTGTTAGTTAGTTGTAAGCTTTTGCAATATTGTAAAATCTACAGTCATGCAAATAAAGCTAAATGTTGTTGTTGTTGTTGCTCCACGTATCGGTATATCCTAAACCGTAACCCTTTATAACGTAGCTGGAAAATTACAGTGAGGGTAAAAGGAGGGACGAATTCGCGGAATGGCATGTGGCATAACTTGCGGAATTATGGTATTATGTGGAATGGCGTTCCATATGCGAAATGAAAAGAGCGCCTTTTCTTTGCACGAATTCGCAAGAGCAGCCGCTTTTTCAATGTTGCGGGCTCGACGATGACAATAACATCAATATGACAACAGCATCGCGGATCGTGGAAGAAGGAAAAAAAATGCCTGACTGCAGGTTAGTAAGAAAGTGGCAGTAAAAAAAGTAGTACGTGAGTAGTGTTAAGTTTTCGCGCTCTGCTGCTTGAAAAAGCTAAATGTTTAGTCTATATGCTACACTATTGCCTTGCGATACCTTACGACTTTGATGTAAAAAAAAAGAGGGAACAGTAGAAGGAAACTTAACACTTCTATACTAAGACTGAAACTACCCGGAAAAGTATCCGATGAAAAACGAAGATTCCATGAAAACGATTCCCGATACTATTGAATTAGATTTCATCAATCGAACATGTTTTCGTGTTTTCGCAACGCTTCTCTATAAAAGTGACAGTTGTAACGTTGTGGCTTTGTACAGCAACAAACGGGTCTTGTAAGCATAAACAAACGATACTTTTAATCCATAAGTCGGTTCACTCAAGACTCCTGTACAAGATCGCGAGCACATGTAAAATCTGGCATCCTATTAGATAACAACTATCACGTGACGTTACAATAGTAATCGACAAATAACTTGAATCTTTTCACAAATAAGTAAAAATAGGTACTAACGTCTTCTTTTCCAAAGAAGCTATGTAAAAAAATTTTACTCAACGAAACTCGATGGAATAGAATTGTTAGATGGGAGACTTATTCTATGGGTTTGGATGTAATCTCAGTCGATTCTCATCAGTCGGATGCCTATATTTTTGGGCAGTTTCAATCTTAGTAACGAAATGTTATTTCCATTCTGCCATTCTGCTATTGCCTTTTGTCCTGATAAGACTACACATGTTCTTTTACGTAGAAATCACACGTTCTTCTCGTCAACTGTATGTAGCATAAAAATCATAGTCTAAATATTTAGCTTTCCCATACTGACTAACAGGAAACCAAAACAATAGACAGTACTCGCTGCTCTTCCACCGTCACTTTATTTTTTTTTCTCGTTCCCTTTTTAACCTTTTCTTCACGATCCACAATACTGTTGTATTGTTGAAATTGTCTTTGTGGAACCCGCAACACACACACACACAGACAGAAAAAAAAACCGGCTGCTCTCCGTGCAAATTTGTCGGGAAAAAGGACACGATTTTATCTATTTTAAGCAATTTCGCATATACGTCATTCCTCATATTTATGGATTCCGCGTACGTAGTGGTCACGGAATAGAAGGGCGCTTTAAATTTTTCGTCGTAGGATGCAAACCATTTCATTTATGTTGAATTTTAAACCCTTTCCATAACATACACAACTAACTAACCGTTTACACGCAGCGAAGCTTTAGTTTATAAATCTAAACGGAAATTTAAATATTGCCACCACTGAATATAGAGGGTCTGAGAATATCCTTCAAATTCAACTTTTAGGATTATTTTACCGAAAACTAAAAACAGTAATTTTAAAGGTCTTATCGACTGTTGCGACCGACCAGGAACTAAAACGCCACGAAACGCAGGTTGTCGAATCAAAAGATATTCTGTTTATTCGCTGCTGCCATGATGCTGGTTTCTCTGCAATGCAAATGCGAGTCCGAGTAAATTTTCACCACAACTGAATTATTCAGCAAAGTGTAACGGTTAAAAGCGGCACCTTGAAAAACAACTTCAATGTCACTTTTTCTGGTTTTATAGACCATCTGGAGTCTATAAAGATAACTTTCTGTTACGAAGCAATTTTGAGAAAAGCAGCCTTTGCGGCAATGGGAACGAAACTCCGCTTAATATGAACATATATTAAAACTGGACTGATCTGAAAAAGTTTTCGGCGCTGCTACTCGGTTTCGTATGTAGCTCCCGCTTTCTCAACTGATCTTATAATATTTAGAAAATGTTGACTTTCAACGTTCAGATCAAAGTAAGTAAAAGAAGTCCAAGAATACAATCATTGGTATTTATACGGGTAGCCTTTAACGCTTTGGGGAAATTATTTGTTTAAATTTGCAATTGTCGTTTGTGGGAACTTATTTGTTTTAAACAAGTTTGTCTGTTCAAAGTTAGCAGGTTATATTATAAACTTGCACGCACGAGAATAAGGTTGAATATATTCTACTTCTAAAGTTAATTGGAATTATCAGACTTACCTTGTAGAAATGGAACCTTAAGAATGTAGCCTAAGCCTTAAGCCTTAGCCTTAAGGATGTAGTTTAAACCAGCTAAAACATGTTATTCAAAATATAGTCACCAGCACTTAATTTGAGTTCCTGTTTCGCACGCTAAACAAACCAATAAAAACGTTGGAAGGTTTTATGGCAATTTGGTGGTAAAACTTGACAGTTAAACGTCAAGCGTCTTTTTTCATTGCGTATTTATAGACCATGCTGGTGACACTACTTAATTAAAAACTACTTATTTCGATAGTTGGCGTCATCATATTTCTGACATTTTATCATATCTCTACGGCGTCTTTATTACAGCTGGCTGATAATAATTTCTTCCTGTCCACATTGTAAATATTATTTTCTTTTTCCGTAGATAAACTTCAGCCATTTCATGTTCTACTGGGGCAAAAATAAAGCAATTTCTCTAAGTTTATATTTCAAACCTTTTTATATATTGCAGATTTAAATAGAACAATGTCACGTAACGCTGCCGCAAGAAAAAAGTCTTTATTTGTCTAGGATGAAACTTAGCCGCCAATACACAGGACAGAACCAGAAGAGTTCACGACGGTGTGAGCGGTTCTCGTTTACCTCCAATTTGGAGCCCTATGATTTCAAAAAAGAACGCGGTTGGTGTAGGAGAAAACTGCAACTGATTGTATATTGATCCTCGCCTCCTGATTGATCATCGCAGTGTGCTATCAACTTAAGCAGTTGAAAAAGCAACCTGAAAAAATTCGGGTTTGAACGGGATTCGAACCCATGACCTTGCGATACCGGTGCAACGCTTTACCGACTGAGCTACCACGATATCCGAAAGTCAATTGTGAGTTCGTGGTATACCTGGTTTATTTTTTAGTGAAATACATAAATATGAAAAAAGACAATCATATATGTGAATTGCGGATGAAACATGAGTGAAATTTGATCCTCACATATCTATCCCTATTTCTCTCTTGTTTCATCCGCAGTTCACACATGATTTTCACACATTCATATTCATGTATTTCACTATCATCGGGTATGTCACGAACTCACAATTCACTATCTATGCAGGTGGCTTGGTAGCTCAGTAGATAGAGCATTGCGACCGGTATCGCAACATCATGGGTTCGATTCCCGTTCAAGCCTGAATTTTTTCAGGTTGCTTTTTCTGCTTACGTTGATAGTTTTCTGCGATCCGCAGTTCACATAAATGATTTTCATATATTCATATTCATGATTGTATGTTGAAGCTCAGGAAATTAACAAAAAAATATATACCGTGTGGCACTAAATTTTTGCGGGTTCTAATTTTTGCGGAGTTTTTCACGATCCGCAAAAAAATAGTTCCCGCAAAAATATTCTCCGCAAAAATTTACTCCACTGTCGAAATTACATACAAACATCACTTTTTACGTATTGTAAAATCGTGTCGGTGACCATTAACATAAAACTTCTCTTTCGTTCAGATATATAATTGTAATAGAATGACATTGATAAACGTGTTTCACATCTGCATGTTGCAGTTGTTTCACCTGTATTTCGAACCGCAAAAACTAATTCCCAGTGCCAAAACACAGTTTTTCCAAATCGCAAAAATTAGTTCGCGCAAAACACAAAAAAATGCCCATACGCAAAATTAAACTCCGCAAAAATTTAGTGTCATATGGTATTTTAAAGTATTTTTTATTACAAGATTTTTTTTTTTTTAAGCATATCTATATATTTTTATTGCGACCAACGCTTAAAAAAAATCCACTCCCCTAGTACATTACTTTCGTCTGTTGATTTATGCAGAATAATGTCGAAAACTAAACGTGCATAATTTCGCATTCTAAACACGTATTGCAACAAATTCGGTGGCTTTTATCTTCCTTGTACTGAAATTACAAGCGATTACTGGGTTAATACTCGTTATATCCTCCCCGATTACGAAAAATAGCGCACAGGCTCCTCTTACTTTCGGATCAAAACGATTTTAATCTTTGGGCAAACATGGTTAGGTGGACAATTTCCAAAGTTTTAGTTAAAGCGTAAAGGATTTGTTGTTAACAAATTTGGTTTTGTTTTTATGAAAAGACAGTTAAATTCACATTCATTTTAGGTCTTTACATGTGAAACGGTGTTCTTAAAAATAAAATTAACCAATGATAAATCAAAGGCTCCTATGAGCCAACCCGTGAATACGAAACGCTTTAAATAAAAGATTCTGCACACCTTCTGACCCTCCCCTCTTTAACGGCGTTTTGATCCACCAACCTCCACCCCCTGCGTCCAACTCCCCACCCTCCCCTCCTTGCAGCGCCGTCCCCATGGGTAGGCAGGTGACCATTTACCTGTCGCGGCCCTAGTTTTCACCGACCGTCCCCTCTCATTGGCGTTTTGCTTGACCGACCTCCCACACACTGCGTCCAAATCCCCGTCCCCCCCCCCCCCCCCTTTCAACGCCGTCCCCATGAGTAAGGTAGGTGAGAATTACATATCTAAATAACATTCTAAGATATCCAAAAGCCTCCATTAGTTTCCACATCGAATGAACCACTTCTCTCATTTAAACACCCTCCAGTCAAACACCCATGGCCATTGTTTACTTTTCAGTCAAATTAAAGTGCATTGAATGCCTCGGGGGTTCATGGGGGACCTTGCAGTTATTTGACGAAAAAAAAAACATTTTCTAGGTGCCTAGCGCCTGATTTACCTTTCAGCCTAAAATGCATCGGGGATTCATTGGGAGAGAATTTGTATTCAGACCGTGCAGTTATTTGACGAATAAAATATTTTCTAGGTGCCTAGCGCCTGATTTACCTTTTAGCCTAAAATGGCTCGGGGGGTTCATGGGGAGGGAATTTGTATTCAGACCATGCAGTTATTTGACGAATATAACATTTTCTAGGTGCCTGGTTTACCTTTTGGCCTTGATGTTTGGAATTAATCCTACCTCAAGGCAACTAAGTTTACAATAAATTCGGCCCTTTGCGTTTCTTTGAAGAAATGAAGTATCCTAGTTTTATAATTTACTCGAAGTAGCTTGTGCTAGCCATGACACCTGTCAATCGACAAAGCATATAGCCCATGCACGCCATCCAAACTGTAGCCAGACTGCAGATAGTGAAATTTCATATTGAGGAAAATGTGTGCGTATTGCACTCAAAGATCTCGTTGCGTACGCTTGAAGCTCTCGTCCGACAACCTAAATTGAAATTATAGCTGTATGTCGCCACGACATTTTTCGAGCTATACCGTACCTGCAACAAAAATAAACTAATATAAGAAGCATAATTGGTTGAAGGACCAATACAAGACAACAGTCACAAACGATTGTATTTAACATGTAAACTAGTTTTTCTTTATTTATTTTTACTTTCATGTTTTCTCTATAATTTTATTACTAGCAGTAATCACAGATTATGGAGACGCGTTCGAAGGAATTTCCGGCGGAAATGAGTCCGTGAAAAAAAAAACAATAGGGGCGGCCATTTGGAAGACCGCCTACCAAAAAATCTCAAATTTTGCTGCACATAAACCACAGGACAACCAACACGAAATTAGGATTGCGTTCTTCGAACGCGATTAGGCTGTGACGTCATATTACCTTATAAGGGAAAGAGAACACGCAAACTATCCCAGCGAAATACACAGTAGATTGCCGTGTATTACACCTTAGCATCCCAGTTTTAAGACATAAGACACACCGATACGCCTCTCCGTTGCTCGGGAGATCCTGGATGTCAAAGATCCGCCTTGATTGGACAAAACGTTTTTCGCCTCCAATCGGTCAATTCAAGGACGATCAAGATAACGATATACGGATTGAACGCCTCAGAGAACGGTACGCTGAGATATTCAAGCCCGAACTGTGAACTGTTAAAGGTGTCACAGCTAAGTTGCACCTGAAGGAAAACGCAACATCAGTATTTCAGAGGGCGCGCCCTGTACCCTACGCATTGCACTTTCCCTAGATGGGGAAGTAAAAGAGCCAAGCCAGTAAAAGCCACATCCATTGCTTGCGTTCCGAAAACCGACGGGTCGGTACGTGTTTGAGGCACTTCAGAATATCACTTGATGGCCGTGGCTCAAATGGGTTTTTACCCCTAAGTGGTACCAATTCTAAAGGTCCTGTCACACTATTGTGTATTACAGAAACGTATCAGTTGCGTATGAAAATTCATAAAATAATTTTCATACGCACAAAATTCCCTTGAAAATACAGCGTATGACCAGCGTACCTGACTCATGAGTAACGTACCTCTGGCGTAACTCTCGCGTATTCAGCGTATGCCTAGGGTATGTTTAGCGTATAAACCATACGTCCGAATACGCACAAAATTTTTAAGCATGCTTAAAAAAAATTTTCTGCCTCGCCGTATGCCAGCGTATGCCACCTTATACGACCCTGCTTGAAACGTATTCAACCTATGTCCAACGTACCCCTAGCGTATGTCAGCGTATACCAGCGTATAAGTGATATTTTTCATACGCTGGCATACGCTAGTACGATACGCTATAGTGTGACAGGGCCATAAAACATGAATGACACAGCAATAAAAACCATCCAGTTGACTGACAGATAGTTCTTGTCATATTGTTTTGTCTCAATACCCGAAAATGTGCCGCGATAATTCTAACGGTGGTCATCTTAGATTTTAGCACCCTATGCGTTGCCAATCTACAAATTTTGACCTCTAGGCCTTAAGGGTACGACGAGCACCCCCGTCATTTTGTATATGGGAGTCCCTCGTCCCCCCGGGGTGGGTTAAAGTGCTAGTTCGATGAAAATTTACCTCTTTCTTTTGGCTATTTTTTGACTTAGAATACTTATTGGATTTGAAACTAAATGCATGTAAACACAAGTTTTGGAATCTTGCAGATGAAGATCTTTTTGTCGTAAACGCTGTTGTAATTAACGCTTCTACTGAATTTTGAAGTTGACGTTTTGGAGACAGTTAGCACATTCACACGAGGAAAATGACTCTTTTATGTCAAGTTCATCGAGAACTGTTGTAATGGGAAAGTTAATCAACATTTTGCCGTTTAGGCTCTTTTGGAGGTTGGTGTTATTGATTGTGTCTTTGGTATCCCATCATTCTCTGATGCATGTATTTACATGATGCGTTTTGTTATTTTTTGCGCTCCTTTTCCACTGTCTTCGCCAAATAGCCATAAAGTCCAGCTCGACGTAAATATAGTGATTGGAAAACTGACAATCATGATATCTTCTCATAGTATAGTACTCGTTGTTTAGAGATCAGAATATGACTTACGATTAGTAATAGATTACAGCAAAGTGCAGGCGAACATGGAAACAAGAGGCTCGTGTCGTCAAAGATGGCTCCATATTCCTTTGACGAAATTCCTTTGACAAAAATCTACTAGCAATATCAAAGTGCTTCAAGAAAAATATTAAAGATGTCAATTTTTTTATTTTATCAGAGTTACATGTTTTTTTTTTTACAATCAGAAACACACTTTCTGCATTGTTACTATCGGCACAAAGCTATCATTAAAATTAAGGATGACTAAACGGCATTTCACAGTAGTCTTTAGTGTTGGTAAATCGTCCCTGTATAGCTATCAACAGGCTTGTACTCGTCCAAACAGCTATCGGCAATGCGTTTATTATTGCCACCGTTAAGTGCCTTTTCCACTGCCTTCGCCAAACAGCCATGACTGGCCTATTCTGATAGCGAGTCTCAATAGCAATAGACACACTCGCGAAGAACCACTCAATTACCAGTGGAACAGATGTGGTGATCGCGAACGACTGAAGCAATACTAGAACTGTTTTATTGTCTGTGTAAAAGTATTCATGCAAGTGGAGGAAAGCATTCACAGAAATAATAGCACTTGCCTCATACAGCATACTCATTATAGCGATATCAGTAGCGAGCCTTTCGCGACGAGGGGAGCGATAACTGTCCCAGGGGACTCGTCTTCTTCCACAAATTTGATGACATATGTAATCTACCAAAACTACTGCACTTCGTTCTATATGACCTCTGCAATTCCATGCATTATTCCGATAAAAGCGATCATTACCAAATTATCAAGGTCCGCTTGCAAAAGTCTTAACATCACAGCCGATCCACAATACAGAGGAACCAGTAGCACAAATGATGTTCCTGGGTGACTTATTCTCCACAGCCGCTGTATACAAAGGCGGGAAACGCCTTTAAAAGCAACAGAGATTAGAGGGGTGAACATTGCAATATAGATTTTATCATGTTTTTGGTACGCTGGGTAAATGAAATAGGCCATCAAAATGCCCACAACAGGAGTAATAACACACACAGTTATCATCAGTAGAAACAGCTTGAGTTTCTTTTTTTCAGAGCCTGAAGAAAAATGTCTCGCGAGAACCCACGTTTGTACGCAGATGCCAAGAGCGAACAATGCGTTTTCAGGAACTTTTAGCGCGTATGTTAATCTTGAGTCAGAAATGCCGAAGACTTGAAGGACCAAACGATACAGCGAATTGAGAACAAAGCAAATGAGTGATGCGAGGAGAAGAATGCGTTTCAATCTCTTGATTTGATGTGGCTGAAAATGAAAGAGAATATTAAAGAAAAACCAAACATGACTAAACACCAACGCTATAATCTCTGAAATGGTTTGAGACCATTGTATGTTCATTGGGATAGATTCCTTTGGACGAGACAAACAAGTAAGAATAGCTTGATAGTTCAAATAATACACGAGGATAAAAACAGTTCCAACAATAGTCGCACTAAAAATAGAAATTAAAAATCCAAAGTATAGTGAACACCAAATTGAACGTGTTATGGATGGTCTAAGTCTTTTCCAAGCCATCGCTCTTTGACTATTTTCTGTTTCTTTGGGTGTATCTTCGCTGTCCTCTGGCGAGCACGCGTTTATAATCCTTACTTGAACGTTATTAAACGGCAAATATCCAGTACTTGTTATTTCTCTGTCGCCGTATTCTTGGAAAATAACCTCGTCAACAGGTTGACAGTTCCACTCCAAGCTTGTACTTTCTAAAGGACTGAAACCGAACGACTCTGAATTAAACTCAGCTTCGTTGGGGTTGAAATGTTCGGCCCCACTGCGCGTCAAGCTAAACACGATACCACCACACACTTCACCTACAGCACTGCCAACCATTCTCGATTGCAAATCAGAATAGCTGTGTATGAAATTAAAGGCAGCTCACGGCTTAGCGTTATTGTGGTTTGTCTTAAGGTGGCCGAATACAGTTTTGAGGGACAATAAATTTCCTTACGCGCGCGTGTCACGCAAGCAATACGGCGCGAGCAAACAACAACGAAGCTCTGATCTCGTGCACGCAGTTAGTAATGCGCGAGCAGCCGCGCGCGCAGATAAGTGAATGGCCGTGGTGTACGCAGTACTGCGCATGCTCGGAGATCGTACTAAACGTTTTTTTGATCGTGAATTTCTCGAAATCTAGCCGTCCGACTTATGCTCAATTTTTGATATTTTTAAATATACATCAACATCGATCTGCAGACAATTTTTTTTCAAAATCTGTAAGACAGATTTTAAAATATTTTTCGAAATTCCTGTTTTTGATATTTTCGTCGATATGCGAAAAACTCTCTTACAGATTTTTGTTTTAACTTGTAAGAACGTTTATTTTTATCCAAAGTTTAAATGGTAAGATTTTGAGGTAGGGTCGTACGGGTGATTTTTGAGTAAAACGTCCTCATAGAATTAGAACCCAGTCTTCTGACAACCACTCGGTCGCTTGTTTTAAGCGACTTCTAACCAGAGGATGGTGAAATTACAAACACCCACTGTCTTGTGCGATGGTTTTGACTTTGTAATTGTTGCTTGTTCCCACAAATGGTCACCTGTGATCGATATTATCGGAAGCATCTGGTGACCCCTATAAACTGTAGTAAGCCACCTTAATTATTAAGTGGTAAGTTGTAAAGTCTTCAGGCTCCCTGGTGTAACTCAGATAAAGCTGGCGTTTTAAAATTTGCGATGGTCTTAAGTAGAGGAATAAACGCGGAAGTGTGGTTTGAAATTTGATATCTTATCGAAATATTTTCTTGCTATCTTTAGCCATCGTTTTAGCAAAACATATTTGTTTAGTTATTCAGGAAGAAATAACAAGTTGACACGAGATATAAATGAACAATACAGCCGCTTGCTTATTTGCTATGGAATTGGACCTAATGTTTTAAAACAACTTAAGGTGGCTCCATTTAGTTTTTTGGCGCGCAAGACTGGGCTCGAAAATGATGCGAACGTGTGCTTATTCATTTTTATAACGTCACGAAAATAAAGAGGTTTTTATGATAGCTGAAACGTTTATTGCGCTCGGTTCGCGCAGTAAATTTTTATAAAAATTGGCAAATTTGTAGGATTTTCTTGGTTCGTGATAAAAAAAAGACAACAATTTTTGTACACACACAAACCCAATAAACTAAAAAACGAAAAGTGAATAAATTGCCGAAAATTATGTACCGATTTTCTTTATGGCTTTGTCAGATGAGACTTTACTGAACGCTTATTCTGTTTCACCAAAAATCGTGAATATTTACCTTGTAAAAAACGAGAAAAGCCTTGAACAACAAGCCCAACAACTCAATCAGTGGTTGCCATTGTAACGAGACAAGACTGTCAAAGTAGATTTCTCCGTAAAGGCCGAAGAAAGCCATGTATGTGTATAATATGCCTAGTATCGCGACACAAAACTTTAAAAGACAGCAATATTTTATTTGGAAGACTGGCCAATAACTATAGTGAGCTACCTTAAAATTTGTGGACCAAACCTACATAAGTTAACAAACAGATACACCGGTTAAACTTCAGTCCTATATTTGGATAATTCGCAATCATCACCAATATTTAGATCAATAGTTTGTCGGTTCTATTGATGTCCATTGCCATGAATACTAGATTTAAACAATTTAATATCGGGGTAGTATGTTTCGATGCACGAGGAACTATATATAATTGCTTTTGACTAGAAATTGATGAGCCTTGAGAATTCTAACTGAGAATTTTCTCAAAACAAGCTAATTTCTAGGTATAATAGACTTTAAGTCAGGCTCCTGGTGTAACTCAGATAAAGCTGTGGTTTTAAAATTTGCGATGATCTTAAGAAGAGGAAGAAACGCGGAAGTGATTTGACAGAATTTGACATCTCATCGAAATATTTTCTTGCTATCTTTAGCTATCGTTTGAGCAAAACATATATAACTAGTTAATCAGGAAGCAATAAGTTGACACGAGATATAAATGAAATATATATATATATATATATATATATAATTATAATAAACTGGTTTAAGACTTCAGAGGTAGTTCATCGTTTTATTACTACAGCTCTGTTTCGTATGACCAAAAGATGACCACACTCATCAGGCAATATCAACGATTGACCGTTAAATTACAATAACTGGCTATAAAGAATTTATATATATATATATATATATATATATATATATATACTATCACAAATGAAGACAAATTGTAAATTTTGTCAATACCTATATTTCGGCTGCATTCAACAGCCTTCATCAGGGTAAAAATTGGCAAAAAATTGTTTTGTTTTTACCCTGATGAAGGCTGTTGAATGCAGCCGAAATATAGGTATTGACAAAATTTACAATTTGTCTTCATTTGTGATAGTATATATTTATTCATGGAGACTGCGCTTTTTTATATTGGTGCTTGTGAAAGATTATATATATATATATATATATATATATATATATATATATATGTTTCGGAGCACGAGGAACTATTAAAATTGATTAAATGGCCCAGTCATTTTAATGGAAAATTTTCTCAAATCAAGATAATTTCTAGGTAAAATGGATTACAAGTCATAGTTTCAGTAGCTTATTTGAAGCAATGGGGTTTATTTCTTGGTCCGCAGAAAGGCAATGTCAGTGAGCAACTGCAACTGTCCAATAATAATCATATAATAATATGAAAATCCGCAAGTGAAAGCATCAAATTGTTCAACAACCGATCGGATTCGAGAATTTTGTCGGTTACCGATATTTCGATACCGATATATTACAGATATTAGCTGGCAATTTTTAGAAACTTAAGTTTACTTTACTAGTTCGTAAGCCCATTTTAAGTTCGTAAGTTTACTAGTTCGTAAGCCCATTTAAAATTTTTTATTTGTAAATTATTTAAAGCAATTGTATGAATTATTTAGTATATCTGTTAGAGCAGTTTTCAATTGAGTGTCGAAAGTAATTACACAATTGCTTTGGTTTTGCATTGCTACGCTTTGTGATTGGCTAAAAAATCTCGCGCCACTTTCTCGACCAATCAGAAGTAAAACCAAAACCAATCGTGACTTGCTCGCACGCGTTTTCCCGCGCTTGGCGCCGCCGACATGTAATTGCTCCGAGCTCTGATTGGTTCATTGGATTGTTTACGACTGCTGTGATTGGTCAGAGTAATTACTTTGGTTTTGGTTTTACCACACTCAACTGAAAACTGCTCTAATGTATATTTAACAACTATTCACCGAAGGCCAACCCTACTAGGTCACCTGGCTATTTTCGAATTGCCCATAATACACTTTGTTTGCCCCCCGAAATTTTGCATAAACTACTGTTTGTAAATGCTCTTGGGAGGACTGCATACTCCCCAAGAGCATTTCAAAACAATAGTTTATGCAAACTTTGGGGGGCAAACAAAGTGTATTACGGGCAATTCGAAAATAGAGAATACATGTATACAACTGAGTTAACGAGAATCTTATACACATAAACCTACGTTGTTATTGAAAATGACAAAATGACAAAAAGACAAGTAGGAATTCATATAATTACCGTAATAATATTCACATGACATTTCAACAGATATTTTTCCAAACAAATATCTATGAAATAAATAAACGACATTTTTAATCTCAGAAATAAATAAAGTTTATGTCCCATTCCCTTAGTAATTAATTTTATTAAACTGCTAGTATTTTTCGTTCGTTGCCTTGGTTGCGCTCTGTTTGCTGGGAAGAGAGAGATGACATTGGCCACACACGTGGCCGTTTATTGTAAGCAATAATTATGACAAAATGACAGAACCATAACTCTAAATGAAACTGTTCCCAGCAAAGGTTAGGGGATACCCACGCATGCACATGTAATGTAAATTAGAAGGGAAACTGGGAGGGTGGGAAATCAAGAAATTCCCTTGAATGATGGACGTGGCACAGTACTCAGTTGGATGTTCTAGGCCAAAGAGGACCAAATGAACCATACGCGCCTTAATATAGTGTGACTAGTAAGGGTATCTCCTTACGACCACCTGACCGGAAGCCGCAGAACAGATTCACTGCTACAGTGCATAAAATCATTTATTTGTTAAATAAATATCCTTTATGCCCCATTGCCTTAGTAATTAATTGTATTAAACTGCTAGTATTTTTCGTTCGTTGCCTTGGTTGCGCTCTGTTTGCTGGGAAGAGAGAGATGACATTACACCTTTTGGCATATTTTGGCTACACACGTGGCCGTTTATTGTAAGCAATAATTA
The DNA here is from genome assembly GCA_024195265.1 of Dendrophyllia cribrosa. Lineage (NCBI taxonomy): Eukaryota > Metazoa > Cnidaria > Anthozoa > Scleractinia > Dendrophylliidae > Dendrophyllia > Dendrophyllia cribrosa. The sequence continues at coordinate 52,085,488 of JAJLRJ010000001.1, forward strand.
TGACAAAATGACAGAACAATAACTCTAAATGAAACTGTTCCCAGCAAAGGTGAGGGGATACCCGCCACCGTCCTCACACGATGAAAAATATCCTTTAGTTTCTTATCAATTTCTCTTCTTTCATCCTCTATGAATGACATTAGGCTAATTAATTCTTATTTGATTTTTGGTATTTTATATGACAACGGAATTCTTGCAATTAGGTGTACATTTAAAACGCAATAATTAGAAGCACTGACATTTACATGAAAGTAAGTTGATAATTCTGTTCGGCGAAATCTATGGCAAACTCAACAGAACTACCGTAATATTAGGATTACAGGATTTTAATCTTACTTCCAGCATGGACGTTACAAGCCTTGAAACCCTGGACTTACGATTGGCAATAGATCACAAAGTGCAGGCGAGCATGGAAACAAGAGGCTGGTGTCTTCAAGGATGCCTCCATATTCCTAAGTCGAAATTCCTTTTTGACAAAAATCTGCTTACAATATAAAAGTGCTTCTAGAAAAATATAAAAGATATCATTGTATTCATTTAATTAGCGTTAAATGATTTTTTTTTTACAAGCAGAAACGTTGTTACTATCGGCACTAGACAAAGCTATCATTAAAATTATGGATGACTAAACGGCATTTCACAGTAGTCTTTAGTGTTGGTAAACCGTCCCTGTATAGCTATCAACAGGCTTGTACTCGTCCAAACAGCTATCGGCAATGCGTTTATAATCGCCACCGTTAAGTGCCTTTTCCACTGCCTTCGCCAAACAGCCATGACTGGCCTATTCTGATAGCGAGTCTCAATAGCTATAGACACACTCGCGAAGAACCACTCAATTACCAGTGGAACTGATGTGGTGATCGCGAACGACTGAAGCAATACCAGAACTGTTTTATTGTCTGTGTAAAAGTATTCATGCAAATGTAGAAAAGCATTTACAGAAATAATAGCGCTTGCCTCATACAGCATACTCATTATAGCGATATCAGTTGCGAGCCTTTCGCGACGAGGAGAGCGAAAATGCCCCCAGGGGACTCGTCTTCTTTCACAAATTTGATGAGACATGTAATCTATCAAGACTACGGCGCTTCGTTCTAAGACCTCTGCAATTCCATGGATTATTCCGATCAAAGCGACTGATTTCCATCTTTGAAGATCCACTTGCAACGGTCTTAATATCACACCCGTCCCATAATACAACGGGACTAGCAATAAAAATGATGTTCCCGGATGACTAATTCTCCATAACCGCTGGACACAAAGGCGTGAGCCACCTTTCAGAACAACTGTGATCAGAGGGGCGAATACTGCAATATAAATTTTGCCCGTTTTGTCTTGTTTGGCGTATGCTGGATAAATGAGATTAGCGACCAGAATGGCCACAATGAAAGTGAAAACACTCGATCCTATCATCCAAAGAAATGTTTTCAGTTCCTTTGCTCCAGCAGCTCTGGAAAAATGCGTAGCAAGAACCCAAGATTGTACGCAAACGCCAGATAAAAATAATACATTTCCTGGAATTCTTTGTATAGGCGTCAACTCGGAGTAAGAAATGCCGAAGGCCTGAAAGGCCATGCGGTACACCGAATCCAGAAGGTAGAAAATGAAAGATATCAAGAACAGTTTACGTTTCAATCCCATGATCTGATACGACCGACAGTAAATAAGAGTATTAATGTAAAACCAAACATGAATAAACATTAATGTTACCACCTCAGAAACGGTTTTAGACCATTGTATCTTGATTGGGATGGATTTCCTAGGACGATCCAGGCAAACTAGCACGGTTTGATAGTTCACGTAATAGACAAAGATAGAAAATGTTCCAATTATGGCCGAACTTAAGACAGAAATTAAAAATCCAAAATACATCGAGTTCCAAATTGTACGTGGTATCGATGGTCTGAGTCTTTTCCAAGTCATTGCTCTATTCTCTGTTTCATCCTGTGTTTCTTCGCTGTCCTCTGGTAAGCATGCGTTTATAGCCCTTACATGAGCATTGTTAAACGTCATATACTCAGTAACTGTTCTAACTTCTCTGTCACCGTACTCTTGGTAAATGAGTTCGTCAACAGGCTGACGGTTCCACTCTAAGCCTGTGCTTTCTAGAGGATTATGACCGAACGACTCTAAATCGACCTCGGCTTGGTTAGGGTTGTAATGTTCAGCCACACTGCGTGTCAAGCCAAAAATCATGCCCCCGCAAAGCTCCACTAGAGTGTTTCCAGCCATATGTGGTTACGAAATTGTCGAGAATTAATTTTTCTGACCGATTTGTGCCTAGTACTGTGTCGTAGTTTAAAAGTTGAAATTAGCGAGTATCTTGGGGCTCTCAAGCAGTTAGGTTCATGCTGTTACTAATGTAATACGTGACGTCATAAGACATTGAAACTTCCAATTGCACATAAATCAATTAGATAATAAAGGCTATAATTATAACTAATTACTCCAACCTCGTTCCCAGGGCTTTTCCCTTCGAGAGAGGGGCGTTGCTAATTACTCATGCGCAAAGCGCAGTGAGTTAAAAAATGCCCTTCGTTTTTCATTTTTTCTTTTTCTTTTTATTATTATTATTATAATTTGTGTCACGATTTTGCATGCAAATTTATGCACGCATATTTTAAATTGTGCACTTCCGGTTCATAGCTTTGCCATTAACACTTCCTGTTTAGTGACTTCCGGCTACTCTCACTTCCGGTAAAACAGCGTTACTGAAGTGTCACGACAGCGTCTCCTACAACCCTACTTACTGATGTTCACGTTAGGTATACATGACTTAGAAGAATCACTGGATTCATTGTGGTACAGCCTTCATTTACAAAACATTCAAAAAACTTTATTACGCATGCACATGAGTATAGGCTGCTTGAAGCCTCTTGTTACTCATGCGCAGTAAGCGCATGAGGTATAAAATGGGTCGCGTTTCTTCGTCTTTTTGTCACATTGGTGCATGCAAATTTATGCACGCATATATTATTACTAACCGGGTCGCAGGTCACATAAAAATTCTACAAAAATGTCTGCCGCGCTCGGCATGTGCTTGGTTTTCAAAACCATAGGTTTGTCTTGTCGGAACAATAACACACATTCAAAATACTAAAAATGGAAAGAGAAAGCTTTAAAGAATACTTCAAGATTCTTTGATTCGCGAAAACATTATGCGAATCATCTTTACGGATAAGAATGGCATTCTATATACACAAGAAAAGTCGGAAATTTTAGAAAACACTAGATATAATAAAGCAGGTTGCTGAATTTAAATATTATGTTGTGATGTTTATAATATAATTCGCAGACGCCAGCGCTGCGCGCTGCAATGAGGATAAATAAATCGCCAAACCTTCCGGAAGCAGAAAATCACTGAATTCTGATAAGCGTTTAACTCTTTTATTCAAGGAAAGACATTTTCATTCAAGGAAATATGAGTTTCATTAAAACGTTTTGACCTTTAGAACAAATATTTTGGTACAAGCAGCGCGCGATCGAATTACATTCCACACGAAATTTGCATATATGAAAGAAGTGTATTTGCGACAACACTTTGAAAAAAACTGTCAAGCCTGGAAAAAACTAATACATGGCAAAATCAAAGCATTATTTAAAGAACTAGCTTTATAGAAAAATTTCATTTCGATTTGGACTTGAAATCAAACGGGGGGGGGGGGGGGGCGTGTGGGGGTTTATGATGTGTCACGCAATATTTATTTTTATTAAAATGTTTTACCAATGTATAGCACTCATCACGACAGTTTTGACATTATAAAAGTAGACTCTCCTGAATCCGATTACATGTATTTTTTTAATTACCTGTAAATTTAGGGCTTCCACAAATTTATTGGAAATCCGGGCAGGAGAAGGGGTCTCTGGGCTTGGAAATCCAGGCGGGAGGGGGGGGAAGGGGTCAAACAATCTTGCCATCCGTCGGTGGGGGGTGGGGGAGATTCTTTCTGGAATAATCGTATGTAATAGAAATAATTCACGGTTAACGTTTGGGAAGTATTACACTAGTGTGGGTTTGATCAGAATCAATAAATTAAATATTCAAAGCGACTACAGAAAAATTGGTAGCTTCAATCAACGCGTCTTGGAGTCTCATGCGCATGAGAAAAGGCTATGTCTAGCCTCTTGTTCAATAAAGGTTGCTTTGGTAATCGGTCATTGGTAATTGGGCATTTGGCGAGGCATTTGGGCATACGGAACACAATGAAATGCTTTGCTTGAGTGACCGCCAAACAATAGCTTCCCAATACGCAATTGCCTAATGCCCAAACTTTTATTGAATTAGGTAACTATATACTGTCGCTGAACTATTCACCTAAAAGAATAAAAACGCTCAAACGCTTTATTGAATTGGGTAACTATATACTGTCGCTGAACTATTCACCTAAAAGAATCAAAACGCTCAAACGTAACCGTAGTAGCTTGCACATAGTTTTCTTCAGTTTGAAGGTACTAAAATGATGTGGGAAAACTGTAGAACACAATTCCAATGTTTTTGTCCTAAACATTTATTATTGGGTGCCCTGAGTATATTGTAAGTCAATGTTCCTTCAGCTTGTCGGTTCTGTTAGGGCTACTTATATAATTACCACTAGCGTCGTAATGGGAAGCGGAGTCGGAAGCGTAAGGCGACTTACGTTCGTAGTGTAAATTAAAAAAACGGGGTCACAATTACAATCGGAAGCTCGACGCAATCGAAGGGAACAGAAAATTTCCTTTTCCTTCCGATTCCGCTACTGCTTCCGTCGCTTACTATCCGCTTGTGGCGTTTTGATTTCCACTAGATCGTAACTGTCTTGCGATTCCAATTCCGCTTCCATCGCTTACGTCGCTAGTGGGAACCAGCCCTTAATGTTCTTAATGAGAATAACAGATTTTGAACATTTTTTTCTGAATAATATACATGTAGGAATACACTAAATGGCATTGAGGAATTTATGGAAAAGAGTCCGGTTAATGTTTAAATTTTAAAAAAAATATATAATTTTCAGGAAAAATTCATTCAAGTGAAAGTTTCGGTCTCTTTCGAAACAATGAGGTTTCTAACTTGGTTCAGTAGAAAAGTAGCGAAAGGACAATCACAACTGTAATTTGACTAGCCGCAAACTGAATCAGAGTTTCATAGATTTTTTTTCGATATCTCAAAAAAGGCTTAACTTAGGGAGCAGCAATTCTCTGGAACGTAATTTAATTAACGAAGTTTGCAAGCAGACAAAGATCGAAATTAGAAGCGTGGGCCACTAGAGTAGTCAATGGGACCGAAACCTTGAGAATTCCAACATCCTTTTTGTAAACTTTCGAAAGCCGATAAAAACCGGATGCTTTCGGAGGCTATTAAAATCCAAGTTGTGGTATTCATTGCTGACAAGACTAAAGCCTGGTGTTCACTAGAGACACTAGCATAAGCGGAAGCATAATAATTAGCGTCAAGTGAACAAATGAAAGCGAACATTACTTAAAGCATAAGATTGACCCTTATGCTCATGCGCTTGCACTTTTATATCCTTGTTCTTATGTCGGGCCCGTTTCCACTGGACATGAGCGCTGTTATGCTTCCGCTTTTACTTATATCGGGCCCGTTTTCATTGGACATATGCTTCCGCTTATGCTTTTGCCGCTAAGGAAAACCTGGCTAAAATGAGCTTAACCCTTTCACTCCCAAGAGTGCCAAACATCAAAACTCAAGAAAAATCCCAAATTTCATTTTGTAAAATATCACAAAACAAATGGTACCATGCAAAAGTACTGCCGAAGAGGTTTCATTTGAATGGTCACACCATAGGTTTTCGTCCACAGAATCGAAAGTTAGAACAACAATACATGTCTCCATAACTGACTCTGGGAGTGAAAGGGTTAATGATATCTGATGTTTATTGACGGTTTTATGGCTTCTAAAACGGTCATTTTACTGAGTTTTGGCTTCCTGGTTTGACTTCACATAACAGAAACATTTCTTTTATATTTCTTTTAAAACACCAGTTGTATATCGAAAAATACTCGAGAAATGACATAAGACTCAAGTTTATGCATTTCGTGACACGAGGCCGGGAAATTAGATCAAACCTGGTTTTGTTTACATGTCTAAATACACGGACAAACACCACACAATAGACTACAAATTCTTCTACGCAATATTTTATTGAAATTCCTATGTTTTTTGTCAAAAGCAAAACGCATTACCGAAAAATTCCCTCAGTGAGACCGAGGAATCTGTCCTCACTGGCGAAATAGGCTAAAGTGTGGCGATTTTCAAGATTATCAGTTTCGATGGAATTTTGACAAGCTTTCTAAATATTTCACAAAAATTATAAATAGCAGAAAAAGTAGTGAATTAACTGAACATTTAAAACAAAGTAAATGCACCTTCACAAAAGTAATTTCCTTAACCGTAGTTTTCGAGTGGCTGAAAATTCTCAGAAAAGTTCATCGACGTTTCTTTACATTTTGAAGTCTTAAAAGGTGTCATTTTATCCCAGTAATGAAAAAGATTAACCCCTTCAGAGACATGTTTTTTTGGTTGCATGTGACGTCCCATTATCTAAAACCTCACGGTGCGCATTCTGGGCCGGGTTGTTCAAAGCGCGGTTAAGCTAACCCAGGGTTAGCATCCATTTTGATTCCAGTTTAATAATAAATAAATGGAGATTTTTTTCAAAGTATTTTTGCCCTTTACCTTTGAAAACACTTCTAACAAGAGAAATTAAATCTTCGGTTAAGTTATAATCCTGGGTTAGCGCTTTCGAACTACCGGGCCCTGATATCCAAAACAAATTGACAATTATTCGCTTATAGAACGGTTTTTAATTGAGTATAGAAATTAATTTCGAAATTACTCTGATTTTGCATTGCTACGCTTTGTAATTGCCTTAAAAATCTCGCGCCACTTTCTCGACCAATCAGAAGTAAAACCAAAACCAATCGTGACTTGTTCGCACGCGTTTTCCAGCGCTTGGCGCCGGCGACATGTATTTGCTTCGAGCTCTGATTGGTTCATTGGATTGTTTACGACTGTTGTGATTGGTCAGAGTGATTACTTTGGTTTTGGTTCTACGACACTCTATATGAAACAACATGTACAGGTGAACCAGAATAGTGTGCTGCGTCGTCAGCCGTTTGAGGAAGTCCGGTTTTCAGTCGAAGTAACGCAGGCGCACAAAACGGCTGGAGATCGAGCCTGCGCTAAGCAAATCCCAGCAAATCCGCGCACATATTTTTCTTGTTCTCTTTTCCTGCTGGAAAAATGACGTTATAATGGAATGATAAAGGCTCTTAATACTCTACTCTGCATCAATATGAAGTCGAGATGAAGATTCTTAAGATTGATAAAAGAGCCCCTTTTCTCAATCTTTTTGGAATATAAACTTAGCAGCTGCAGATGCCTTCTACTGCGAGATATTATCATAGGTTTTTTGAAAGAGGAGATGGATCTGGTTAATTATATCTTAATTATCGGTAAAAAATTTTATTTGGAACTGCAGACGAAGAGAAATCAAGCCTGCGATCTTGCATTTAAACAACTTTTGCTTAAAAAAAATATGATACAGAGAAATATGTAGCAATGAAGCAGGACTCCAAAACATCGGTTTTTGTTTGGTTTTGCTTGAATTAAGGACGTTCGCGCGAAAATCTTCTAACATTGATTTTTTTATAAAACATTTGCTACAGCTGGGTTATGAGTAACTCGTGTCAGAAATGCAAAAAAATGAGGGGGTCACCGACTTCGTTTCTGAGATAAGCTATCTGAAAGGCGACCCTAATTTTGAAAAATTGGTCTTCCTTACGGGATGTGACCCCAATATCTGTTAGTTTAAAAATATTGCAAATGAATCTCTAAAATGCAATTTTCTTTCCCAAATTTTATGCGAGTAGGTTTGTTTAGTAAATTCATTCAACTGGTGACTTTCCTTGAAGTAAATTTCATCTTTAAACGACAGCATTTGCAAACTCTGACAGCCGCAAGTTGGCAAGATTCGACGGCGCGCGGGTAGAAAAATGGAAAAAAATTAAACTTCCTACATTGATTTTTTGTTCATTTTTTCACAATCTGTCGAGAATTGGCAAAGAAAATTATCTATGAAAAAACAATTGGGGGTCACCGACCATCCAAGCGAGTTAAATCTAAGCAAAGTTAATGCAACGGCTATCAGCCCTTTATGTGCTTAGATTTCTTCTCTTGCGCGCGCGCTCGTGCATGACGTAGCATGGCGTTGCGACATGAATTGCGTGCGCAGTAAGGATGCGCATAAACAATTAGCGCGAACGTCAATAGTTATGAATTTTCAAATTCTATTACAAACAAGGATGAAAGGAAATAAACTGAAAAAATAAAAAAAAAAAATTGAAAAATGAACCTAAAGGTCCTGCTGGCGCTGAGAACTTTTAACGTTTCTTTGGCATATCACACCGAAAAGCGTCCCGTGAACTCAACTGTGAAACCTATATAAGCACAGCGTTGAGAGCCATATTGAATTGAAAAATAGCTGGGCTAGACATGGACTGTGAAGTATATTTCAGTGTTAAATGACGTTACTCCACTATTGGACTGAAGTAATTGCTGTTACAGTTTCCACAAGCAAGTTCCCCAGAAATGGTTAATCTACCACTTTGACAAAAATCTTCTAGCAATATCAAAGGCTTTGACAAAAAAATGAAGATATCAATTCTTTATTTAATCAGAGTTAAATGATTCTTTTTTTTGTACTTTACAAAGAAAAAAATGTGCATTGTTACTATCGGCACAGGAATTTCATTAAAACTATGGATGATTGAATGGCATTTCACAATAGTCTTTAATGTTGGGGAATCGTCCCTGTATAGCTATCAACAGACTTATGCTTGTCCAAACAGCTATCGGCAATGCGTTTATTAGTGCCACTATTAAGTGTCTTTTCCACTGCCTTCGCCAGACAGCCATAACTGGTCTATTCTGATAGCGCGTCTCGATGGCTAGAGTTAAACATGTGAAGAACCACTCGATTACCAGTGGAACTGATGTAGTGATCGCAAACGACTGAAGCAATACCAGAACCGTTTTGTCGTCTGTGTAAAAGTATTCATATAAATGTAGGAAGCCGTTCACGGAGATGACAGCACTTGCTTCATACAGCATACTCATTATAGTGATATCCGCTGCAAATCTCTCACGTCGAGGGGTACGAAAACTCTCAAAAGGAAGTAGTCGTCTTTCATAAATCTGATGATAAATGTAATCTATCAAGACCACGGCACTTCTTTCCATAACCTCCGCAACGCCATGGATTACTCCGATCAGAGCGATCGATTTCAAACTTTTGAGATCCACTTGCAGAACTCTTAACATCACAGCCGACCCATAATACAACGGGACAAGCAATAGAAATGATGTTCCCGGATGACTAATTCTCCATAACCGCTGGACACAAAAGCGTGAGGTACCTTTCAGAACAACTGTGATCAGAGGGGCGAATACTGCAATATAAATTTTGCCCGTTTTGTCTTGTTTGGCGTACGCTGGATAAATGAACCTAGCGATTATAGCTACAATAAAAGTAAAAGCACTCGAACCTATCATCCAAAGAAGTGTCTTGAGTTTTTTTGTCCCAACAGCAATGTAAAAATGCCTAGCGAGGACCCAGGTTTGTACGCAAACACCCAATGAAAACAGCACATTTCCAGGAATTCTTTGGATAAGAGTCAACTTCGAGCAAGAAATGCCGAAGCCTTGAAGAGCTACACGGTAAAATGAATCCAGAAGGTAGAAAATGAAAGATATCAGGAACAATTTACTTTTCAATCCCGTAATCTGAAACGGCCGAAAGTAAAAAAGAGTATTAACGTAAAACCAAAAATGAATAAAAATAAAAGTTGTGACCTGAGAAATGGTTCTTGACCATTGTACCTTAATTGGGATTGATTTCTTCGGATGATCTAGACAAACTAGCGTGGTTTGATAGTAAACGTAAAACACCACGATTGAAAATGCTCCGATAACGACCGCACTCAAAATGGAAATTAACAATCCAATGTACAATGAGTTCCAAACTGTATGTATTATCGATGGTCTGAGTCTCTTCCAAGCCATTGCTCTAATGTATTTTTTGTCCAGTGTATCTTCGCTGTCTTCTGGCGAGCACGCATACCCTTACATGAACATTGACCACGTTCCCAGCACTTGTGACTTCTCTGTCGCCGTATTCTTGGTAAAT
>JAJLRJ010000001.1:52096171-52103671 GCA_024195265.1 Dendrophyllia cribrosa
ATTGGAACTGTACACTGGAAAAATGAGACACTTTACACTGTAATTTGGTATAAACCTTTTTTTTTAGATAAAAAACGATGTAGAGGCTGAAGTTCTCTGTATGACAGCCATCGGTAACATTAAACTTCAGCAGGGTAATATGGAAGATACAAAGGTAAACTGTCAGAGTATTGATACATGCATTTCTAATAAGGCTAATGTCAGGTGAAGTCTGTTTATGAATTTCGTTATGGCTTTATAGTGCATTTTATTTCCAGTTTTCTTAAAGAATAGCCTTTTAAAGTTGTACATGTATGACTGGGTCTAATTGCCGGTTAACACTAATTTGCATTGTTAACCCTTTAACCCCCTAGAGTGCTAAAAATCAAAAGTCAAGAAAAATTCCAAATTTCATTTTCTAAAATACAGAAAAACCAATGTTACCATGCAAAAGTACTGCTGAAAAGGTTTCATTTGAATGGTCACACCATGGGATTTCGTTAACAAACTCAAAAGTTACATGTAGAACTACAGTATGTCTCCATAATTGACTCTGGGAGTGGAAGGGTTGGCTTGAATCAGTCAGCTCAATTCCCACTCAACAATAGACCACTTCATCTCTTGCGCTGCAATCTTTGTTTATATTATTAATGAAAATTTAATAAATAATAATAAATAATAAATTTAATACATTAGTGCCATTTAGGCGCTAGAACGACCAGACACTATAATAAAGTTTATGTATGTATGTATGTATTAATAAGACAATGCAACAATAAGCAATGTCTACAAGTACTTGTTAATGTTATAACTTTGTATGAATATGATGCCTGTTACTCTTTGCAGACAACAGTTGAACAAGCCAGAGCCATACTAGAAACCATTGATGGAGTCACTACAGTTCATGGCAGGTTTTATGAACTGTGCAGCAATTATCACAAAGTAAGTAGTCGTAGATCATCTCTGCTATTGTCAGTAGAGGTGCAAGATGTACATGTACATGTAAAATATCTTGAGGGGAGATAATTATCTTGTTGGACCTACATGTACAAGCGATACAGCTGTAGATCACCAATATGTTTGCAGAGACATCAACCCATTATTTGTTATTATTATGTACTGTAATGTAGTTGTAAATGTTGTAACGATTAAAGGAAACTATACCAAGAAGCCCAGCAAGCCAGGGAATTTTATAGAAGCCAGCTATTGGCATCTGCCACTGGCTGCATTGACTCCTACCACCACTTACTGCATGTGTGATCAATGTTCACTTTTTTTATCTTCATAGATTACTGGTTCATACAATGACTATTACCGGGATGCATTGAGATTTTTGGGCTGTGTAGATATAAGCACCATGACTGGTAAGCAATCACTACTACTCAGCAATGTGGTTAGACTTTCCAATGTCATAAGTATAATACAGCATGTAAATGTAACTATAACATTTATTTTAATATGGTATTCTGTGTTTTCTTATTAGCTGCTGAACAAGCTGACAGAGCCCTTCACTTGTCCCTAGCAGCTTTACTAGGAAATGATATTTACAACTTTGGAGAACTGGTAGGTCACATATAATCATAACATCCTTGTTTTGATACTTGAACCGCTAAGTAAACTGTATGTATACTGTACGTCATGTAGTACTGGTGCGACATGTTTGTGATATGTAGCTACAGTCAATTCAGCGTAAGTTTTCATAGAAGGAGATGCCGGTGAACATAGGTCTGCAAGAATATTGTGTATGCAAGAAAATGCCACATCATTGTATGACTTAACACAATATGTGTGTACAAAATATATACATACAAAGTAAATAACAAGGTGGCTGTGGAACATAAAATCTTAAAATTATAATGTAATTGTTCCTAGTTTCAGTGGCATGTATACATGATTTTTGTACACATGTATACATTGTACATGTTTGTATTGTAACCATGTATCAATGTACACTGTATTTGAATGTGTAGTTGTTTATGTTACCAGAAATTCTTATTTGTTGTTTGTTTGTCTTTCTAGTTAGCACATCCCATTCTGGAATCTCTCAAAGGAACACCACATGGATGGCTGATTGAGTTACTCTATGCCTTCAACAGTGGTATGTGATATACAGTATACATGACTTGTATATGCATGTAACACATGCGTCATTCATTGTTCAGTTCATTATTTGAGCAATAGACCACGCATTCCTATCCCAAGTGGTTTATTGCATCAATAAACCATATAAATGTGTGGTAATAATATTCCTTTTATGTAATAGCTACATGTATACAGTACATTTTCCATGCAGTTTACTGCTATAATAGTCAATAGCTATGGACCAATCAGAGTGCATGCATTTTCTTCAGTTATTGTATAAATCATGATAAATCTTTCAGTGAAATACATGTAGGCAACAAGACAGCCTACATGTAAAGAATCTGCAGTCAAGGCCCAAACTGTATACATGTACTACAGTGTATCTTGATGTTGTGGCCCGTCCATATGGGATTACTGATTTGACTTGGCAGTAACTTTTTATGTATATGAAAATGGAATGTCAAATTCTATCATAGATAAATGCACCAAGGCAGTGTACAGTACAATTGGCATAGGTGTTGTAAAATGTTTACACTAGCTACATATTGACAAATCTGAATTGTTTGTACCACAGGTGATTTGGCAAAATTCGAACAGCTGAAACGTCATTGGCAGAAACAGGTACATTGTGTAATACAGGCTTGAAGGACACTATAATGTGATCATATTCTAATGAACATTAGCACACTGACAATTACAATAGCCAGGTTACAGTGCTCTATTTATCAGGTCTGGCTGAACAGACAGGGGGGTGGGGCACCCAGGAAAAGATATAGGAAAGGAGGTAAAGTATTCATGAACCTTGTTGTTCACAACTGCAGAGATGCCAAACTTCAAACTTCAAGCCAACCTCTGGAGATTGAAAATAGGGAGTTCTTTCAGAGGGTGACATTTTTTTTTGCACCAAAGGCGTGAATCGAGTGACGTAGTTGCAAGCATCTAGGAGGGTTTGGAATTTTTTTTTTGGCATTACCCTCTAAAAGTACCATTTTCTGCATTCCTGAGACCCGAAAGGCATTTGTGAAGTTAAGATAATGATGATTAAGGACCAAATGTTTTTGGGATTTTGGGAAAATTTGGGTTAAAATCTTAGCCTATTGTAGAGAAAAGATCCAAAGTCGCTTTTATCCGGGAGATTTAGTGACCCCTACGGGAGACTGGGAGATTCGTTCCGTATCCTGGAGACTCTGGGATAATGCGGGAGAGTTGGCATAAGTGCAACTGCCAGAGCTTAACCCGGTTTCCGTAGCATGAAACGACTGAGAGTATTAGTACCTCCAGCATTACATGTGCATGTATGTTGCCAGTACCCATTTATACACCTGGAAGGAGAGAGACAACGTGGAGCAAAGTTTCTTGTCTAAGGAAACAACATGACAACAGAGACCAGGTGAAAGTCTGACGTGCTAATCACTAGAACACCGCATCTCCATCATATAGGAAAGGAGGTGGCAAATTGATAGAAAAACTGAAAAAAAAAACATGCATTTGGCAAGTAGTGCTGAGGAACTTTCATTTGAATGTTCATACTATACACTTATTGACTGAGTGGGAGGGCCGGACAGGAAAATATTTGGCTCGAGGACATGGCGTACGGACCGAACACAGCGTGGTCCGTACGCCATGACCTTGAGCCAAATATTTTCCCATCCAGCCCGACCTAACTCAGTCAATAATTATTTTATAAAATGACTAGAAAGTACAAGAATAGTCGTGCAGTGCGAGGTCACTTGAACTTGAGCGGGGCCAGAAGGTTTTTTCAGGACTGTTTCATGTCAACCTGTCTGGCCCTGCTCACGTCACCTTGCTATTCTATTTTCTGTAGGATTGCGTCAGCGGGGCCGTACGGTCATAAAGATTTAAAGAGTACATAGAAAGCACATTTCAAAGCTTAAGGGTTCACTCCAGGAGTGTATCCCACTTTGTTAGAAACAGTTCAATTCATGTACATACAGTAGTAGTTACCGTATGAATACTAAGTCTCCTTACACAAATAGCAACCTTACATAGCATTGACTATCCTCGTACAGCCATATGCACACATACAGTGTAAGCACTGCTCAATGCTTGTTGTGTCTTTCTTTTGCAGGCCGACTTAAACCGCAACTATAAGAACCTAAGACAGAAGATCAGTCTGCTCTGTTTGATGGAGGTCTGTTTACCACAGTTAAAAAAAAAAATCTATATATGTTGTGGTTCAAAATTTTCTTTGGTTTGAAAATTTTCAAACCAGTTTAATTTTTATTTTCCTTTGTCTGAGGTTCATTAACATAATCTGAGACAATGGAAAAGAAAATTAACTTGGTTTGAAAATTTTCAAACTAGAGAGAAATTTAAACGTATACATTATATAATTAAAAAAGTAGTTTCCCTGAATGAGATAATTCCTGAGTTCATGTAAATAAAATTACACCTGAAAACAGAAACTGAAAGTCCAAAAAGCATATCAGTTTTGTTCCTTTGCAATAATAACAATAACCTGAGTTTAATAGGCTCTCTCATTGCATGCTTTTGTGAGAAGTCTTGGCCAGTACAAGGCCACCCATGTAGCTGTAAAAGGTGTGCGAGACAACAGACGCGAGAAAAGCCTCTGGCAGTGACTCAGGGCATATTATAATGCCAAGTACATGTACATTTTAAGAAATGCAGATGTGCATGTACATGTAATTATATCCCTAGATTCAGTACTTATGGAAAACACAGATCCCTGATATGGTAGATGCTTCATACAAGTCATGTACATTGTAATGTCTCTTTCAGAAATCCCTTGCACTCAAAAACGTTCATCAGTGTGTAAGAAAACTAGAGTTGGCAATTCATGTAATGGAAAATGTACTCTGTTTTTTGGCTGATCGGATTTGGTCATTTGAAATAAAGTTATTTATATTATGTTCGACATAACTTTTCTCCAAAATTCCTCCAGCTGCACACTGTACATTTACAATGTATGTACCGTCGTTTGCATCTAAGCGTAGACACGTGACGGAAAAACATGTTCTAATTGGGCGCAAACGTGACATGCTTGGTAACCAAACATTTGAAGTTCTACAGCCGTTAAAGTGCCTATGAAATGAAATTTATTTTTTGATGTATCGAAAGTTTCACCTTTTTAGACCTTGGAATAAAAGGTTTAAAGTGTTAGGGACGATGCGAAATGCTTTTTTTATGGTCTCAAAGTTAGGTTGTTGGCGCTAAAAAGTGGCTCCAATTTGTGCGCGGCCAAAACCAGTGTCATATTACACTGTGACGTAAATAGTTGTACAAGCTGCTGCGGGAATATAGAGAACAAGAGAGCTGACAAGAGACGTCGCTAGAGGTGGACCAATATTATGTGGCGAGCGGCCTCAAACTTACGAGATATTAGAATTCTTCGATAACAGAGGGTGTAACAAAGCTTTATTTTGCTCCAGAGGAAAATAGGCCGGCGAAATACACGAAATTTGTTCGTCGACATCGGAAATGGTACGTCAAGCGATGTTGTTTTCAATGAAAGCGCTTATTGTTAAGATTAATATTATTATTTCGCAAAAGAAAATAACATTCCGGCCGGTGAGGCCGTTTAATCAAGCATAATTTTTCCAATCCATATCCTGTTTGGAAGTTCCTTCAAGCCTCGGCTCGACTGGAGAGCCGTCGAAGTCAGTGAGGCCTACAAAAATATACTGACTCGATCGGCACTGACTGGCGAGTAATATAAATGTTTATACGGTATTCCGAATTATAAAATTCAAAGTGCAGCGACGCAAGTGTTCACTGGAAGGCGTCTATTCTACGGAACATCTATCAAAAATCTACACGTACAAATGCTATTCGAAACAAAATACATCGCTGAATCATTGCGTGTTCGATCAGATTAATTTTTATACAATGAAATATAAATCAGACATAAATGTAAACACGATACTTTGAACTCACTTGCAAGCCGCCAAGTGGTTAAAATTTCCAGAAACGATCAATCGCTGGCAAGACACTGAACTAAGAAGCATAATTATTACGTATATCCTTGAGTTCAAACATTTTGAATAAATAAATAAAAAAATACGCTATCAAGGCATCTTGCCGCTAAAAATACACCATTCACATACATTCAATTCAGCAAGCCGCCTGAAAAACACCACCTCGGATATGCATAACATATCAGTATAATTTAGAAACTTTCAACTAGCAAGCCGCCAAGACATATCCTTCGCATTGAAAAAAGAACTTTAAGTAGACGAGCGAATTGCCAAGCCGATAAAATAAGTTCATAACCTCCACGCGCGATCAATGAACTTCAGAGAAGACCGGCCGAATCGCTAATGCGCTAATATCATGATTGTTTGTACTACAAATATATCGTTCGCGTTCGATAAACGCTAGTCAACGAGCCACTAAAAAGAAATAACAAAAACGCCTCTGCGTTCAATAAGCTTACAACTCAACTGGCGAACCACTGAGACGCTGTGCTACTGAAATGTATACCTTTCACGTTCAATAATCTAAATGATCAAAGTCCGTCTTCTTCATGTTCACTTCCTTCGCTCAAGCGGCACAGTCGGTTCGTCTCGCTACGGCAAAACTACAGTGGACACGATCCAGACACGATCATTTCAGTTGATCAAGAGTGATCCGAAACTGATCCTCTTTAACTTTAGAGGACTGTAAAGAAACAAATTAGGCGCTGTCTGACATTTGTACAGCCAAAAACGTTGGCAAAATGACCATCACGCTAAAGGATTCCAAGGGAATTATAGCGTAAACAAACCAATGTGTCATACTATTTACGTAATTTACGTCATCACGCACGCTCACTCGCCCCCAGGCTCTCCAAAAATTGGAGCCACTTTGCAACCGAAGTGACGCATCTTCGAGGGGCTAAAAAACCGATTTTCTTTCTTTTCCTCGGGAAATGATTATTGTTTTCGTTCTTTGGACATAATAAACTAATGAAAAACGAAGAAAAAAATTCATTTCATAGGCACTTTAAGCAAACTTTTGCTCCAAAGTTGGAAAGTCTTCAAATTTTTTGATATGTTTTCGATAAACAAATACGGCAGAAACTTCAAACCAGGTATTCCTCTGTCCAAGGATGTGAGAAATGAGGTGATTCAGATGGCGGCTACGCGACCAATACGTGAGATGTGCGAAAGGTATCGTATAAACCGTTCAACTGTGCACAAGTACACCAAACAATACCGCGAGACTGGCAACATCGACCCGCTTTCAAGAAAGCACATCAGAACAATTGTCGTTTGGCGATTCCATGTTATTGGAGACAATTGTCCAAAGTAAGGGATCCACCTCTCTAAAAGAAATAAAATCAGAATTGAGTAACTTTGGTGATTGCGGCGAACTGTCACTTTCCACGCTATCAAGACATGTTGGCAAAAACCTGCCAAGCGGTAAAGACTATTCGCGTAAGCGGTTAGGAAAGTGCGCCGGTGAAAGGTTTACGCATGA